>BPTQ01000008.1:127771455-127895444 GCA_019973895.1 Chrysanthemum seticuspe | reverse complement strand
GGATAGCCGGACACCTAGTCCATATGTCACCCATTTCTGGGCAGGAAGGAGGTGCCACAACGTGATTCGATATGATGCGATGTTTGATTATTTATTTGATGATTTATTGCATTTATTGCTATACAGATGCTCGATTGAATACGATCTATTATAATCCCCACTGGCTGAGAAGTGATACCTTAAAAGATTAAGGATTGTTAGAGGGGGATTCCCTCCAGTGGGGTACAATATGTAAAGCTTTGGATCTTAAGATAAGAACAGAAACAAGAACTCGAGCATCTGAAGTTAAGAAGTAAAGTTGTTAGAAACACGAAAACATCGCTAAGAAGTTTCAGGCGTAACTAAACATGAAAATCACCTCCGGAAATTGACTAGGTGTAGAAACTACTAGAAGCTCGAAAGAACACTACTATGGATGATCCAGAGAGATTTACTGTGGCTGATGATCTCAAAGAAAGCTCGAAGATCATCAAAGATGTGGATCAGTTAAAGGCCTCCACTAAAAGTACAAATCAATGCGGACTTTGAAGAATCGCTACAAAAGCACAAAGATTGTTGAAATGAAGAATTGAAGTCTACGAGCTCAAGAACAAAGACAAGAATAGAATTCTAGGTTTCGAAATGTATAACATGGGGTGACCTCCCTTAGGGGGAGATTGTTAGGAATTAGAAAATTCCATAGTGAAGAGTCGGTCACCCCTAATATTATCTAGCATAAGTTAGCTCGTAGACATATCGTTATTTACGTTATTTAGTAGTTTATTTATTAGTTTGTAGCGTAGTATAGCTTAGTGCAACACCGTGGAGGAAGGACGGGTCTTTACCCACTGTATACCTGATCCACAGGCCGATAGGAGGTCGTATTTCTTGTAACTATAAATACCCCTTCCATCCATGGAAGGGGTGGTGTTTTCAATCTAATACTCTACAATTTGTGAAGTAACTCTCTACCAAGCAAGAACACCCAACTCTCTAACTTTCTCTCTCTAATGGCTAACATGTATTTTGATCTCCCAAGACCACCCGAATCATCAACACAATAAAATAACGATCCTACATGATATGTAATATCATATGTGATATTACACTAATATCACATGTGATATTACACTAATATCACATGTGATATTACATATCATATATGATATTTTAAAAAATCATATATGATTTTGCATATACAATAAAAAACTAAACTGAAATACTTACTTTACAGGAGTTTTATGAAAAAATTGATGAGAAATTTGAAATAATCTCAAAAGAAAAAATAGAGTTGGTTGAGACAATGAGAGAGGGATTGAAGAAGTTCAGGGGGGACAAGGTGATGTGACCTTGTGAAAGAAGTACAAGAGATTGTTCAACAAGATCGATTTTGATATAGAAAGTGAGGCTGAGGATAGTGATAGTGATAGTGAGGCTGAGGATCAAGAAAAAACAAATGAAGGAAAAATTGTAGTTGAAAAAGAGAATGAAAGTGAGAGCGAAAGTGAGGATGGGGAACAAGAAGAAGATAATATATTTGGAAGTGAGAGCGAAAGTGAACAGGAGGATGAAAGCGAGAATGTAGTTGAAAAGGAGGTTAAGAGCAAAGATGAAATACCAGAACTACCAAAAATACTAGAAATAATACCAGTACAGAAGGAACACAAAGTTGCAAACAAAGAAACAACTCCAACTGAAACACAAAAATAACCTGAGAAAGAAACAGAAATACCAGTAGTGAAGGTGAGTGTGATGGAAAAACAAATTGAAGTTCCAGTAATGAAGGTGAGTGAGAGTGAGAAGGATAAACAAACTGAAGTTCAAGTAGCGGAGGAAAACCCGATTGAAGTTGCAAAGGAAGTAGGAACACCAACTGTAGAGGTAGCACTGGGTTATAAGGTGAGAGTGGCAACTCCAGATGATTTTTGGAATGATGAAAACATTGATAATCTCGTTAGTCAAGAAAAACAAGATTATCAAAAGATTCATGGGAAAAAAGATAAGAGTGATCAAAAAGAGATTGTTGGGACAACAGAGATGATGAGTGACCCAAAAGAGATTCATGGGGCACCAGAGATGAGTGGTCCAAAAGAAATTCAAGGGTCAAAATAGAAGATGACAAGAGGAACAATGTCGCCACCATCTGAAAAAATGACAAGAGGAAAGATCAGAAAATCAATGACGCCACCATCTTTCAGTCTTGGTATAAGCCCAATGACAACAGAAGCTGTTGTTGAGACTAAAACAGCATCAAAGCCGGAAGAAAAAACAGAAAAAAGGGTGAGACACTCTGATGCTGAGATTGAAACAGAATCAAAAGAAGAAGAAGAACATCTGGCAAAAAGGGTCAAAAAACCGTCACGTTTTCTGATATCACCTTATATGAACAGAAAAACTATTATCCACACACCACCACAACCAGATGAAGTAATGATAACGGATGCGCTATTTTCAATGGATGGAAATCCAGTGTAAGTCTGCTACTTCTTTTTTAAAATCATACAAAAAATAATAATATTGTGATAAATAATATGTATATGATTTAAATTTTGTGTAGTGACTTTGTCTTTGAACCAAGCGTCAAGGGAGCCCCTACCATAAGCGACAACATGCAAACACTGGCACCACAATTGAAGGTGGAAGCTAGTGTTATTGACAGCTTTGCTTCTATTTTGAACTATGAAGAAATGGTGACCAATACAGGAAAAAAGATGAAGTATTACTTTCACACATGAATGTTGGTAAGTAGATAAACATTTAGAAACTAATTACTAATCTGTTTGTGAACAGTTATATGATATTGTTGATTTTCTACAACAGACAAGCCAAATGGTAGAGTTGCCAAAGAAAGATGAAGCTAAGCAATATAAAGCTTTCTTTGATTGCATGACAAGCGAGTTTGAAGACAGCCCAAATGACATGTCATTGCAACATGTAGAAATGGTAACAAATTACTTTACTTATTATGAAGAAAGAGATTCGACTTTTATTTGAGTTAAAATGAATATACTTTTCTTTCAATTTTTACAGGCCTTTTTCCCAGTAATCGCTCATGAACACTTCTATCTGGTTGTATTCAATCTAGCCAAAGGAACTTCAGCGATCATTGACAACTCCAACTCTGGGCAGATATATGATACAAAATACAAGAAAGAATGCGATGTTTTGGTAAGTCACTCAAACTAGGCATGGAAAGAACATAAATTGCATTTAATATTACAAACTATAATATGACAGTAAAATATCATATATGATATAATTGTCTTTAATATTAAAAACTAAAATATGGTAGTAAAATATCATATATGATAAAACAATAGCAAGTAAATTGAGTCTTTGTTTGTGCAGAAAAAAGTGTTTTCACAGTATTTGGAGTCATTCAACCATCCAAAAGCAAAGCAGATAAAGAAAAACAAAACAACAGTCATGAAGCTCAAATGGGCAACAAAAGAAAATGTGATTGATTGTGGCGTTTTTGTTATGATGCACATGGAGATGTACAATGGTGAAGCGGCAAAGAACTGGGAGCTGAACTTTCCAACTGAAGAAGAAGGCCAAGAAATGGCAATAATCAAGCTGAGAGTAAAGTATGCAACCAAAATGTTAACGCATGAAATTAACAGTAAGAGAGAAGAAATCAGCAAGGAAGCACATGCGTTTGCAAGGGAGCATACTGACAAAGCAATGAAACAAATCTACATAAAGGAGCAGATAGACAAGAAGAAGAAAGAACAGGAGGCAACCAGTGTTGCAAGTGCAATTTGAAGGTAAAAGTTGATAGATGATAGGAGACAGTTGATAGATGATAGGAGCTGACGAATAGATGGGAAGTCACTCTTTTTGGGGTAAAGGTGGAGTGACAATGGTGATGCACTTACAAACTTACTTCTGATTAGTTAAATTTGGGATTGCGTATGCCATTTAGAATGGTTAGAACAATATTTTATGTCTTATGGTACAATGTCACAATCTTATGTCGTATGCTACAATATGTTATGTCTTGTGGTACAACGTCACAATGTTGACGAATAGTTATCAGATCTGAAATGGTTATCTAATGAATATGGCAGCACATCTGCGGATGTGATTTTGGATTATATGTGCTGTTGTACAAGTTTTGCTACACAAAACTGATATATTCGATAAAACGATGTTGCTAACCAACTCCACGTTTTATAACACAATTTGAAAACATATGATATGAGAAATGATCAACAAATGTGCTAATGGTGGTATCACATATGATTTTGTATGTATATCAAATATGATATATAACAGTAAAAAATCAAATGTGATTTTGTATGTATATCAAATATGATATATAACAGGAAAAACAAACTAGATAAATCAAATGTGATAATTCACTTAACACAAAGAGAAGATAAATCACTTAACACCAAAAAAAAAATCAAAAATCCATTTCATAAAACAAAATCTGTAAACAATCAAAGAAGATTCAAAGTACTTCAATCACAAAATTCTTATATGGACAAAAAACAGTAAAAAGATTTATCATGTAGCTTCAGATTGAACCAAATCATCTTGTACTCTATACTTATTTGGACAGGTCCTTTTGTTGTGGCCATCTTTAGCTCCACATATTGAACATGCATTCCTATTAACTGAACTCTCATCAATAGCTTGCTCTTTTCCACCTTTTATACGCGACTTTTCACGTCCTTTGGGCTTACAACCAGACGGATTCTTAACAGCAACTACAGGAGGCTTTGGCACTCCGAAAAGCTCTTCAAGATTATCAAGCTTGTCCTTTGATGGAGGATTTGGGCAATCAGCTTCAACATCTAACTTTAGCAACTTCAACTTCTCAATAAAAGCAGCTAACCTTGTCCCGTCTTTACTCAACATATGCACACAGAGATCAACAATAGAAGTAGCCTCGTTTGCATAATTCTCAACAATCTCATTCTTCTCACCGTACCTGTTCCTTTTGTTCCTCAAACCAGCAGGTATCAAGTTCTTTGTCCAACGCCTCAAGATGTATTGATTTGGAATAATTTCAACATTCGCATTCTTAAATACACAAAAAATGTGTCTACACAATATTCCAACTCTAACAAAAAGCTGACAGGAACAAACAACTGATCCATCTTCTATGTTTCGCAAAACCTCCAAGCAAAAAAAAACAATACATAGTCAAATAACATATATGATAGATCATATGTGATACATCATTTGATATATCATATATGATATATCACATATGATATATCATAAGATATATCACATATGATATATCAAAATTATAAAAGTATAAAAAATAACACTAAAAAAAGCTTTAAAAAGACCATAAAAAACTGGTTAAGAAACTAACAAACCTTATACAGTCCATCTTCTCTGTGAAACAAGTTGATCGGTTCCTCTTCTTCTTCATTTTTATCATTATCATCACCTTTTTTCTTAAATTTCTCTTTTTTCTTAGCTTTCTTCTTCTCCATTACTTCATCAACAAACTTTTTCTCTTTAATAACAGACACCTCAGATCCTTCAAACAAACTTTTGGTATCTATTTGGCAAAACCATGTCCCAGCAAATATTTCAGCTTGAACCAATTCGAAAAGGGGACGAGTATAAACCTTTGACGCATGACGTTCAATCTTAAGATAGGTTCTAAGTGTAGGAACAGAATCAATCGACTTATGATCTAACATCTCTTGTATATGCCTCTGTTTTTCCATTGCCGTCTCAAAACAATTCATAAAATTCATGAGAGTCGAACCAGAATTAGTAAAATGAGAGAAAAAGGAATTCCCACTCTCAAACCTAGAAGTTGTCCTCATCAAACCACACAAAGGAGAGTCCACAAAAAAAGCAGGAATCCAACAAGATCGTATGCGAAACATCTTTGTTAACCACTTATGATTATGCAAATTAAACTCATCTAATAACTTCCCTCATTGATACTCAAACTCATCAAGACCAATATACATATTCCACACAATTTGATTGAATTTCCTTTTAAAGTCTACGTGATCATAAATCTTTGAGCATATCTGCAAACAAATATCACATATGATTTAACAAATGATTTACCAAATGAAAAAAGTATGAAATATCACATATGATAAATCATTAGAAACTACAAAGAAAGAAAATAAAATACAAGAAAGCACATAAAGTATCACATATGATATAACAAAAAAAAAATACAAGAAAGCACACAACATACCTTTCCAGGAAGCTTTTGTGTAATATGCCACATACACAATCTGTGTTTCGATCCAGCAAATTCTTGTTCAATCGCCTTTCTCATAGCCCCGTCCTGATCAGTGACAACGATACTAGGAGCTTTACCAAAAGCTTTTATAAATGCTTTGAGCAACCAAATATAAGAGTTTGCAGTTTCATTCTTCAGCAAGCCTGCAGCAACCGTAACACACTTCCTATGATTATCAATTGCTGTAAAAGGAACAAACATCATTTTGTACCTGAAAAACAAAAACAAAAATAGTTAAAAAAAAACAAATACGAAGACAAAATACAAGTAATACAATAAAATATGATATATATCACTCAAACACTTACTTATTTGTCCTGTACGTAGCATCAAAAGAGACAACGTCACAAAACTCTTTGTAATTGTACTTGGAAACTTCATCAGCCCAGAAAATTGCAGAAAGCTCAGCATTCTCAACCAAGTAATCAAACGAAAAATCTGGAACATGCTTCTGTCTATTTTCCATCTTAGCGATAAGCATCTGAGCATCACTATCGCCTATATAACAATTCACACTCCTAAAAAAGTTCTTAAAGTCAACAGTTGTACCATGAACAAGCAAATACGATCCCTTCAGACCAGTCAACAAGTGATGAGCTCTCGTTGCACCTATATTCACGCTCGCAGCTTTAACAATAAACAATTGCTCAGCATATGTTAACTGCCTTTCGGTCTTTGACAAATGCTTATATTCTTTACGTTCAAGCTCATGGTTATGTATACTATCAAAAACAGTCAACTTATACTTTGTAGAACCAGGAATCAACTCAAACATCACACGTGCTTTGCAACCTGTGATATGCAGGTTCGAACTTCTCTTCTGCTTGTCACTATTCTCTAAATCTAGTGTGTCTACATGAATTCCCTTAGGACAACCTTCCCTATTACACACTAGATACTTTTGCTTAACAATACCGCTCCTCAACCTTTTCTGACATGATTTCCTAACCACAAACCCTGCTTTTGAAGCATACTTCATATACGCACTAATGCACTCATCAACTGAATTAAAAACATTTCCCTTAGCTAGTAAAACATCGACAGGAACTTTAGGAATATAATAAACCGTTCCACCAGGAGTATCAAAATTAGAGTGATTAGAGAATGATTCAGGAGTTTTCAAAGCATTCAGTTCTGAAAAAACAAAAAAGTACAAAATAAAAACATCGATCAAGTAAAAATGAAATAAACAAAAACAACTTCTTATGATCACATATGATATAACACATGTGCTGTATGTAACACATATATATATATATCACATGTAATATCATATGTGATATCAAATGTGATATCACATGTGATATCACATGTGATATATCATATGTGATATCACATATGATATCAAATGTGATGCAAAATAAAAAGTGCTTATCAAAACATAACTAATAACTTATTCAAAAAGCTCAAACTACTTAATTCAATCAAAGCATAAACTAATAGCTTATTCAAAACTTAATATGCTTAATTCATCAAAAACTAATTAACAGCTTAATTTGAATCTAAACATAACTAATCGCTTATTCAGAGCATTAGAATGATTATCACCTTATCCATCTCCTACACGTAACACTAAACTAACAGTTTAGATCAATCTAAAGCTAAATAATAGCTTATTCACAGCTTGAAATTAACTTAAAACTGCTTAATTCAATCTAAAACTAGATTAAAACTGCTTAATTCAATATAAACCTAACTAAATAGCTTATTCACATATTAAAACTGTTATTCAAACAGAAAAAACAATGAAAAACAAGAATTAAACGCATCTTACTCTTAATAGCTGCGGATTCATCACCGTGTTCATAAGCTACAATCTCCTCCGTATACTTAGCAGAAACATCATCACTAACAACAACATCTTCAGATGCAGATTCAGTTACAGAAACAATGACGCTTTCAGTTATAGAAGAAGAAGCATCAGAAGAGGAACGATCAGATTCAGTTGCAGATTCAGTTATAGAAGAAGAAGGATCAGAAGAAACTGAATAATTTGGAATCGAATCCATGAAAGAATCGTTTAATTGATAACGAATTAGGGTTAACTGATGAAGAAGATGAAAAAAACGAGAGAATAGAGAGAAACACACACTTTGTTTGTGTGAAACTTAAATAGCGTTTAATTGAAAGAAAGATAAAAAATTCTTTTTATATTGACTAAAATACCCCTGCAATGTAAAAATCATATTTAATCTAAGCCATTAGATCAAAATGAATGAAAGGTGGGGATTGGTCCCTTGGTATGTAGATAAAGTTTTGTCCCTAAATGATCTTTTATCCAATACATATTATAACCGGTTATCAAGTATGTGGGTGGATCGGGTGTTTGATTTTTTCTTGGGCCAAAATGCAATATCAAATGGATTGGATTGGATTTGGGCTTGTCTACAAATTTTTAGGCTTAAATGCAATATCACACGGAAAGTTTTTGGACTGGGCTTGTGTGATTATGATCTGTAATGCTTAACATATTGGAGTGGCCAAATTGAGATATCAAATGTATTTTATATCATGAACTTACATTTGGTATAATATTTCGAAAAAAATGAGTGGTATTTTGGTTATACAAATTTTCACGAGGCTAATTTTCCATGGCTAGAGATTGCAACGCATATCAACTGTGACTACGGAGATGATACTTTATTATTTATTTGATTTTGAAGGGAAGTTTTACGGATGCGTGTACTTATTTCATCTTCATACCTTCTCCCTTTTTTCTGGTTGTTTCACCACTCTCACGGAGATTGGTTGTTTCACCACTCTCACGGAGATGACTTGTTTGAGCCATAATTTACAGTGACGAAGACTTGGCTATCTAGTTATACCTGATGTAAGGAGTTACATTGTAGTGCTCACAAATTATAAATATCACTTAAAGGAGTTACGTTATAGTTCTCAGTGTCTAACGCAGATGAGGATATGTCAAGAGCATGCTGCTTATTGTACTTTGTTGTGGGGTATATGGTACACTGTTCTTAGTCAACACAAGTATAAGCTTAAGTTACAAGTTTGGGGGATTTTACTCCATTCTCAAGTTCGTCATATTGGAATATCTTCACATGTGGTTACTAGAGTTAGCCGTTGGATTTTGATACAAGGGGTTGGTAAATGAGTTAGACATTATCAAATGGTATTGTTAGTAGACTGTGTTTATCGATATCTTCTCACGGGCTAAAAGATTTATGATAAAGTGCTTCCAGTTAATGCTTCACGTACACATCTTTATGCTGATTCTGATTAATCGCAACTCGGGGGAGAGAAATGTGTACATTTTGGGCAGATTTTTCATATGTAAGATAATTGGAATGCATTTGGTGTGATGAAGATGCTGATATATAGTTCCCCCGAATGGACAATCTTGAAGAAGGTCGTGTCTACAATCTGTTTTACATTTTCCGTTGCGTGTTAATAGACTGAATACGGGTTGCACACTTATCAGAAGAGGTCTTCGGCTTCAGGGCATTCAGAGTTAATCAAGACTAAAGACAGTATTCAAAATATCAAAAGACTTCTTTGGAGTTAAAACATTTATCAGAAGAGTTGTCAGTTTGGGGGAGAGCACTAATTAGGGGAGAGTAAAATGTCATATTTAATCCTTAATTAGATTTGTTTACGTTGTTCTTCTACAAGTAAAGAGATAGCAGCTAAGAAGATTCATGAAGCTGAAACGATTAATGAAGTGTGAAGACCATGAAGACATTCTCGGAGCTATTGCGTTTATGTTTTGTATTTACATTTGCTTGTAGGGAACATTGTAAGCAATTCCCGTATGACATCACTTTGGGGAAAGATTGTTTGCCTTAAAAGTGAAGCCATTTAACAGGAATTGCATTAGTATCTTATTTGTAATGTAACACCCCAACCCGATACGGGTCGAAATGCCACATTATGGTGTCATACAAAGCATATAGTAACGCAAGCGGAAGTCTTATCATAAATAAAACAAAGTCATGAACGTCATAACCTCCAATTGATAATAAATTCACAAATCTTAAAACAGAAATACAAATGAAATACAAATTCGGAAACATAAGTTAGAAACATAACAAATGAAACATCCAAAATAGGGTAGGTCTTCTAAGTCCAACCCTCACTCTTGCCCATAGCCCTGCTAGTACCTGACGCCATAGAAAAAGAAAAGGCGGCTGAGCTTACAAAGCTCGGTGAACAGATATGACAAAAACCAGAAGCTAAATATAACAAAGGTAAAAAATGAATGTAAGCATGGCAAACTAATTAGTCTGGTAGATATTAATTATTATGCTGAAACAACTACATAGCAACCGGAAATACAAACAGGAGTATGATCATGGCAACGGATACGTCAGGTAATCACTTATTAACATGGGAGATAGATAAATCAAGAAATCATACATCAACTTAGTAATAGCATAATTTCATATTCATGTCATAGCACCATAACAAAGGAAGTGATAATATGATAGCATAAGTTTGGTAACCCCATGGAATGAAAGCATAGTAAAATCAAATAACTATAACCCCACATAGTTGCTGGATGGACTAGATCAGGATTCTGGGTGAACGAAAGGTCAAAAAAGTAACTGAATGAAAGCATACGTATCAAATGAGCAAAAGATGACAAATCAAAGTGAATGAGAGATCATAAACAATAAAGAATCAGGTCATGAAGAGAACATAATGAAGTACCAAAGCAATAGGTGTCCAACATGCCACATGAAGAACACAACATACATACGAACATAGAATCAAATTAAGCATAATGAATCACAAATAAAGGGTGCCCACAAGAAAATAATCCTATTCGTCCAACATGCCACATAAGGACACTACATACATAAGGGTCCAGGGAGGGGAGACCTCACGAGTACCAAAGTGTGAGAGGGGTGTAAGGCACGCATAACTCAAACGCCAAATCCATACAAATCATATCAAATCATATCATATCATAAGGCTAGGATGCATCCATACGCCCCCCGAATATACATAAGGCAATATGTACCCTGTTCACGAGGCAGGTGTACACATGCGAATAAGGCGCCACAAATCACAAATCATACAAATAAAATCAAATCATAATGGGGACGCCAGGGTCTAATCACACCGCCCTAGATAGTGTCATGCCATTGGTTGCATCAATGACATGGTCATGGTACCTCCATGACTAGTTGGCTCGTAACAAACGGGGCAGAACGTATAAATCATAATCATATCCAAATCATACCAAATGATAATTGTACAAATCATGGCGACTGAATCATATCATAACAGATCATACCGAAGTGATAGCGAAACAAATCATATAAAAAAGAGTCATAGCATAAGAAGTCATATCAAATGGATCACAACAAAGGATCATGGCAACGAATCATAGCATATGAATCAAAAGGAAAGGATCATAATTCAAAGGATCGAAAGGTCAAATGATATCCCTACTGAAAAGGGAAAGAATATATGTACCTCAAACCGTAAATCAAATCACCCGAACACACAAGTAACCAAGACTACTCCTTCCTCCGCGGATCTATACGAATGATGATTGCTTAAGTTTTAGAACGCCATTTAATAGTTTTAAGGTTCATAGTTATTCGTATTTCAATATTAGGGTTTCCTTCCATTTTAGAAACTTTCCAAATTTAGCCACTTTTCATAATTAGCAAGTTTCCATATTTAGTAACTTTCCCGAATTAGATAGCTTTTCGAATTAAGTAACTTTCCAATATTAGTAACTTTCCGGGTAACATTCCGAAACAATCCATCTTAGAATGTGTTTAATTCCAATTTAAGAGTCCAAGGTAAATACTTAATATTTATAGCCATCAAAGTTACATAATTAGGGTTTTCAACATTTTCAGAAATCTGTCAACGTTTTTAAGGTTATCTTTTGACCCAATCGACACATCAAAAAATCTTAACAAAATTCAACAAAAATCACAGGTGTTCCCATATGTTTTAGGTTACTTCACAATTTTTTGTAGATTTTATTATGGGGCAGAAGTGTGGATAGAAAATCAAACCTCTAGACTTGTCCAGAAGGTACCCAGAAACAGAAACCCTTAAAGTTTAGACAAGAAACACGCATTTCCACAACTCCAAAAATTCTACCAAAATTCCAAGAAGTCACCCATACCCTAAATATCAAGAATGGAGAAGGGAGGTCAAAACTCTCAATGGTTTGTTCATGGTAAATAAAATACTACAACCCAAAAGTTTACTCAGCTTTTCCAGATTCGACACCTTAACTTGTAAAAATGAAAAATCAACCTTCCCGAACTCCAATCGACGTAAATCTTATATTTACAGAAAGTAGAGAAGTAGTACTTATGTTTAGACCCAAAAATCACTTAAAAACACGTTGGCATCTGTGGAAAACTAGAAGGGGGGGTTGAATAGTTTTGCCAATTAAAACTTTCTTTTAAACTATTTAGATCGACTTATGTCAATCTATTTGGATGTGTATTGGATGTTGATAAACAAACATATAGAAGTATAAGTATGTAATGAAAAGATAAGAGTAAGAAGCACAAAACCACAACGCAAGTATTTATAGTGGTTCGGCTACAAGGACACCTTCCTTGCCCTACTCTACTCCCCGAGTCACCTACTCAAGAGTTTGTAATCACTAAACGACACCAACTCCTTATGGTGGAGAAACCTTCACAACGTTGCCTACTCTTTTTCCGGTACTAGACTAACCACCGGGTTCTTTCACACCAAGGTGAACCACACCTACACAACGTCGCCTACCCTTTATCAGGTACTAGGCTAAGTACCTAGTTCTTTCACTCCAAGGTGAACCATACCTACCACAACGCCGCCTACCCTTTATTAGGTACTAGGCTAAGTACCTAGTTCCATTGCAATAGAGGAACTACTACCCAACACTACACCAACGACTAATCCCAAAGGAGACCAATTCTTTATTACAACATCATCAAGGATATCAATATCCTTGGATATAATGCTAATCTATCTTGTACATCGAAACACACCATATCGAATGTACATCTAAGGCACCTTTCACTAATGCCTTTAGCTAGATCTTCAAGACACCCTTCACTAATGTCTTGTTACTTGACTTCTAGGCACCTTTCACTAATGCCTACAATACGGATGATCGACACCTTTCACTAATGTCTTCGTCTTGACACTTGAGACATCTTTCACTAATGTCTTCAACACTACACTTCTTAGTAGAAAGAAAAGAACCATCAACAAGAGGACTTCAGTAGTCTTGATGATGAGGAAGCATGGCAACTCATGGACTTGAGCTTGCTTGACTTCAAGGGTGGTGATCTCGCCTTTAAGAGGAACCTAGAGAATCACACAAAAACAAAACTACAAACATAGATCTCTTGGATCTGAGGTTAGAGAGTTTTTAACTCAAAGAGAAAGTATGTTAGAAAAGGGGTGAGCAACAATGAAGAAATGGCTCACTATTTATAAAGGAAAATTTCTACTGTTCCCCGGATCCCACAGATCCCTCCCACAAGGGATCCGTCTAGCGTAAAGCTATGGATCCGTGGGACGCTCCTCTTTACCCATGGGTATTTTGGTTATGGGTTATGGGTTGATCCATGGATCTTTAGCTAGATACAATATATCTCTTGAGTGCAATGCACCTAGTCACATGGGTATGGGTCAATACCATGGGTTATGGATATTATCCATATATGATATAAGCATGATGTCATGCAATGGGTTATGGGTCAAGCTCCATGGGTCATGGACTTTGGGTTGTACCCAACTACATTCAATGTATTTGTTCAATGGGTTATGATACTTAAGTTTCTACCCATTTATATTACCCAATATACTACATACTAGTTATGTGTATATTTTACCCAATTATGTAAACACTAGTTGTTGTACATATGTAATACTAAATCATAAAATCACTTATACTTGTTTTAGTGTTTTATGTGAAAACGTAAGTATGTTAGTAACTATTAGTTCAAACCATTTACGTATTTTATTTGTTTCGTTAAAATGATTTTACGTTTGTTATCGACAAAACAATAGAAGATCGTAAAATATAAATAAACGTTTTTACGGCTTATTTGTATTAACAATCTTCCCCTTTTTGTTGATGACAAAACATAAAATTATTTTAAGGAAAAGCTAAAATTCGTAGAAGTTTGAATTTGTAGTTTTTACTTTCTTCTCCCCCTTTTTTGTCGAAACAAAAAGAGCTCCGAAAGAAACTAACACATCATTTTTAGAAAAAAAACATGTGAAAGAAAAAAAATTGAGAGCAAGTAACGGGAAAGGATCTCGTATTTACTCCCCCTTGACGAGTCCATCCCTATGTAAGGGCGTCAAGAAAGTAATACTAAGTTGATTCATTTGCATCTAGTTTGCAAATAATTTCGTCTATGTGACGAATGTGCTCCCCCTTGATGATTGCAATTTTTGCAAAGGGATGTTATGAAATGTACTCCTAATATTGCAAGTGATTTTGCAATGTATTGCTTTGACAAAAAGCTCCCCCTAGCTTTAGGGTGTCAAAGTCTTCATGTGTAAATTGAATAACTACAAAACAAAGGTTAGAAGACAAGCATAATGCATAATTTCCTGCAAAGAATACTCACGTTAGTAGAAAATTAGTTTTCTGTCTCACAGATCCCACGGTTCCCTCCTTGTAGGGATCCGTCTAGGCAAATTTAAGGGATCCGTCTAGCTGATGATTAATTTCAGCAATGATGATATAACACATTATGTTAGTATTAAAGTGAGATATGTATTATACCACATAATCATATACTCATAAATATAACAGGTAGCATGTATTTTCATTTAATAAAACTAGAGAGATGATATACATGACTCTAAAAACAAAAACAAAAAAATGATCGATACATGACTTGGAATTACTAGATTTATCTAAGTAACACTTGAAACTAGGACACCACTAAAATCCTCTAGCTCAAGTTTGTTTAGGTTTAATCTCGTCGAAACATTCGAGGAGATGATAGAACATGAAACGTTGGTCTTGTCGTACTTCATGTATCAAACTTTCAACATGTTGACAATGATAACAATCTTTGTCATGGCTAGGTAGTGGTGGTGGAAGAAATGAAATTGCTTGATGCGAAGGATCAAGTGAAGCGGTTTGTGGAGCTTCAAACGACGGATGGATTGGTGGAGGCACATTTGAAGATGGCTCGACCAAGAATGATAGTGGTGGTAGAGAAGTGTCAACTTCTGTTAGGATCCAATATTTACGTTGTTTGATGATTCGGGTGGACTAGGATTGTGATTAAATAAGAAAGCCATTTTAGAGAGATGAAGAGAGTTGAGAGGAGGTTCTTGAAAGAGAGTTGCTTAATAAAAGTGAAAGGTTAGATTCAAAGAAGCCACACCCCTTCCATGGATGGAAGGGGTATTTATAGTTACAGAATACACGACCTCCTATCGGCCTGTGGATCAAGTATACAGTGGGTAAAGACCCGTCCTTCCTCCACGGTGTTGCACTATGCTAAACTAGACTAATAACTAACTAATAAAACAGTAAATAACGTAACTAACGATATGTCTACGAGCTAACTTATGCTAGATAATATTTGGGGTGACCGACTCTTCACTATGGAATTTTCTAATTCCTAACAGTCTCCCCCTAAGGGAGGTCACCCCATGTTTTACATTTCGAATCCTAGCATTCTATTTTATCTTCAGTCTTGAGCTCGTAGACTTTAATTCTTCACTTTCACAATCTTTGTGTTTAAGTAGTGCAACTTCAAAGTCCGCATTGATTTGTACTTTTAGTGGAGGCCTTTAACTGATCCACATCTTTGATGATCTTCGAGCTTTCATTAAGATCATCAGCCACAGTAAATCTCTGGATCACCCTTTATTGTGTTGCCATCATGTGAAGTTGTGACTTTTGGACCGACATGCTCACACTTTTTGAATCATGACATCATTCCATCAGAGTAGCGGAAGCCTTACTGGTTCATGATATTTGCAGCAGCGTAGCAGAAGCATAGTATAAAAATATCATAACCAGGTTATGTAGATATGCACCAGTCATGATTTCTTCAATTAAGTGTGGTTGCTGTGAACATGCGGCTTTGGATTGACTCCTCAATTTTGATCAGCTGCAATCGTCGGGGTATACCTGCATACGACAGTTAGCAATAAAGCGCACGAAAGTGTATTTGATCACTTTCGTTGAATTGAGGTACACGGCCCACGGTTCCCCATTGATCAGTACAAGTACTGCCTGTGATCAGGTAGGATTCCTAAGAATCTCCTTGACAGGGTTTCACAGCTGTTCTAGCTGTTCTCAAACCGGAACGTCTCAAGGAAGACAACACGGAGTGAGTGAACCAGCAAATTGAGATTCACTGATTGATGAAAAATGATTTGAAAAACAATCGCGTATTGCTTGAAGAAAGAGTTTTGCAATACAACCAAGGTTTTATGAGAAAGATCAATTTTCAATCAAAATACTTTTTGTATTAGAGAATGAGTACGCATTCGACGTGCTAGCGAAAAGAAGAGATTCGCACATCAAACGGTTTTTCTAAAAGTATTTTTCAATCAGAGATACTTTTTGAATTTGAAATGAATACACATTCGACGTGCTAGAGAAAAGAAGGTTTGCACATCGAACGGTTTTTCCAAAAGTATTCGTCAATTCCATTCTTGGACCAAGGTTGATTCAAGAATGAATCTCCCCATCGTTTCTATCCAGTTGTCACAAGCTTGATCTTACGAGAAGATCTCACATGTCACCCACCAAGAGCTTATTTGATGTTGGCTCTAGAAGGATTTCCATCTTCATCATGAATACTTTTACATACCACTCAGATGTTCTGGCAATACCACAAGGATAATGCGTAGAACTCTTAATATATACTTACTTTCCACATTGTGTGAAACAGCAAGTCTTCATGAATTTAGTGTCCTAACGAGATATTGTGGATGATCTCTTGGCTCTAGAATCAATTGTGCATTTTTGGTTCCTGTGCCGGAGACTAGGGAGAGGGTCTACTTCTTCAATATCAACAATCTCTAATAGAAAGTCGATAGATTATGTCGGTTCCCCGTGAGAATGAAACAAGCCCTTTTAAGAGGAACTTGAGTAACTTGGGAAGTTTAGTGCAGTGCGTCACTGGGTCCATGACGTCTTGTCTTCAATACCAGTGTTACCTTAGTAAACACCAGTAGCATATGTATTGAACCCGGTTACTGCCCTAAGGTTGAATTATTAGAGGGCTATTTCTTTACACCCTTTTCTCATTCATTTCTTTTTCATTCTTCAACCCCTTCAGTGCTTACCGAGACTTCATTACTAGGACCTTGTTGGGTTTATTCCAGTACTAGCTCAGTCTCAGTCCGCACTCTTCCCATTTCTCATTTTTCTCCTTTTTTCATCATACCTAAGGACTCTACACTATCTAGTGGTTCGTCCCTGGGTAGATCCCTCCGGTTCTGGCGGATCGTGGGAACTAATACCTAACCTCACCATCCTTATAACTCCATACATAAAGTAAAATGGTCGGTCTTTTGGTACAGTTCATTCCTTCTCGAAACCAATTGAAAAATCATTTGGAAAATCCAATCAAGGTACTTGTGATATAAAATCAAAACATTTTGTACCTTAATTGTTTTTGATCATTTAGAAATGCTCCCCCTCAACATGTGCATATGATTTGAAATTGTTGAGCACATGGAGGCAAGAGTTATTTGAAATAATTTCTTTGAAATAATTTCATGATCACAATTTTCATTGAAAAAGCCATTTGATTTTCTTGGTAAATTCTCCCCCTCAATATGTGCGTAGGATATTTGAAATCATTTTATCACATAGAGGCAAGAGTTCTTTTGAAGCACATTTACGATCACACAAGCCATTAAGAAACCATTTAAAACTCAATCAAGGTACTTTATGTTAAAACATAAAAGCATTTGCACCTCGATAGTTTCTTTTCTTTTAAGATGCTCCCTCTCAATATATGCTTCGAAATTCGAAAGCGTTTAGCACATACGAGAGAGCAGCCTGCACAACTGAATCAAAACGATCAACTTTTATCAAATTTCATTATTAAATCACAAATTATCCCCCGATCAAAAATATCAAACCCTTTGAGATTTTGGATCCCAAGTGATTTATATAATTTAGAAAATTTTGGGGAAAGACATGGCAAGATTTGATTTTGAAAAATGACAGATAAGGACCATATTTAGACATTAAAGATTGTTAGTGTCAGGTATGATTGTTTTAAGAGACCTTTAAGTAAAATAAAACAATTTCACAATCAAACAAGAACAGAAAAAATTTCATTTTGACAGATCTTTGAGTTTTAAAGAAAATCATACCATGACATAACATTAAATCTTTAGATCACCACATAATTTCGTACAAGCGGACTTCTGATGAAATATTGTTTGAAAATATTTTATTTTAAATCACTCTCCCCCTCAATCGATGACCGAAGTCGATAATTGAGTGACTTAGGTTTTGATAAAAAGAAGTCCGGTGATTTTCAAAATTTAGTCCAATTTATTTTCAAAACAATATTTTTCCATTTTCAAAAACAATATTATTCAAAGTTTTAGAAAAATGGTATCATCACTATTATCCCTGCACAAAGATACGTTAGGTGGATGAGAAGCTTCCGTTTTTTTTGTTGTAGGGTTTGGAAGAAAAACAATCTGCTGATGCAGTGAGACTTCTTTTTACGTTGCATTTTGAATGCCAACTGAGGTCAAATTAAGCTCCATTTCTTCAATCACTTAGAAGAAAACCATCTGCTGATGCAGTGAGACCTCTTACGTTGCATTTATGCCAACTCCCCATAGAAGTCCAATTAAGCTCTGTTTCTTCATTTGTCAACCCAAGATATAGTTACCCTTTCCGTTCGGCATCCAATCATCTTCAATTGTGGGATCCGGATCGGGAACATTCTTTTATACCAATATACCTGCATACGTTAGTGAACACACATACAAATATATGGTGGTCGACATCACCCAAACAACAATCGACTAATAAAAGTCATTGCAACATATCAATCAGATCATATAAATGTATGGGAATAATGTGTTCATCAAACTCTAATCATCTAATCCTAGCAATCATATCCTAGGAACCTAGTCCTTCAACATAGGTTGACATCATTTTAAATTAAGCATATTAGGATAATTAAGAAAGCCCGTTAGATGATGTAGATTTGAAAAAAACATTATCCCCCTCAATCCATGACTCATTTTATGAAAAGTTTAAAAGCGCTGAAGTCATTGATTGAGTTTTCAATTTTATAAAAACTCTGAATCTGATTGTTTTAAAAGCAACTCGTTTACCACCATTTTAGAAAACAAATATTTTTCTGAAGAATTTTAGACGGAAAAACATTTGTGTAGGAACAGCAGTCCTTCGACATACTTTCCTAGTTTTGTTTATAGGAAAAGTGCACGAAATATTTTGAAAATAGGTTTAGCGCAACACTTTCCTTCCTTTAAAAGAACGGGTTGCTATCTGAAATAATAGCAAGCCATGGTTTAAGCGCGGGTTACAGTCTGATATAACTGCAAGCCATCATTTGAAGCCCGGGTTACAGTCTGAAGTAACTGTAAGCCATAGTTTGTGACATGTTTAGAAAGAAGTATATACACCTCCTGCTCGAACTTCATCTAAAGTCCCGTGCCATTATTGAATGACATTTCTAAGACCGTAGATGTTATCGATACCAGAAGACATGTCTTGGAAAACATATTTTTGGATTTTTTTATTTTTTTTTTATTTTCTGATTTTTTATGGGTTTTTGAAGGTTTTATATTTTTCTATTTTCTTTTGTTGGTTTTATATTTTTGTATTTTGTTTTTCGAATAAATATATACAAAGAAAGAATAGATGATATAGTTTAAGAAGATGATAATACGAGTACCGAGATAAGGATATCGAGCAGCCCCGTTGTAGAAGAAAGAAGTCATCATCCCTAAAACTTTCACCACCAAAGCTTCCGAGGCTCCAGAATAGAAGATAGAACATGAGCCTTTAAGAAAGAGAGACTTTGGCAGCTTCCCCCCAAACCGAAAAACCTTTAGCTGAGTAGATTCGAACAGGTGCACGACCCCAAACCGAAAAACCAGAATAGAAGATAGAACAGGTGCACGAAGAAGCACACCATAATCATAAATCCCGCTGCTCCATTTAAGAACGATACTCGAGGTTCTCCGTTCGGGGTTATATCATCCAAAAGAAGAACAGAAACTTTTCATCCCACACTTAAATAATCTTCTCAAATTCCTTTTCCACTGAAGTATGAAGCAATCAATTCCAAAAGGTGTCAAGAGAACAATTCCCCCAAGTAGTTGAATTGATGCAGTCAGTCTCTTTGTATAATGCTCAAGAACTCTCCCGAATACACATCATGAGGGTAATGAAGAACACCTCCCCACTGTTCACATCTTTCGTCCCTGATGATAGTGTATGAAGCTCAAGAACCCGAAGTACACCAATATCCAAGAGCTCTCCCGAATACACATCATGAGGGGAATGAAAACACCTCCCCATGTTCACATTTTTCTTCCCTGATGATCGTGTATGAAGCTAAAGTATCCGAAGTATACCAATGCACAAGGAATGAATAACTGATAACATTGAAGAAGCAGGCCAAGTCACTGATTATCTCTGCGGGCGACAATCTCTGCGGATGTCAACTCCAGAATAAGTGATTATATCTCTGAATCACTGATTAAGCACTCAAGTGAAACAGCTGAGCATCCCCAATGTACACTCTCTCTCTCCCATGATTATTGCGATACCATTGAAATCACCACACACTTGTGTACCTCTTTTATCTTCAGAAACTAACTCTTACATCTCTTCCCCAACATAGTTGGAATAAGAACACTAAACGCCTTGATGAGTAAAACCTTGAGTTTCTCTGCGGTCATGACATTTGTTTTCCAGGGATATCTTCAATCACTTAGAAGAATTAAGTTCATCAAGTTTACTCGCCATGAGTCAAACCTTGAGTTTCTCTGCGGTAATAACATTTGTCTTCCCGGGATATCTTCAATTACTTAGAAGTATTAAGTTCATCAAGTTTACTCGCGTTTAGATGCTTGTCTCCTTCCCCCTTGCTGGTTTTGACACTTCAGAGTCAGCAAATCATTATAAGCCCGTATACTAGAAATTTGTTGAGAAGAACACTTGAACTCTTGTGAGAATCAACTTGCTGAAGACTCTCTCTGACTATTTTTATCAACCCTTATGTAGAAAATTTGAAGTGACCACTGAAGAAGAAAACCCGATATACCATACTTGAAACTAAAGTCAACTTTCCCACATTTGTATCTTAAGCTTGCACCCAATGATGGAAGAACGGTGTCGAGAATTTATGCTTCAAGCAAATCTCTATGTACTCACTACCCAAACAAAGTATGAGACATTAACACCTCTTGCGATTATCTACAACGTCATATGCGTGTGACACTGAGTAAAACAAAGTAACTCCTAATAGTGATAGTTAACCAGGTCTTCAACCATCCACCTCGACTGCTGGTAACTAGATAAACCAAGTCTTCAACTCAAATTCTTAAGCCCGAGCAAGTTATCAAATAAGAACATGCCTTTGTGAAAGTCAACTTCAATCTCAAATAAGTGGTAAATGATTAACTCCGAAGTAATCAACTTGTGTCAAATGTCCAATACGTGAAATAGTCAATAACAACGTCTCGAGGAGTGTTGGATCGATATACTTTAATCAAACTAACTTAACTAGCTTGTTAAGGTTTAATAACCTCGGATAAATCCTAAGTTATTAACAAAGAAACACTGAGCAATCTTTATTAAGTACGCGGAATTTACTTAACAAAGCTAAGAAGAATAACTTTATTATTAACTCTAAATCTGCTTATTATGCAGATACTCTAATACAACTCTAAGATAATCGAACTTTTCTCTAAACTCTAATTCGTAAACTCTAAAACTCTTTTTCTGAAATCGTACATCTAATGCCAATCTAGGAGTCCTTTTATAGGCTCAAGGATATCCTAGTCGGTTTACAATTGATAACCTTGTACGACAAGTAATCTAAACATGGAATACAATACTTTCCATAAACGAATATAACAGTTTGTTTGTTCTAGCAGTACTTTGACTTCTCCTTGCAGTACTTTGACTTTGTCTTTAGCAGTACTTTGACTATTTGACTTCTTCCAGTACTTTGCAGCTTACAGTACTTTCATATCTTCAGTACTTTGATATCTTCAACACTTTCATATCCCAACAATCCTCCCCTAACTTGAATTCTACTTGCTTGACTTCAAGTTCCTTTGTGAATATATCTTTAACAGCTTCATCTTTAAAAATGGATTGTTCTTTAGTCTTTAGATTATATCTCTGTAGAATCTGTGCTTTGTCAAAGTATCTCTTAGAATTGTTTTCTTCACCGCAACATCCAGCAATCTCCATCTTTTCAGCAACACAGCAATATATGACAGTTTGTACAGTAATTTAGTTTAAGTTGCATACTATTCTCATCACATCTAAGTGAATCATTGAAAATTTAATGGATTTAGAACTCTTTACCAAAGCCATTATCTCTGGAGTAGCCAAATGTTTTGGTGTGTAAGACCATGGTACATTGATAACCATATGATTTTTAGCAAATCACCAGCTATCAACAGATTTGTTTTGTCTTTACCAAAAGCTGTACCCTTCTGGACTAGTTAGTTCTTCTATCTAATGGTGAACTAATTACCAATAATGGTTTTTCCACAGCCTTTACCACAAGCCATTTCTTGTGGGCTAGCCAACTCTTCACATTACTGATATGGTGAGTTGATGACCATCCAACTTATTAGCAAGTTGTCAACTAAAAACGGATTTGATATATCTTTACCAGAGCCGTTTGCTCATGGATTAGTCAATCCTTTTGTAACCATGGTGGATTGATAACCTATTGATGTTATCATCACAAAAACCATTTATTCATCCTTTATTTCAAAATATTTATTATTTAGCAAAAAGGTTTCTTCTAAAATTTATTTAACTGGTTTAGTTCAGCAAACAGTACTTTGATGAAAGTACTGTCTGATCAGCAGTACTTTGAATAAAAGTACTGATATATCAAAAAGTATTTATTCAAATAAAATTCATACCAGTTATAGATCATTCTCAGCAATGGTAGTCCAGTCAATAAACAAATTGATCATCATGCAAGCAGTTTCATTAGCCTCTTCTACTTCCAATCCATGCTCTAGCATTCTTCTCATTAGATCAACTGTAAGTGGATATCTTCTTTCTGCAAACATGTGAATCATTGTTCCATTTTCTAGTTCCAAGACATGAACTCCAGATTCTTCAAAGAATCTCCAGCAAACTATTTCCCAGTTTTCTTGACCCTTCCAAATATCATCAGTGCTTTCTTCATCAGTTTCCCACATGATTATAAGATCTCCATGTAAAACCAATCCAATCCCTTCTAATGGATTATCTTCAAAATAAGCCTTCACAACATCATATAAGTAGAATAGATCTACTCTATCTATAATATGCAGCAAATCCCATAGCCTTTTGAAAACTTTAAAACTTTTATCTTCTTTGTGAAAAACCATGTAATCTCCATTCTTAGATTTCTCAACTTTGAAAACACTAATCATTGATCTGTTCATCTTCATGTCATTATCTTCATCTGTATAATCAAAATCTACCACTCTGAGATAGTTCTTCAATTCATCACTAGTCTCAGATCTTAATTCAACCTTTTCTTTCTTTGAAAACTGAACATCTGTAGCATCAGTTTTTCTTTTTCTCTTTAAGCTCTTCTTCCTTTCAGCTTCAGTCCAATAAACTTCTTCTCTAAAGTCTTTAATGCCTGCAACATCTTTCTTATAAGCTTCTCTCTCAGCATCATATAATCTCTTCATATCCACATAATTTAGCTTTTGCAATCCTTTAAATCCTCTGCTTTTTAGATATGCCATCATTGCATTCCTTTCTTTAGCTAAATTAGGTCTTCTTTGCATATAACGAACAGGTGTTGGAGACCGTAAAGGTTCAGCAGTTTCAGCATCCAATTCATCTTGGACCTTTTGAGCTGCTTCTCTATTTAGAGCTTCTTGAGCTTCTTGTTCTTTTCTATCTTTAGCATCTAACTCTTCTTGAACTTTTCTAGCTGCAGCTTCATTCCTTGCAACTTCAAATGCTCTAAGTTCTGCCAAAGTAAGTTTCTTCTTCTTAGTTTCAACCAAAATACCTTTTCCCTTGTCTTTTGGATCAATTGCAGGTTGATCAGTTCTTGGTTGTTCTTCTTCTTGTACATCTCTAATAGTAACTCCTCCTCTTGGATGTGACAAATCTAATATTGTAGCAACTAATTCATCATCACTCGCAGAATGAATAGGTTTGAATCTAGGTTCCTCCTCTTCTTCTATAACAGTTGTAGAAGGACCAGCTTCTTCTTCAAAATTCAAAACCCTTGGAGTTATTGGTGTTATAACTTCTGGCCTAGATGTATCAGTACTTTGATGTTCAGTACCTTGATCATCAGTACCTTGAACATCAGTATCTTGAACTTGAACTTGCACTTCTTCTTCTTGTTCCTCTGAAATAATCTTTTCTGTAGAGCTTACAGAGTCTTTCTTCTTTGTAATATCTTCTTCAGATTCTTACAGAGTCTTTCTTCTATAACAGTTGTAATATCACTGCTAAAGAATATGAGCAAGTCTAATTGGGGATTGAATCTGAATTATAACTCTCTCCCAATTAGTGCTCTCCCCTAAACCGACAATCTGTTCGATAAAAGCCCAGATTAAGAAGTCTTTAGATCGTTAAATGCAACTCGTCTCTAGTCTTCTAACATGTAGCAGAGAATGTAGAACTGACTGTAGACTCGACCTTCTTCAAGATTGTCCGAATGGGGAATAGAGTGTTAACATCTTCAACTCACACCAAAAAGCATCCCAATTAACTTACATCTTGCAAATCCCCTTAACTAAAATCCCTCCCAATCAAACAAGAACAGAAAGATGTTCATCAAGAAAATCAGCAATCAGGCCGCAACGAACACACAAGATGGTAACACCAAACTACCAATCACATCAAACAAGAACAGAGAGATTGTTCGGAATCATCATGTTGATGTATACGTGAAGCATTAACCGGAAGCACTTTGTCGATAAACTCATCAATCCGAGTGAAGATGTCAACCAACGGCTCTTAGAAGAAACTCCATGTAAAGATGATCCGATAAGAAGAAGCTCGGTTCTTACATGAGTTTAGAGCCGTATGACCATTTATATTCTCAAATATCAATCAACAATGCAAAAAATTCACACTTCTTCTCCCCCTCAAGAATTGCATATGGAGATGCCATTCTTGACTAAATAAGTAAAATCATCCCAAAGTATTCTATTCACACTTCTCCCTCGCAAAATTAGCACATGATGTCGCCATCGTCATTATAGTTGAGCAAGTGGAATAAGAAAAACAATCAATGGTAGCCCGGTTCACTTGATGACTGAAGCGCATGGAAAAAGTATGAAGCATGTTGATGAGAATGGTCATAATAAGAAGATTTCTCTTCTTCAGAAGATAAAGCGCACTGAAACGTACACTTTTCTTTTCTTTAGAGAACGAGGCATGAACTGATGTGTTCATACGTCATAAGAAGATTTCTCTTCTTTGGAAGATAATGCGCACTGAAATGTACACATTTCTTTTCTTTGGAGAACGAGGTTTGAACTGAAGTATTCAAACGTCATAAATCTCTCTCTTTTCATCTACTTTTGGCAAACTTGTAATCAACCCCATTATCATTCAGTAGGCTCTTTGTAGTGACAGCTGATGGAGAAAACCCAGTATGATGAATTTGACCCTGAAGTAAACAAACCCGAACTCGTGACTTAAACTTGCACATATGTAACAAAGAGCGGTGACGATTTCCATTAGCATCTCTAAGTACTCTCTATGTACTCTATACTCTTCAACCAACCAACCATCAAGTATAAGACGTACATTACCTCTTGAAACTCCACAATTGAATGTGACACTGAGCACTACAACGTAACTCCTTAAAGTGATAGTTATTTTGTGGTGGTATGAGCCCAATTCCCCCAAGTGGTAAAAGAAAAGGTAAAAGACACCCAACAATAACTAGATTTCCAAGTCTTCATTTTTTCTTTTTTTTAATAATAAGCTCGAACAAGGATCTTGAAGAATCTTCATCCAACCATCCCGATACCTTCAGATACTAAGTACACTCGCCCGTGATAATTCACTTCAACCTCAAATAAATAATACTGAATTAACGACGTTGTCACATCTTCTGGTTAACAGCTCAAATCTAGCCTTCTTTGACATTTAAAGTGAACTATGATAATGGTTTCATCCCGACCATGGTTTAATGAGCATAACCCCGTAAAACTTTGAAGTAACCAAACTGCCATGACAAATATCCAAACACACATCCAATTTATGAAGTACACCATTTTATCCCTTCTTCGAAACAGAACCCGTAACAGCAGCATCAGAAGACCCCGAGATACGCTTTCCTTTCTCCAAGATGGTTCCATCATAACGGGATTTTACAATTCTATAGTTTAAACCGAGAAATAGTTTCTTTCGTGGGATTTTACAAAATCAAGACAAAACCGTAAACAATGTCGTCTAGAATGTGTTATGACAATTTGGGTTTCGGTGAATATCTGTTTTAGGGGAACATGCAGCGGTTCATCAACGATTCATTATCCAACATCATCAACATCAACAACCATCTAATGAACACTTTGGTAAACACATCATTCACGCATTCTGTCGGCTAATTTAATGACCACATGGAGAAGTGAACCCAATATACCAAACTTGATCATGAAGTAGAATTCCCCAGATTTGTCACTTAAACTTGTACTAATCCTCGTGAATAAGAAACGGTGTACCCAATGTACAAAACCTCTTGACATTCTCCACTGAGTGAGACACCGAAGTGATAGCTACGTTGTGGGTTAACCGAGAAAGAATCACAAACGCAACTAAATAGCCAAGTCTTTATCACCTTCTATAAACGCCCAAACAAGTCATCTTCGCGGAAGGGTAGAAAGAAAGAAGACGAAATAAGTAAACGCGCCCTGAAAACCTCACTTCAAATCCAAGTAAGAAATATCGTCCAAACAACCCCTCAGTCAACCTTAATCAATTCAAGCCAAGCCGAGACATAATAATCATCGTGAAAATGTATATACCAAAGTCTCAACCTCATAACTCAACGAATCTCATCATCAAATCTCATAACATCAAATCTCATATATACGATCAAATATTGAGAAGCCCATCAGACCATTATCCAAACACAATTCATTACAAATCCAATTCAAGCTCGGTCCAATTAGTAGTCCAATATTCTTGAAAAACCCACCATATCCGTTATAACCAAGTACAACATTCATTAACTTAAAATACGGACTACGGACGAAATTAACTCAACTCCTATGATTGCATGATTACTTGTGTGTATAATCATAATTCCCAAATCCAAAGTAGACGTGCGGCCCTTGACCTATTCCAAGCCCTTGTCACTTATCAATTTCTAACGTCTAAATGTCTAATAGCAATTCCAGACCTGGTCCATTACAATTATCACCAACACTCGTCTGGCCCATGTTCAAGTGAAATAACCAATGACCATATTCAAAGACTCGTCGGAAAAACCAACACACACATTCCAACTCTCATGAATCTCATTAAACAAAACTTCAATGCACGAAATAAAATGTACACGATCCAACTCTCCATCATTCGCAAATACATAATAGAACAAATTTCCTCATAAGTCCAATATCCACCTGATCCAACTACTCAGGCCCAATGAATTCAAGTTTCTTTCAAATCTGGTTATATGGGCCCATGTATGCGTACCATACCCATTCCCATCAGTTACTTAACCCTAAAATTTTGGGGATATATAACGATTACATCCCACATAATATCCCTAATCCCTAAAAGTTCTCACACACCCAAACCCTAATCACAAAGTCAGACGCCTCCATCTTACAGTCATCAAACACACTCCAACAAGATCTTCACGTTATCAATAAAAAGATGATAAAAAGATTAAGCCACAGGGATGGACACGTTAGTACCACAGGGATGGTTTTACGAAGGTAGGATTTTCATTCAAGTATTTCTTAAGTTTATCTCCTGTAGTGACTGAACTGGAAGTGGATGAAATCCAATCTTGGTTTTGTTCTATCTTCAATAGTTCGGATATTATCAATATCACCTGGATCAATAATGGATAACTCGTGTGATTTTATACTTTGGAGGTCGGATAAGACTTAAAACAAATTGAACACACGAGGAATATGAGATCCTTTAAACAGCGTGTCTTTTTCTTTTAATAATATCGGATATTCAAAGGAGCAAACTCCTAACAAGATCTATGATGTTTTATTTTCATTCATGTGACGCTTTCAAGTGTCTTGATAATAGCAATATTGTCACGAAATATGAGTGAAGGACTGAGATCTGAAAACATTGGTTCCTCTTTGATGTTTTAATTTACTAATAAACGAATCATGAAAGAGAGTTGAAACCCTAAATGGTTTTGAATGTTTTCAATTAGATTCGGACATTTGCAAAGAAATATGGATCGATGATGGTGTTGTTCAAACAAAATCTTGTAAAATATTTAGAAGATGTTGAGCACAAACTGAGATCTTGATGGTGTGGGTATGATGTAGGTTTAACAGATGAGTTGATTCTTGATGTATGGTTTTATCTTTCATGATGTATGTTGAGTCTTGAATAGGTTCAGTTTGTGATTGAATGATGATGTATGTTGATGTTTTCTGGATCTTGAATGATGTTTTTGTGTATGTCGAGTCTTGAAAGATGTTTTCTGGTTCTTGATTTAGAGAGGTGTATACATATACGCATCTTTAACAAAACAAGTCTCTTCAACAACCCGCATAATTACATAACTAGCACACTTTTCTGCAAGTACTCAACACGCTTTAGTCTTTGTCATCAACTCGCATCTATACCCAACTCGCATCAATACATTTATGCAGCATGACAACTCGCTTTTGACATTAAATCAAAAGCAACTCGCTCAATAGCAAAGTGCAATAAAACCAAATGCGAGTTAAGTAACTCGCATGAAACTGAACCAGTACCCAACTCGCTTCCATGAATGGTACCAAAGAAAACTGTTATAACTCGCATCAAATACCTTGAATTTGGACGTTTTTGACAACTCGCATAATGGATGCAAAGAATCTGGACAAAAGAAAAGATGCAGAGTCGCTTACAGTTTAAAACAACTCGCTTGTATGAATAAGACCAACTCGCTAACATGAATCAGTGCAACTCGCTAACAGCACAAACCACATCCAGATATTGAATCTGGATAGTATCTCAACTCGCATTTATGAACAAGCACAAAGAAACATGAACACAGATTCGACCATTAAAAAAATCAGTTTGACAGGATGATTTGACCAGAAAAATTGATATAAGAATCATTTAAACAACTGATATTGACACACATAAGGTACGTAACAAATCAGTGGAACCAATCATAACAAAAACCTTATAAAATAGTTTGACCATACCAATTTCAAACCAATAAACATTATTCAAATTATCACACATCAAACAACCCATAAATCATATCAAACCGCATACAAGAAACGCATCAAAAACCATGCAAATCATCAAAACAACAAAACCTGGGCTCTGGTACCAATTGTTAGGATCCAATATTTATGTTGTTTGATGATTCGGGTGGTCTAGGATTGTGATTAAATAAGAAAGCCATTTTAGAGAGATGAAGAGAGTTGAGAGGAGGTTCTTGAAAGAGAGTTGCTTAATAAAAGTGAAAGGTTAGATTCAAAGAAGCCACACCCCTTCCATGGATGGAAGGGGTATTTATAGTTACAGAATACACGACCTCCTATCGGCCTGTGGATCAGGTATACAGTGGGTAAAGACCCGTCCTTCCTCCACAGTGTTGCACTATGCTAAACTAGACTAATAACTAACTAATAAAACAGTAAATAACGTAACTAACGATATGTCTACGAGCTAACTTATGCTAGATAATATTTAGGGTGACCGACTCTTCACTATGGAATTTTCTAATTCCTAACAACTTCCATATGGTCTGGTGGTTGACTTTGATGATTTCTCATAATCCAAATGGGATTATATGATGGAAACGGCGAAAGGGAAGTAGGAGCTAATGTTGACTCAACACCTTGATTTTGTACTATTATTCCTCCTAATGAGGAGAATGTTGTTGGCGGAGGTGGATGAGACAGCCTAGGAGGCAAATCCTCTAAATTGTAGAGGTGTAGTGATGATAGTGGAGTTGTAAACGAGATAGCTCTAGGAACCAATGGTGATGGTTTAGTGGAGATGATATTGTTTGGCCTAGGAGGTATGGTGGTGTTTGGCATAGGTAGTTTAGTGGGTACTATCCTTCTAGGGATTGGTTTGATTGGTTGAGGAGCAATCATTGCATTTGTAGACTTGACCGGAGAGGATTCGGTTGAAGAGGTTTCGTGTATAACACGAACCTTTTTCTTGGGTGGTTCTTTGGTGGATAAGTTGCTACTTGGAGTTTTCCTCGTGATGAGATGATTCAAAGAGGTTTGTGAATGCTGAAAGTGAGGATGAGAATGATGACTTTAGGAGTCCTAACAATAGGGTTTATAAAGCAAGAAATTTGGCAAGTGCATTCAAGACTTAAGCCACTAAAATTCATTGGAATGCGATGATTAACATGCACAAGAGTCAACTTCAGAGTTGTACTGATCAAGGAACTCATTTAAGATGAGATGGAGTGTTTAAGTTAGAAAGATGAGCTTGAAATGATTGTTTTGGCTAGAGTTTGACATAATATGTCTCCCGGATCCCGGCTAATCCTAGGGATCCGTCTCTCAGCAGCTATGAAAGGATAGAAATGATGTTTCTAAGGTCAAATATCTATACCATCTTGAGTGTTTCAGTCCTCGTAAGTGTCTTAAATGAAGGGGTGCTTAGGTACTTGAGGGTAATGAGTGATGTAGCTAATGATTGCCTTTTATGGAAGTGATTGGAACTTTCATGACTATCAATGAATGAGCAAAGATGACACTAAGGGTTTTGAGAGTGTCAAATGGAGCTAAATGATCCAAGAGATCAGATAGTGACTTAGGATAATGCTTTGAGGAATATCCTAAAGGCTTAAGATGGAAAGACTAGAATTTGATCAATTTCGACCAATTTTGAGGTAAGGATGATTATGATAAATTTTTCCATAATCGAAGGATTTCCAAAGTTAGATATGAGGGATGGTGTGTGAACTTGAGAGCGGAAGAGTAATGGGTTAAAATGAAATGATAGATTTACAATCGTCTTGATTGTGGTCTAGGTGAGTTATGTGTGAATAGAAATGATCTACTTAACTTGATAAGGACTTAATTTGCCTTAAGACACTATGTCTAGCTTAGTGTGAGGTGTTCTAATGACATGTTTGAAATACAATGATTGCAATTGCATTTTCTGTTTGCCGAATCCCATGGTTCCCTAAGTGTAGGGATCCGTCTAGTACAAACTTTGGGATCCGTCATCTGCTAAGCAGAACCTTTACTAAAGGTATGCAATGATCTTGACAGTGCATTATATTCCAAGGTTAGTTTAATAGGTTCTAACACTAAGATATCAAATGTAAGATAGTTTTATTTCATGAGGGAAATTGGATTACATTGATAAAGTATGAGTACAAAAGGATTGATCCTATTTGGAAGAGAACTAAATTCCTTGAGTGTTTTCGCTAGATGGAACATCAAAAGGTTGATGAGTGTTTGTTGATTCAGAAATGAAGAACGTCTTCATGAGAGATATGTTTAGAGGTTCCATCATCTTGTTCACAAGTACGTACAACGGACTTTAAAAATGTGGATGGAAGTACATGATGTGATGATAAAGGCGTGTCAAGAACATTCCATAAGGGATGAGTTTATTCTTGAAGCCTTGAAGATTTACAATTCGCCTTGCGAAGAAGTAGGCGAGATTGTATGGTTGTTGTGTTAGCAAACAATACATTATGTGAGCACAACAAGCGGGAAGGATTTCTCGATTTCCCCTAAGACTCCAAACATTTTCACGTAGGGTGAGTGCAAGAGCCTTGTACTCTTCTCGGATATCCCGTGTATGAATAATGTTTGGATCATAGTGATGGGGTTTGCATATAATGCGAATCAAGTCTTCCGGGAAAGGTATGTGAGAACAATATGGACTATTTTCTTCACGAAAGTTGAAGAGAGAATCAAGAGACCAATCTTCAGTGAAGGCACATTGTCCATGATTAGGAATTCGGAGGATGTGAGCAAATTGCCCAAGGGTTAAAACAAGCTTTTGGTTTTTGATCCAAAACCAAAGAGATAGAGAGCGATCCTCGTTACGAACGAGTTCGACTTGACGAAAGAATTCCAATACAAACCTTGGAAATATTTCCTCGTTAATTTCGAGAAGACATTCCAATCCTATGGCTCGGAAGGAGGTATTGATACCTTCTTCGAATTGTAGAGAGGTGTCTACAATACGTCCTTCGTGGAAGTGACGGTTTTCGAGATTATTAAACCCACGGGCATAATTGGCAGGTGTGTTGGGCTCAAGAGATATGTTAGGAGTGTAGACGCTAGAGAGTGAAAAATCAAACTCATATTCATGCGACATAGCGAAACCTATAGGAAAGATGAGTTAATAGAGAGCAATGTTTGTGGCCAACCAATGATTGTCTAATGTTTTTACTAGATTTTTATTAACAATGGTTTTGACATCCTAGTGGAAAATTATTTTTAGAAAGAAAGAGGTTTTTAATTTGCATGAAAAACTTTTCTCCGGTAGTACGGTTCCCACGGTTCCCTTTCAAAAGGTATCCGACTAGTATATCTTCCGGGATCCGTAGATCTGTAGTTACAGAAACAGATTTCATGATGAAAAACATAGGTTTTTAGATCTCATAGTTTTATACCAAGATATGTGTTTTAGACTACATTTTCTTTTAGCATGCTTACATGACTTCTAATGTATCACTAGAGAATGAAATAAAATAAAAAGAAATGATAAACACATTATGATAGTAACCTATATAAACTAGACTATTAGTAATATTTCATTTCCATGCTAAGAATGATACAAAGGATTGGGTATATAACCCCAATGTAGATTAACAAAACAAAGTAAATGTCTCCGTATAAGAACTTCGTCATAGGGAACACAAGAGCGATGAGTGTTAAGACGATGAGCACGAGGGCGATGTAAACCATGTTGAAGACGATCCTTCTTGGTTTCGGTTGAGATAAAATGGAGAGGAAGATGAAGGTTTGAATGAGAGGAAATTTTTGAAATTGGAAGATGTGAAAAAGTGGGGATTTGATATAGTGGTCGACGTAGGGTTTATTTATGGGGAAGGAGGAATTTTTGAGATTTGTGTTTTGTTTTATTATTAGAAAGATATGGTTTTTTTTTTGGATTAAGTGAAACAAAATACAAGTTTTATAAACCATGACTTTTAGACGAAAGAGTGATACGTATGTGAGAAAAAGCTTCCTAATGAAGCTACACGTAAAGCATGTATATGCACAAAAAGTAATCAAATAAATACCTAGGTAAGCATACTTATTTATTAAGCTAATGTCATTTAGAGATAAGTGGAAAGTCATACCTCGAATGCAATTAGGAATGTCTTTACAAATGACACAACAAATGTCAGAAGACAATTCCAGCTCCTTTGTGCTTAAGATACCTTCTTAGGGAAGGTATTCTTGTTACCAAGCGATTCCTATGGCTTGGTAGATATGAGCTTTGACTAATCAACATGACAAAGATGATTAGTGCAATTAAATGAAAAACAAAATTAAAAAAAATGTTATCATCTAATCAACATCCAAACAAAAAGTTTTAAAAGACATGGTGTTTGTTTTTATGAAAAACCTTCTTTGTAGTTTTCAATTAACCATGGATCGTGTCAAGTTTTTAAAGTACAATATACTTCAAGAAACTTGGTAACGAAGCTCTGATGCCAATTGTGGAAAACTAGAAGGGGTGGTTGAATAGTTTTGCCAATTAAAACATTCTTTTAAACTATTTAGATCGACTTATGTCAATCTATTTGGATGTGTGTTGGATGTTGATAAACAAACATATAGAAGTATAAGTATGTAATGAAAAGATAAGAGTAAGAAGCACAAAACCACAACACAAGTATTTATAGTGGTTCGGCTACAAGGACACCTTCCTTTTCCTACTCCACTCTCCGAGTCACCTACTCGAGAGTTTGTAATCACTACACGACACCAACTCCTTATGGTGGAGAAACCTTCACAACATTGCCTACTCTTTTTCTGGTACTAGGCTAACCACCGGGTTCTTTCACACTAAGGTGAACCACACCTACACAACGTCGCCTACCCTTTATCAGGTACTAGGCTAAGCACCTAGTTCTTTCACTCCAAGGTGAACCACACCTACCACAACGTTGCCTACCCTTTATTAGGTACTAGGCTAAGTACCTAGTTCCATTGCAATGGAGGAACTACTACCCAACACTACACCAACGACTAATCCTAAAGGAGACCAACTCCTTATTACAACATCATCAAGGATATCAATATCCTTGGATCTAATGCTAATCTATCTTGTACATCGAAACACACCATATCGAATGTACATCTAAGGCACCTTTCACTAATGCCTTTAGCTAGATCTTCAAGACACCCTTCACTAATGTCTTGTTACTTGACTTCTAGGCACCTTTCACTAATGCCTACAATACGGACGATCGACACCTTTCACTAATGTATTCGTCTTGACACGTGAGACATCTTTCACTAATGTCTTCAACACTACACTTTTTAGTAGAAAGAAAAGATACACCAACAAGAGGACTTCAGTAGTCTTGATGATGAGGAAGCATGGCAACTCATGGACTTGAGCTTGCTTGACTTCAAGGGTGCTGATCTCGCCTTTAAGAGGAACCTAGAGAATCACACAAAAACAAAACTACAAACATAGATCTCTTGGATCTGAGGTTAAAGAGTTTTTAACTCAAAGAGAAAGTATGTTAGAAAAGGGGTGAGCAACAATGAAGAAATGACTCACTATTTATAGAGGAAAATTCTACTATTCCCTGGATCCTACGGATCCCTCCCACAAGGGATCCGTCTAGCGTAAAGCTAGGGATCCGTGGGACGCTCCTCTTTACCCATGGGTATTTTGGTTATGGGTCATGGGTCATGGGTTGATCCATGGATCTTTAGCTAGATACAGTGTATCTCTTGAGTGCAATGCACCTAGTCATATGGGTATGGGTCAATACCATGGGTTATAGATATTATCCATATATGATATAAGCATGATGTCATGCAATGGGTTATGGGTCAAGCTCCATGGGTCATGGACTTTGGGTTGTACCCAACTACATTTAATGTATTTGGTCAATGGGTTATGATACTTAAGTTTCTACCCATTTATATTACCCAATATACTACATACTAGTTATGTGTATATTTTACCCAATTTAGTAAACACCAGTTGTTGTACATATGTAATATTAAATCATAAAATCACTTATACTTGTTTTAGTGTTTTATGTGAAAACGTAAGTATGTTAGTAACTGTTAGTTCAAACCATTTACGTATTTTATTTGTTTCATTAAAATGATTTTACGTTTGTTATCGACAAAACATTAGAAGATCGTAAAATATAAATAAACGTTTTTACGGCTTATTTGTATTAACAGCATCCTCAGTTTGGACACTCATCAATCCAACCTAAATTCTGCACAACATCACAAACAAAACCTTAACACTAACCAACGCATGATAAAACCTCTAACACTTCCCTAATTATGTTTTAATGATAAGAAATGTTTAATTAATGGGATTTTAATCAATCCTAATCATATCCATCATTATAGTTACATGAAAAAAATTTAAAAACAAAAGATGTTACGGAAATAGGCGATTAATCATATCAAACCTTCGCGGAATTACCACGAATCTTGATCTTGAGTTCTTGATGACAACCAATTATGGAGGCTAGGGTTTTCTTATATTTTTTCTGTATTTTGATTATGGGAGGGGGAAGAAACATTTTCTTTTCTTTTTTTAATGGGTTTATCAAATTCTAGTTGGCTTGGGGTATATGGGCTTTAAATAAGTAAACTACGCCCAAAACATTTTTTTAAACCAATTGGCCCAATGTTACATTATATTACTATTTATTTATTTAAATTATGGTATAATTAAAGTAGATAATAAAAAAATTATCCCGAATTTTAGGGCGGTATATGTAAATACGCAGAGACTAGTTATGTTAAGTTAGCATAGTTAGGCATATGTATGTAGTATACATACCCTCCTAGTTGCAATTAGGAGGGGTAAAGCTCCATTTGTAATATTTCATAAGTGTGTGTTTGTTTCTCTCTAGAAAACAAGATCACATCTTTCCCTTTCTATTCAATAACAATAATCATGTTTACTCTTTATCTTGAGCTTTCCCGACCTCCCGAATCACTTAAATCAACAATCTTTTACGGTCAACAAAAGTATATCAAAGTGCCTGTCTACTGAAAGATAAAAAAATTCTTACCACAATGTTGTATTTTATTTTATTTTTTGTATACCTGGGTTTCCGATTAATCCCAAAGCGACTAGTCTTTATGATGTTGTATTTTTTGTCGCTTAACGATTTATTGTTTGCAAGATATATTTTATTTTTAAAAAGAATATGAATATATATATATATATATATATATATATATATATATATATATATATATATATATAATTTTGTTGAAAATAGATAGATAAAATTGGTTTATTAAGTATATAGAGAATTTTGAGTCTATATTGAACTAAGCTCATTTGACACAATGTCACTATATCACTTGTGAATCGTGTATTAAAAGGCTTAAAGCTAAACTTAGGATTCTTTTAATAAAGATGTTCACAGATGAACTAAAGCTAGATACCATCTCAAGCCATAGGCTCGATGTATAAATGAGAAACACGAAAACCTTTTAAATATAAACTTGATTGCCCTACTCAATATAAACTACATGCCCCAATATACCTCATGAAACAATAAAAAGGTTTGGTAGTGTGCACCACCAAACAGAAGCCAAAAATTTTTTTTCATGGGTGGTGACGGTCTAAGTGTCGCAACCACTCATGGTCTAAGCCACCATTACGGTTGGTCTTACAAAACAAACTTGTTCCAGCAAATATTTGACTATAAGTTTTTAAAAAATAACATTAATCATGTTTTAACTTATAATTAAGGATCAATAAAGCTCGTGGTACTTAATTAAATGCTTATATAAATCATCATATATCGTTCATATTCATGTAATATGTACTAGTTATAAGTCTCGTGCATGTACGAGGTTTAAGCATAAATAAAAATTAATTTTAAAATATCATGTATTAGTTTTCATATCACAATAACTCGATTTTTTTATAGCTATAAAATCCCGTGTAGAAGCAAAGTAATAATAATAAAAACAACACTAACTAAAAGGGTTATTAAAATAATTATGAAGTTTACGAGATATTTGTTAAATTTATAAACATGTTAAAAAAAACCATCCATGTCATATTAGGGGCAAATTTGCCTCACGTAGAAGCCTGAAATATCTCACATACATTCATTCTAACAGAAAAATTTAGGGTATCATCAAATTCTCAGTAAACAAAAATATACTCACAAACCACCGAATTGCAACAAAAACACACAAATCACCATATATTAGACGAGTAACCGTTGTTGATCATGAAATAACTTCCGATTGACCGTAATGTCACCTCTCCAAAATCGGAGTTGAAGATATCGGGGCATGACTATCATAGCACAAAGTCACAAGTTACAAAGAACGACCTCTATATGAGTCATTTAGAGAATTCACGTTCGATTTAGTAAATAAAGTTTAACAAATACATGTTTTAATAATTCACAACAAAAACAGAATAAGTCTTAAGTTCACATCTAACGTTATAGTAATGCATAAAATCTTTATGATGAGGCAAGACTCAAGTGAAATTCTCCGATTCTACCCATGCAAAGCAATTAAGGACATGAGAATAACATGCTAAAACGGTAAACATAAAGTTGATAAGATCATAAGTTTTTGTTATGTAAAAGCAACATGGACCACAAGATTTTAGGTGACTATTGGAGCACATACAATATAGGGATAAAAAGTATTACTATTGCACTAATCTCATGACATCGAAGCCTTAACGATAAATTTATAGTTGTTGCCATGGTAGATGCTTTGCCAAACACCTAGTAGTACTTAAATGAAACGCATCCGCTTGACCAGTTGGCGCGACCAACCCGGACGGTGGTGTCAACCCAATATATATTCACAACATTCGTGCTTACTACGTAATTAATGGTTCATGATAGTGGGACTTCATGACAAATGTCGTAACTTAGGCAATACGTAAAGGTTTAAGTACTTGTGTCCATAAGTAAGACGAGCAATGTATTCTCACCCCATAGTAGTTCAAAATGAGTTTTAAACAAGTAAAATTGATGCTAAGAAACTCACCTAAACAAAGCAGTGATAACGGAAATAAATGCGCAAGCTCGAATGAAACAAAGTGTCCTAACCGCGACATAAGTCAATAAGACGCCTTAGGATGTACTATATGCATATGAGTTTTAGAAAGTTTTATCACCCATGTAAACTTGTATTAGAATTTTATAAAGATTCACAAATAAAATCATTTGGGAAAATGAGTAAAACATATATTTAGTTTCGACAACTTTAAAATAGTGGTTGTTAGAATGTTTTAACCGACTTCAAACGACTATAACTTACTCATTTCTAATCAGATTTTGCTCAATCAAAGCCTAGAACGTAGGTTTGTGTTAAATTTCAAGAAAACATGGCCTAACTTAGTAATTACAAGTTTACCCACAAAGTTCCACTCTTATAATGAAAATAAAGCGAATATATATATATATATATATATATACTAGAAGGGTACCCGCGCGTTGCGGCGGCGGGTACCCTGTAACTAAATTTTTTGACGAACAATATATTTGATTACATGTTTTCGTAATAATGACTTTATGTAGAGTTGTGCACGGTTCGGTTTAGGTTGATTTTTGGCTAAATTCTTTATAGAGTAGTAAAAAAGTATAGAACTATAGATATTATTTAATAGCTTAAACACAAACTTATCAACCCAACTACTAAAAACTTAATAAATTTTCAGATTAAAAGCCCAAATGAAAATGAGCAGTCCAACACAATTCATTTAAAATTTCGGCCATGTGAAATTACCAGCCCAAGTTTAAACAGATAACCCTCTATCTATTTACATATCACCCTAATTTAACTCCTCACTTTGTGCAGTCAACCTACTTTTTTTCTCTCAACAAAATAGCACAGCCACCTTGTTCTCTTTATACAAAACACTGCCACTTTCATACATCTCTTCTCAAACCAAAGTATGTGTAATTCGAACCACACATACTCAACTCTTACAAGATCCTTGTTATTTCATCCTACTGCAACATGAAGAACTAATCAAACCCCTTTCAACGTCTTGCTACTGTTCTTGGTAATACCGGGTTCAAGATCCTTTATAAGGGTCTCGGGTGGGTTATATTGATTTTGTTTTTCGTTTTATCTTGAACAAAAAAAAATAAGGGATGAAACATGTTTGTTTTTGTTATTTCTTTGAAGTATTCGAATATTTGAGGTCGTGTTTTTTCTTTTGGTTGATTGTGAGTTGGGAAGTGAAAGTGAGATGGTTCTTGTCTGAAACCACCAAAAGAAGTGTTTGATATGGTGGATTCTGTCGACAAAGGAAGAAGTGGCGGCGGTGGATGGGGTGGCGGAGGAGTTGATGGTTTGAATTTAGAGAAAGAGCGAGTAGAGAGGATTTGAGAGAGTATGGATTTATGCCTGTGTGGTTTTTTTTGTTTTATTGGGGGGGGGGGGGGTTGGGGGTTGTTACAACTCGACTTTTAATGGAGACTCTAAATATTTGACTGTGTAAATGGACAATTACAAAATGTATAAAGGGCTGCTATTTTTTATTTATGAAAATTGTGATGGAAGCTAGTGAACAACATTGTCTGGCTTTTTAATTTCCTATTAAGGAAATGTTTTTGGTCTTAAAAATTTTTAAGACTTCTTTAATTAGAAAGTCCTAAACCCTTTATAAAGTAGTATAGATATATATATATATATATATATATGATTACATTTGTGATGACATCACTTGTTAATTGTGATGCCTTCAGCTCGCCGTCATTGGGGTTTTGAATCTTGCACCGACTTAATGTGACGGCGTCAACTTGTAGTTTGTGACGCCATCGCTCTTCATATTTTTGGTCATGACACCGTTAGCTCGAGGCCGTCTCCATCTCCTGAGCCGTCACTTGCAAATTCTGAAATTACGAACTCTTCAATATCTTCAAGTGACGGAGCCACTTAGTGTATGTGATGATGTCCCGGCTCCTTATTTTGACGTTTTCCTCGATGTTGTCATTTTCTTCGTTTTCCAGCTAATCGAGCCCAAAACATACGATTTTCTAGCATTTGCTTCCCAAATACCTAAAACTCAAATAAAAATGATTTAGGGCAATAAATTATCAATATGTATGGATTTAGAGGCTCAATGAGCCCTTAGAAATGTATAGAATTACACCTCATCATCAGTCAACTTAAACCCCCACTAGATTTAGAAGTAGCAAATAATAATGTGATATGATGTGCTTTATTGTTTATAGGTAATTTATTATTATCAAGTTTTAAATTTATATTGAGCCAACTTTACCTATAACAAACACTTACAAATAGTTATCCGATCGATGGTAAGCTAGTTGGTAAGTAGGGTGTCGATCACTAAGAGTGGAACGTTAACACTTAAATCTATCAGTATTTTAATACTATAAGTTAGTCTAAGTAAACCTAATTCTAATGCATCAAAGGGATTTTTCAGCCTGAGAGACTGGCACAAGGTTTAGATTTAATAAAACTGTAAACGTAATGAGACAAAGAACATACACAAGCAGAGACACAAGTAATAAAGAAGAGGTCAAGCCGATAGTAAGGAAAACATATTAGCCATTGTTTAGTCATACAGGATGTTTGATAAGTCTAAGACTTGTAGCGATGGTACTCACAACTTGGCGTATATCAGATTTAAAACTAGCTCATCACAAGAATCTAAATTCTCGTATTAAGCATTTTTCAGCAGATCTAATCCTATCACGATTAGTCGGAATTCGCATAAAGTCCACCTTAATGATTATCAATTTGATCATTTATCCCTTCTACGGATTAAAATAACATGCAAAACAATATTAATGAAGTAATAAATGTGATCAAAACGCAAGCTTGAGCTGCCTATCGAATTAGTAACAAATCAAAATATCAAATAATCATTAAACATAGCTAATACCTACATGTATTAGCCCATAATCGTAGTCATAATACAAGATAACATGTTTTGAAAGATTCAAGTATAAATCAAAATAGAAAAATATGCTAACCGAACGATTATAGAGTACTAAAACGAATTAAGTGAATTCTCTTATGTAAATATGCACTAGAATGACCTTCTTAGTCTTCTTTATGTCTCTGGTCTCATAATTGATGGTTATCTCCTCTCTTAAAACCGGATTTTAGGTTTTGTATTTATAGTCTTCGGATTTTGGTCGATACGGCGTATCGAGGTAACTTCGCGTAGGGTCCAAGGTCATTATATTCTGTAATATTCGTACACCGCCATAGTGATACGGCGCATCACAAGTCTTCATACGGCGTATGCTGTCTTCTTATCTTGGAACTCTTGTGAAGTCATTGAAGTTGATACGGCGTATTCATTTGTCTTCATACGACGTATTAGGACTAAAACAAGTAAGATCTTCATGTTGACCAAAGTTTCATATACGATGTATCTAATTATTGGATACGGCGTATTCTTCAAAGTCAGGAAATGGTCATCATAATCGTCCGAGTCTTGGTATACAACATATCTGCCTAGAATGATACGGCATATTCTTGTCAGTAAAGTGGAATTTCTCTAACTTGATCCATTTAGCTTCAAAACACATCCATAATAGCTAACTTTCACCAATTTCTTATAAATATTTGAAATATAAACATTTAAGCGATTAAGTATCAAATCTTATACATAATGATATAAAACAAAAAATATACATAGGATAAATGATGCTAATAATATGCACTTATTTGATGTCATCATGATATGTGTAACCGATTTCTTTTAGAATTGCGAAATAGAATTCGATAATGAAAAGTATCTAATCGATCTGATCCCATGCCTGTGGAAGAGATCGATGTAGTTATCGGTGTGTATTGGCTCGGCACAAATGAAACCATCATTTCATGTCGACATAAACTAATCCGACTCAGAACCTTAAGTGGGGGATAGACAATCATCTAAGGTGAGCATAAGAAGGCTAATATGGCCATTTGTACTCATTCTAGAGCCAAGAAAGACTTGACACATGGTTATCAAGCCTATTTAGCTCATGTTGTCGACATTCAGAAATCTATTCCAAATTTAAATAACATTCTAGTAGTTCGGGAATTTCCCGATGTCTTTCTATAGGAACTCCCAGAGTCCCAAGTATATCACCTGATAGACAAGTAGATTTCAATATTGATCTCATTCCAAGGAGCACTCCTTTTGCCAAAACACTCTATAGACTTAATCCATCTGAGATGCATGATTTAATGAAGCAGTTGCAAGAAATTCTATATAAAGGCTTTATTCGCCCAGTAGTTCCTCGTGGGGAGCACCAATTCTTTTTGTTAAACAAAATGACGGTAGCATGCGAATGTGCATTGACTATAGAGAGCTCAATAAAGTTTCAATAAAAAATTGTTATCCTCTTCCAAAGATTGATAATTTATTTGATTAGCTCCAGGCGCAAGTTTCTTTTCAAAAATAGATCTTAGATCAAGATATCACCAGTTAAAGATTCGGGAAGATGATATCGCGAAGACAGTCTTTCGGACCAAATATGGGCATTATGAGTTCATTGTTATGCCATTTGGCTTGACGAATGCCCAACAGCTTTTATGGACCTAATGAATCAGGTCTGGAGTTCGATGTTAGAAAACTCAGTCATTGTGTTTATTGACAATATCCTGATTTATTCTAAGTCAACCATTGATCATGAAACTCACTTGCGCTAAGTACTTAGTATGTTAACACACGAAAACCTTTATGCTAAGTTCTATAAGTGTGAGCTCTGGCTCCGAGAAGTCCAATTCCTCAGAGTTATAAACAGTGATGGTGTTAAATTCAATCCAGCTAAAATAAATGCCATCATGAATTGGGAGCAACCTAGAACTCCCACGAAAATTGGATATTTTCTTGGACTTACGGTAGGTAAAGACAACGTTGTAGAAAATGTCTTGAACCGTTAGACAAGACATGATTCTGAATTAGTTAAATCACTTCAGATGGTAATTACCCCAGACTTCTATGAGCATATTAAATCAGTTCAACATGAAGTATGGTAAAATAGCGATGTGAATTCGGAGCGGCTCGTGGGTCAGGTACACAACTTCGTTGTGGACTCAAGAGAACTCAGAACATATTTTTGTAGAGTTTGGATACCGAATAATAAAGAGCTCAAAAAGTTGTTGATCGATGAGGCTCATAAGTCGAAATACTCCATTAACACATGTGCCACTAAAATGTACTATGATCTTAAACCAAATTATTGGTGGCCAAGCATGAAAAGAGACATTTTGAAATATGTCGAGCAGTGTCTGACTTTCCCTCAATTTAAGACTGAACATCAACAGCCTTATGGTAAGTTATAGCCTCTTGAGATTCCTGTGTGAAAATAGGAAAAGATCAGTATGGATCTTATCAATAATTTACCCAAGACACCGTGTCAACATGATGCTATATGGGTAATAGTTGATTATTTAACTAAAAGTGCGATTTTCCTTCCTATAAATGATTCGATGTCCTCAGAAGCACTCTTGGAGCTGTATCTTTGCGAATTAGTAGCTAGACATGGAGTACCAATTTCTGTAGTATCCAATAAGTACATACCACTAGCACAATTCTCTTATAATAACAGTTATCACTACAATATTAAGATGCCTCCATACGAGATGTTGTATGGTAGGAAATGTCGAACTCCTATATGTTGGGGTGAAATTGGAAAAAGGGAATTAGCTAGTTCAGATGTTGTTCAACAGATGAACGACAAGCTTGATTAAATAAAGAAAGGCTTAAGATGGCTCAGAATTGATAGAAGCCCTATGCGGACAAAAAGAGACGACCTGTAGAATTTTAGGTCGGTGATCATCTAATGTTGAAAGTTTCTCCTTAGAAGGATGTTATCCATTTCAGGAAACGTGGAAAATTAGGACCTCGGATATTGGTACATTCAGAATAATTGACATAGTGATGAGTGTCTAAATACTCATCATTTTTGTACTGATAAAATGCCAAAAACATCTGAAAATACTCAGAAATGCTTCAAAATGATAAAAATATCACAAACAAGTGTTTTATATGTTTTAAATGCAAAAACATCAAAATCTGGTGAAAAACGTATCAAGTTTGCATAATTGGCAGTTTTAGTCCCCCAAGTTACAAAAGTTGTCAAAATTAGTCCCTGGTAATTCAAAAACTTGTAAAATGTCATTTAAGGTCCATGAGATTCAAAAGTTGTCAAAATAAACCCTTCAAAGTTTAAAAATCACAAAATGACAACTTTAGTCCCTGAACTTTGAAAAATGTCAAAAATAGTCCTTGGTGAATTTAAAAATGGAAATTTATCAAAAATAAACCTTGTACTATTTATAAATGACAAGAATGGTCCTTATGATAAACTTTTGAGAATTTACATGTTTGGTCCCTCAAGTTTCAAAAATGACATAAAAGGTCCTTGGATACTTTAAAATGGAAAATTATATTTATAGTCCTTGTACTAATGATACTTGGCATGATTGATCCTTGGAAAAACTTTGGAAACTTGTCAAATTCGGACCTTTACTTTGTAAAAATTACAAGTTTGGTCCCTTGTGATAACTTAACCAAACGGACCTATTTATTTACCTAAACAAACCAAGCCCCAACCCAAAATATATAACCCGGCCCAACACACCAGCCCAAACCCCACCCTTTGTAAATAAATAAAACCAAACTCCCCCGTTTTCCTCTTCTTCTTCCACCTCCCCTCACTTTCCACCTGTAAAACCATTTCCACACTTCACCTTACCTTTCCACCTTACCCTCTGCTATCTATCCACTCCTTCCACCACCTCTGCCACCCCCCACAATTAATGCCTTCACACCCCATTTTCACCCCAATACCACAACTACCCACAGTATTGAGCAAAACCACCCCAACTTGGTCCAATCTTCATAAAACTTGTCCCTTACACTTCCTAACACTCCCAAGAATCCTTAATTGTTTCAGAGCCGCCTCAATTACACGTGGAGTGATTTGGTGCCAAAATTGGATTTGAATGGTCAAGATCAATTACAGACTTTCAAGGGCTCAGATGATATGGGATAATATCTTTGGACTAGTGGGATGCAAAAGGGTGATAAATATAGAAGAAAGAAAGGCAGAGTAGGGTAGTAGTTAGTTTTAGTATAGTCTAAATTGTCGTTCTTAGTGTAACTTTAATTTCAGTTTATTTTAAAAGCTTTCAAGTATTTGTAATCATATTCCAGTGTATTTCAAACCTATTTTCAGTATCAATTTCAGTTTTGATGTACGAATCCAGTTTATGTGATTTTTATGTCAAGAATCTCAAGATATGCAAATGTTGTTCTCATTTGTAGTTAAGGGATTTTAAGCTCATATAAGCTCTTGACACAGCTTATAAGCTCTTAGAAACCTTAAAAAACCAGTTTTACTTAACAACTTAAAAATTTCCAAAAATTACCTAAAAATTAGTTAAAAATAAAAAGGCAAAAGAAATGAAGATCAAGAATGAAGCAAGGTGATCTGTGGATTGTAGTTGGTTTAGATGCTTTGTGTAAAGCTATAGGAAGTGGTACTAGTTCTCAATTCTCAGTTTTGAGCATTAAAGCAATTTGTAAGCTTAATCCTTAAATTTGTCATTTTACTGTTCCATTGCTTATCATTGCTTATATCTGTGATTTTTATGCTTATTTAGTATAAGTTAGAAACATTATTGCTTATATTTGCTAGCTTGTTCATTAATTTTCATAGTTGATTAGTTTTTATTTTACCACTGTCAAGTTTACATATTAGGCAATCTATAGTTTTTGTTGTTACTGTTGGTACTTATGAGCTCAAAACAGCCTTTTATGTCAATGAATGTGTGTATGAATCATTTTCTTTGCTTAAATCAGTGTTTAGCTTTAATAAGCTTCACAACAGTTTAAATAAGGGGTGTTTGTTTTACTGTGTAAACTAGTTATAAGATTGCTCAAGCTTTTGTTCTTGTCTGCTACAAGTCCTATTAGGTTCTAATAGCTCATTTAAACTATGAAAAATAGTCCTTGTTTCATGAAAAGTCAAAATCATGTTTAATCTCATTTTAAAAGCTAACTGTTAGGATCTAGAGTGTCATATTCATCAAATTAGCTTATAACTCAGTACTATAGCTTAAATTAGTCTTAGTATAGCTTAATATAACATATACAGTCATTAAAATCAATCTTAAGTTCAATAAAGTCAAACTTGTTTACAAGTAAAAAAGTCAAAATTTCAAAATAAGTGGTTTTTGAATAAAATGAATAATTTTATATAGGATTAGATATTAGGATTTAGATTATGCCCTTTTGGGAAATTAATATTTAGCTGCTAAACAAAAATATAAAAATACTAGCTTTCATAAAATTAGCTTATAGATAGCTTATTTTGTAGCTTCTTTTGGACCCCTTGTCTGCAAAGCTCCCCTGCTCACAGTGTTGCTAGTCCATCTAACAAGCTCACAGAGAGCTTATTAGTGGTCTTTAGCTTTTGCAATTTAGCTTTTTGAATAGCCCACCTAGCTGTCTCTCTAGTCTAGTTCTTGTTTTCACCTTAAAAGCTTATTTAATAAGCCTGCTCATGGCTTGTAATTTTGTCCATTTTTGTTTAGTGTGCTAATTAGTCAGTGTTTCTCAGCTTTTTCAAAAGCTCCTTACAAGCTCAATTTTGTAATCCAAACTTTGGGAATTAGCTTTTTAAAGAGTTCAGCTGGTAAACTTGTTATTTCCAAAGTCCTTTTTAAATTCCTAGCTTATTTCAGTACCTAAATAGTAGCTTATAAGTACCTAGATTTTCATAAGTGTCCTGTACAAACAGTGAAAAATTGAGCTTATTTAGTTTGTTCAGAGCTTATTTATTAGTTATTGTGCTTATTTAATTGTCATTATAGCTTATTACAATTTGTCTAGCCTATTTACAGTTTACTTTAACTATTTTATTAGCTTATTAGTCAATTAGCTTATACCTTGTGCTTATTTCAAATCTTAGACCACTGTTAAGATTATAAGCTCAATACAGAGCTTATTGTTAGTTTTTAGAAAAAGTTTTAGTTTTAGAAAATGCTTATTTTAATGTGCTTAATAAGTTTGTAAAAAGAAAATCCAAAAATAAAATGTTTTTGCAAAAAGGGGGTAGGCAGGCTCGAACCTGAGACCTCCCCCTTTAAGAGAGTGTTAGAGTGTGTACCTGTAACCATTGCGCCCTTGGGTCTTTCTTGGTTATAGTTTGCATAATCTAATATATAACCTCTCTTTTCCATTTTAGCTTTAACGTAGCTTTTAGCTTATTACCAGCTTATTTAATCAAGTTTTTTCAGTTTTTGTATTTTTTATAAAATTGTATTAGTATAAAGTATTTTACAAAAAAGTTTCAGATTTTTCTCTATAGTTTTAGTATTTTTAATCATTTAATTAGTGTAAAATCTTATTTAATTCATAATAAAAAATATAAAAGTCTAAAAAATATAAATCTTTTTTCTAAAATTTTCTTTTATCATATAGTATGTAATAAAATTAGTTTTACACTCGTAGGCCTTTTATTTCATAAATTTTACGTTTTGTCTTGCGCTCCAGCGTAATTTTCGTACATAACGCTCGTTTTAGTTTTAAGTAACGTTTTTAGATAATTTAAGTTTACGTTTTAGTTAAAATAGTTTATTTAAGATATTTTATTTCATAAAATCATAAAAACATCATTGTAAATATAGTGATAGCATTTATTTAATATATTTTAACTTTTTAATTTCTTTTAATTTGCATTTAAGTCGCTATAATTTGTAAATCTTTTCTTTAGGTATAATTTTCCATCAATATCCTTACTGATCACTATCCTTAGTGATCATTCTATCATCTGAAGTTGTTTAACACCAATTCATCCTCCGTGGGACTTAACGACCCAGGAATCCACTATATTCCTCTGATCTTAATTGCATTTGGTGTGTGAGCTGTTTTAAGTTTGTTACGGTTAGCCATTCACAAGTGGCTAGCTTGTGTAATTAAACTTGACGGTTCAGCTCCAATCAAATTTTGGCGCCGCTACCGGGGAGGCTGTAAGCGTGTTTTAAGCATTTCCAGACCCGTACTTGCACATATACCACCTTTTGTAAACAGTTCTTTGTAAAGTTAATTAAAATCAAAAAGTTCATTAACACTTTTCCTAAAGTGTTAACAACACCAAAAATATTTTCATTCTTTGTTTTTATGGCATGTTTTTCAAAAATCCAAAAATAATCATCTTTACCCTCTTACCCTTTTTAATTCTTTATTCCTTTACCCTCTATCCATTTGATTCTAACTTCTTATATTCTCATGGAATCTCTCGACTACGACGAAATCTGGAACGAAGTTGAAAAACTTCCTATTTTATCACAAATGTCAAGAATTCGTGTTGTTCGTGATGATCCATTGATTCTGCGTAGGGAAATAGAACGAGAAACCGGGGTGACAAAGGACCAGGTACTTTCATCTGATAATGGAGGTGCTAAATACGTCCAACCTACGGTTATCCAAAAATCTAACCCCTCAATTGCTTCTAAGCCGTCTAAAATTGATCCTACACTTTCACGATTTACGGTTAAAAGCAAACATGCAGAATTTAGACCGGTGACTAGCAAGAATGACTTGCCTAATCTTCACGTTTCTCAAGAACCAGAACCAGAGACCATAACGGAAGTGGTGGAAATTGCTAGCTCTCAGAGCACACCACTTGTCCCACCTCCGAATTTTTCAAAATGTTCTTCGAGTCTTAATAGTCATTCAGATCACCATGTTGGTTTTGGTGATTCTTTGAATGAACTGATTCCTTCTCATAACTGTCAAATAGAATCGTTTATTCCTTGTGTCGGTTGTGGTGAGCCTCTTTTTGGTTCACCATGTCGCTGGTGTACGTGTGTACAGTGTGGTAATGATATTCGGAACGGGAGTTGTTTGTTTTGTGGTTCGAGGAATTCATTTGATTATGATCCTAATCCGATCTCATTTAACGACCCCTCAAATTTTTCTAATTACCCACCACAGCCCGACTTATCTTCATATAATCAACATAACTGCTGTGAATTTTGTGGAGGTCCTCACCAAGGATTTGAATGTCAATCCGGAAACACGGTTGTCTATGAACAGTTTTCCGGTGATGCTCAGAACTTTGGTTATGACCAATATCCATATGATTCACCTACCCAGGCTCAACAGTTTTACTGTTGTGAGAACTGTGGAGGTCCCCATTTCAGCTCTGATTGTCAAACAGGGAATCCATTTCCTTGTAACAATTACGACTATTCATATCACGATCAACCTCCACAGTGCCAAATAACTCAAACTCCTCAACAAACCCAACAAGACACTTATCTAGAGCTTCTGGAGTCAGTGAAAAGAACTGAGGAGTTGAGTAAGACAGCATTTCATAATGTTCCCAGTTTTTCTTGTGTATATTGTGGGGGTCCTCATGATGATTATCAATGTCAACCTTCTGGTTTTGACAAATCTCCACTCCCACAATGTCCCATCATTTAAAACTCACATGAGAAATCCATGGAAGAATTGCTAGCTGAAGAGCAGGCTGCTAAAATAAATTCCCAAATTGCTTTTGAAAAGTCTATTAGGGAATTAATTGCAAAAGAAAAAGCAGCCAGATCTAGCTCTCAATTCCGTTTTATTCCTGATGACAGTGATGATGAAGATACACTTGAAGATTTATCAAGTTCATCAGTGGATATCCCAGCAGTTGAGATTCATTCTCAAGCAACTGCCATCACACCCAAAGCTCCCACTCACTCTCTGAACATGGGAGACGAGCATCTTGACACTGTTCCTGAAAAGGAATCGGACGAATTCATAAAGTCTAGTGTTGAGAACCTTATCCCAATCCCGAGAGAGTCACATGGAACTTTTGACCATATGTGTGATATCCTTTCCCCTCTTGAGTGTTCAAAAGATCATTTTGAGACTTTCTCCGATTTCATTCCACTTTCATCAGAAAGTGATGATGATCTCTTTGATTTCAAAGCCAACCTAGGAGAAATTGAAAGTCTCCTTTATAATGATCGTTCACTCACTTCTCACCCTAACAGTCCAATAGAGAATGTTAATCACCTTGTTCCTGAAACATTCAAAGCTACTTTCACCAATCCTCTATTTGAATTCGAATCTGAATTCACTTGGATTTCTAACAATCCAATCTTTGACGAGGATAGTGATGAGCCCATAATGGAACAAGAGTTCACAGGCTTACATAATGTGAATGATTCTCTTTACGAGGAGTTCTCCTTTGAACTCAATCATATCATATCTCTACCAGAGTATGATAACTTCCACTTTGATCTAGACATAAATGATCTTTCTGTTCTGGAGGGAAATGTTCTCAACCATGAGAACTTGCTTGATATCAAAATCCCATCCCTCCCGCCCAGAATATGTCTTGATCAAATGAGCTTAAATGATGAGATTCATGATCCAGAAATCATGAATTCTTCTTCTGATGATGATGAGTTAGTCATGATGTTTATCATGATTTTCTATCTCTTCTTCATCTATCCCGTGGCTTCTCCTGTTCTTCACTCCTTCGGGAATGAAGACATTATCTTTGACCCCGGCATTTTCATTTATCATTTGTGAGCCGGTTCTATGTATATCTCATCGGTGTGGAACTTTCACGTATTTCAATGTTTATACAAACATCTTGAATGAAAGTCCGATGGAGATTGTCTCTTCCACTTACTTCCCCATGAACAAATTAATTCGGGGTCGAGTCAAGCTAGCGACTCGATAATCAAAAACAGTAGTTAAACATGGGTTTTCACCCATGTGTACCACCCTAGTGTGGGGGAGATGCTCCACATGTTGTATATAGACCTTAAAAAATGAATGAAAATTGTAAATATTTAAAAAGAGAATAATTGTTGTGTTTCCACACTTGGCTAGTAATGTTATCTTTTTACGTTCTAAGTTTCGGCATAACAGCCGGTACTTTGAATATTGAGGACAATATTCATTTCTAAGTGTGGGGGGGGGGGAAATTCTGGCGAATTTGATCATAAATGTACCCTTTTAGTCCCTTTTTCCCCCAAAATGGCCAAATTTTAAAAAATTTTATTTTAGTGGAACTACTATGTACTAAACACAACAAATGGTAATAAGTCCACCATGTCTAACCCACATAAGGATTGGCTAATCCAGGAGCAAACGGCTCTTGGTAAAGATATCTCAAATCCGTTTATGGCTTGCAATTTGCCCAAAATTGTATGGTATTCAGCTCACCATATCCTAAAAAGTGAAGAGTTGGCTAGCCCGCAAGTTTATGGCTTGTGGTAAAGGCAGTTGAAAATCCATAATTGGTAATCGGCTCACCAAAGATAATATTGATAATTTATCTAAGAGTTGGCTAGTCCAGAAGCAAACGGCTTCTGGTAAAGACAAATCAAATCCGTTGAAAGCTTATGATTTGCTCAAAATCATTTGGTTATCATTGTACCAAGGTTCTTACTTGAACTAAAACATTTGACTACTCCAGAAGTAATGGCTTTTGGTAAAGAGATAAAATCCATTAACTTTTCATAAATCATTGCTAGGGACTAGCAATATCTTAGTGTGGGGGATTGATGAGTGTCTAAATACTCATCATTTTTGTACTGATAAAATGCCAAAAACATCTGAAAACACTCAGAAATGCTTCAAAATGATAAAAATATCACAAACAAGTGTTTTATATGTTTTAAATGCAAAAACATCAAAATCTGGTGAAAAACGTATCAAGTTTGCATAATTGGCAGTTTTAGTCCCCCAAGTTACAAAAGTTGTCAAAATTAGTCCCTGGTAATTCAAAAACTTGTAAAATGTCATTTAAGGTCCATGAGATTCAAAAGTTGTCAAAATAAACCCTTCAAAGTTTAAAAATCACAAAATGACAACTTTAGTCCCTGAACTTTGAAAAATGTCAAAAATAGTCCTTGGTGAATTTAAAAATGGAAATTTATCAAAAATAAACCTTGTACTATTTATAAATGACAAGAATGGTCCTTATGATAAACTTTTGAGAATTTACATGTTTGGTCCCTCAAGTTTCAAAAATGACATAAAAGGTCCTTGGATACTTTAAAATGGAAAATTGTATTTATAGTCCTTGTACTAATGATACTTGGCATGATTGATCCTTGGAAAAACTTTGGAAACTTGTCAAATTCGGACCTTTACTTTGTAAAAATTACAAGTTTGGTCCCTTGTGATAACTTAACCAAACGGACCTATTTATTTACCTAAACAAACCAAGCCCCAACCCAAAATATATAACCCGGCCCAACACACCAGCCCAAACCCCACCCTTTGTAAATAAATAAAACCAAACTCCCCCGTTTTCCTCTTCTTCTTCCACCTCCCCTCACTTTCCACCTGTAAAACCATTTCCACACTTCACCTTACCTTTCCACCTTACCCTCTGCTATCTATCCACTCCTTCCACCACCTCTGCCACCCCCCACAATTAATGCCTTCACACCCCATTTTCACCCCAATACCACTACTACCCACAGTATTGAGCAAAACCACCCCAACTTGGTCCAATCTTCATAAAACTTGTCCCTTACACTTCCTAACACTCCCAAGAATCCTTAATTGTTTCAGAGCCGCCTCAATTACACGTGGAGTGATTTGGCGCCAAAATTGGATTTGAATGGTCAAGATCAATTACAGACTTTCAAGGGCTCAGATGATATGGGATAATATCTTTGGACTAGTGGGATGCAAAAGGGTGATAAATATAGAAGAAAGAAAGGCAGAGTAAGGTAGTAGTTAGTTTTAGTATAGTCTAAATTGTCGTTCTTAGTGTAACTTTAATTTCAGTTTATTTTAAAAGCTTTCAAGTATTTGTAATCATATTCCAGTGTATTTCAAACCTATTTTCAGTATCAATTTCAGTTTTGATGTACGAATCCAGTTTATGTGATTTTTATGTCAAGAATCTCAAGATATGCAAATGTTGTTCTCAGTTGTAGTTAAGGGATTTTAAGCTCATATAAGCTCTTGACACAGCTTATAAGCTCTTAGAAACCTTAAAAAACCAGTTTTACTTAACAACTTAAAAATTTCCAAAAATTACCTAAAAATTAGTTAAAAATAAAAAGGCAAAAGAAATGAAGATCAAGAATGAAGCAAGGTGATCTGTGGATTGTAGTTGGTTTAGATGCTTTGTGGAAAGCTATAGGAAGTGGTACTAGTTCTCAATTCTCAGTTTTGAGCATTAAAGCAATTTGTAAGCTTAATCCTTAAATTTGTCATTTTACTGTTCCATTGCTTATCATTGCTTATATCTGTGATTTTTATGCTTATTTAGTATAAGTTAGAAACATTATTGCTTATATTTGCTAGCTTGTTCATTAATTTTCATAGTTGATTAGTTTTTATTTTACCACTGTCAAGTTTACATATTAGGCAATCTATAGTTTTTGTTGTTACTGTTGGTACTTATGAGCTCAAAACAGCCTTTTATGTCAATGAATGTGTGTATGAATCATTTTCTTTGCTTAAATCAGTGTTTAGCTTTAATAAGCTTCACAACAGTTTAAATAAGGGGTGTTTGTTTTACTGTGTAAACTAGTTATAAGATTGCTCAAGCTTTTGTTCTTGTCTGCTACAAGTCCTATTAGGTTCTAATAGCTCATTTAAACTATGAAAAATAGTCCTTGTTTCATGAAAAGTCAAAATCATGTTTAATCTCATTTTAAAAGCTAACTGTTAGGATCTAGAGTGTCATATTCATCAAATTAGCTTATAACTCAGTACTATAGCTTAAATTAGTCTTAGTATAGCTTAATATAACATATACAGTCATTAAAATCAATCTTAAGTTCAATAAAGTCAAACTTGTTTACAAGTAAAAAAGTCAAAATTTCAGAATAAGTGGTTTTTGAATAAAATGAATAATTTTATATAGGATTAGATATTAGGATTTAGCTTATGCCCTTTTGGAAAATTAATATTTAGCTGCTAAACAAAAATATAAAAATACTAGCTTTCATAAAATTAGCTTATAGATAGCTTATTTTGTAGCTTCTTTTGGACCCCTTGTCTGCAAAGCTCCCCTGCTCACAGTGTTGCTAGTCCATCTAACAAGCTCACAGAGAGCTTATTAGTGGTCTTTAGCTTTTGCAATTTAGCTTTTTGAATAGCCCACCTAGCTGTCTCTCTAGTCTAGTTCTTGTTTTCACCTTAAAAGCTTATTTAATAAGCCTGCTCATGGCTTGTAATTTTGTCCATTTTTGTTTAGTGTGCTAATTAGTCAGTGTTTCTCAGCTTTTTCAAAAGCTCCTTACAAGCTCAATTTTGTAATCCAAACTTTGGGAATTAGCTTTTTAAAGTGTTCAGCTGGTAAACTTGTTATTTCCAAAGTCCTTTTTAAATTCCTAGCTTATTTCAGTACCTAAATAGTAGCTTATAAGTACCTAGATTTTCATAAGTGTCCTGTACAAACAGTGAAAAATTGAGCTTATTTAGTTTGTTCAGAGCTTATTTATTAGTTATTGTGCTTATTTAATTGTCATTATAGCTTATTACAATTTGTCTAGCCTATTTACAGTTTACTTTAACTATTTTATTAGCTTATTAGTCAATTAGCTTATACCTTGTGCTTATTTCAAATCTTAGACCACTGTTAAGATTATAAGCTCAATACAGAGCTTATTGTTAGTTTTTAGAAAAAGTTTTAGTTTTAGAAAATGCTTATTTTAATGTGCTTAATAAGTTTGTAAAAAGAAAATCCAAAAATAAAATGTTTTTGCAAAAAGGGGGTAGGCAGGCTCGAACCTGAGACCTCCCCCTTTAAGAGAGTGTTAGAGTGTGTACCTGTAACCATTGCGCCTTTGGGTCTTTCTTGGTTATAGTTTGCATAATCTAATATATAACCTCTCTTTTCCATTTTAGCTTAAACGTAGCTTTTAGCTTATTACCAGCTTATTTAATCAAGTTTTTTCAGTTTTTGTATTTTTTATAAAATTGTATTAGTATAAAGTATTTTACAAAAAAGTTTCAGATTTTTCTCTATAGTTTTAGTATTTTTAATCATTTAATTAGTGTAAAATCTTATTTAATTCATAATAAAAAATATAAAAGTCTAAAAAATATAAATCTTTTTTCTAAAATTTTCTTTTATCATATAGTATGTAATAAAATTAGTTTTACACTCGTAGGCCTTTTATTTCATAAATTTTACGTTTTGTCTTGCGCTCCAGCGTAATTTTCGTACATAACGCTCGTTTTAGTTTTAAGTAACGTTTTTAGATAATTTGAGTTTACGTTTTAGTTAAAATAGTTTATTTAAGATATTTTATTTCATAAAATCATAAAAACATCATTGTAAATATAGTGATAGCATTTATTTAATATATTTTAACTTTTTAATTTCTTTTAATTTGCATTTAAGTCGTTATAATTTGTAAATCTTTTCTTTAGGTATAATTTTCCATCAATATCCTTACTGATCACTATCCTTAGTGATCATTCTATCATCTGAAGTTGTTTAACACCAATTCATCCTCCGTGGGACTTAACGACCCAGGAATCCACTATATTCCTCTGATCTTAATTGCATTTGGTGTGTGAGCTGTTTTAAGTTTGTTACGGTTAGCCATTCACAAGTGGCTAGCTTGTGTAATTAAACTTGACGGTTCAGCTCCAATCACATAGTTAGGAAGGTAGAATACAGACTTGAGCTACCAGAAGAGCTGAATACCATCCATATACTTTCCACGTATCCCATCTATGGAAATGTATAGCAAATGAGGCAGAGTATATCCCTCTAGCAGATATAGTAGTTGACGAGAAGCTTGGCTATGTTGGAGATTATTGACACTAAAGTTAAGAAACTCATAAATAAAGAGGTCGTCCTTTTTAAGTTATGATGGAAGCACATAAAGGGGTTAGAGTACACTTGGGAGCCCGAAGAGGAGCTCATTAAATATTACCCCGATTTTCATCAAGAATGGTTTGTGAGGTCACAAACTGAATAAGTGAGGGAGTAACACCCCAACTCTTGAGGTAATGACTTATTATTGTATTATAAACTTCCTAGTTTACATTTGTTATTCATATATGCGTTTAGTAGCCAAAAAGATCGACTGCGCAATTGTTTCATTAGGAAGGACTAAACTTTCTAAAATTTGAAAGTTGACTTATAGACTTATGATAAGTCTGAAAATACAGAGAAAATTCGACACTTTTCCCCCTCCGTCTCCAAACTCAAGTCACACATACAAATCATAAGAACAAGGTAGGGTTTTGATTCTAAGTTGATTTCAAGCTAAGTTTAAGCAAGGAAACTACATATATAAGCTTATACACGCATAAGCTAGAGTTTCTAATAATCAAAACAAGGTAAAGATTATGTCTTGTTCTCAAGTTCTTGTTTTAAAGCTTTCTTTTTGTAGGTAAATCCTAAAGATCATATCTTAAGTCATTTATGGGGTTTTAGTAGAATTTTACATGATTAGGTGAAATTATGATTTTTGAGAAATTACCAAGAACAATTATATCGTCTATAAGAGTTTAGTTAGTTGATGGATACCTTATTAGAGTACAATAACACCATTTAATGGTGTTAATTTTCAGAAATCATGTTGATGTGGTTATATAAGCCACAGACCAAACACCCTCCATATGCCTTATTTATCTTTAGTGCTTATTATGATAAGCTTAGGCATGTTCCTAATAAGCTCCTTGTGAATTGTATGTTCCTAGGTTATAAGTGTTATCCGGGGACGTCAGTAGAACGGGTATTTAGAAGCCAGTTGGAAGTACCACATATATCGTGGTACTCATGTTCAAGTTTTATAGTATCTGTATGTGTTGTACTTGTGTTACGAGTTCACGCTAATATATTTGCATATTATGAGCTTTTATGATTTACGCGGTACAAGTTTATATGTGAAATAAAGTAAACAAAACAACCCGTAATGACTCATGTGGTTTTAATTATGTGTTTATGGCTAAAATAGTGTATTATTACTTGTTTAGCATCCTTAGTGGATGACATATTGAGAATAGACATCCTAAGTCGATGATTTGCATATTTATATGCATTAAGAACCTAAGATGGGACTTAGACGTCCTAAGTGGACGAAACGTGCTAAGTGGATGACTAGATCATTCCTATCTATGTTGAACCAATAAGGGTTCACAACATCCTTAGTAGATGACTAGAACTTGATGGCAAGCATGCACTTATTGTTTCATGAAGCAACCATTGTATCATGTTATTTTTATGTTTAATCTTTTATATGTTATCTCACTAAGCCTTGCTTACGTTGCTTTGTCGTATTTTGTTTTATAGGTGAAGCTAGTGGTAGTGCATCCAAGGTTAAGAAGGTTGAGACTTAGCCCTTTGGTGGATCTCATGGGTATCGAGCTTATTCCCTAGACACTCTTTTGCCAAGAAACGTTTGAGGTTTATATGTTTTTTCGTGTATGATCATGTAAATCCAGAACTGTGTGGTAAACAAGTAGCTAAGTTATGTTTTAATAGTTTAAAGGGTGTTTGGCCTATTGCCATTCTAGCCCAAGATGAACCATTTTGACTCTTGTACGGGTCTAGCTGAATGGTACGAGTTATGCACTATTTTATGAAGTAATATGTATGTTTTGTTTGGGTCTAGAACCTGTATGTAAAAGAAATTAGAAGTTACAAAGGTAAAAGAGAAGCAAACACAGAAAATGGGTCGAACAAGCTTTTTGGGCGTCAGCCAAATGGCTTAGCCGTCGGCCAAAAAGGCCTCTGAGGCCTTGCCAAATAGCTGCCAGCCAAGGCAGTTAGCCGCCGGCCAAATGGCTTGGCCGTCGGCCAGATGCTTCATTGGTCGTTTTCAGGTTTTAGTTTCATCGTTTACTTTGTATAAATTAATGTGTGGCTCGTTGGGGGTCGTGCTACCTATCTACTGAAAGCCTTTCGACTCTACTTTAACTTAAAAATGTTTCAATAGTCTAGTTTTCATTGTAAATATAAAGTGTTACCCAGGGAATAATTAAATTTAATATGAGGAGAGTTATTTTACATACCAAACTTTTCTCACATGTCAAGGGACTCATTTCCACCATCTATTTAAAAAGAAATCAATGGCTGAGATTAAAAGCATTTTATTATTTCACTTATTTATTATAATTTAAATATCTCTTAAACCGTTAATCGTTAAGCGAAAATATTTACACCGTCGCGACGAGCATTTAATTATCTTTTTATAGACGGGCACTTTGATATACTTTCGAAAAAAGAAAAAATTCTTTTTTTCACGTTTTTCGTCTTTTTTTGTTTTTTTTACGTTACTGAAATTTGCATGAAAAAAATCATATATGATTAAACACTAAATTGAATATCACATGTGATATTAATGTTAACTGTTAAATCACATATGATATGATATGTATATCATATGTGATTTTACACTAATATCAAATGTGATATTATATATCATATATGATTTAACACTAATATTACATGTGATATTCAAATTAGTTTTTTATCATATATTAAATTTTAATGCAAATTTCAGTAACGTAAAAAAACGAAAAAACTTAAAAAAAAAAAAAAAAAAAAAAAAAAAAAAAAAAAAAAAAAACTACGAAAAAAAAAATTGTCGAAAATATATCAAAGTGCATATCTATAGAAAATAATTAAATGTTCGTCGCAATAATATATTGTTTTTCGTTTAACGATTAACGGTTTGAAATATATTAATATTTGAAAAAAAAGATAAAAGTGGGTTTTTTAAATTGTTGAGATTAATATCATACATTATATTAAATAAAAATAAATGATGAAGATTGATCCTTAATATGTAAGAAATCTTTTGTTCTCAAATGTCATTTAATATCGATAACTTTTTTTTTTAATTAGTATTGGGCGTTTCAAACATGTCCTACAATTTCTCGATTATCAGCAATCTTGTTGAACATATCATTAAAGCCATCAAAGAAACATCATTTTTTGACTGCTTAAAAAAAATATTAATAAATTTGCTAAAACGTTAGTATGTTATAAACTTACTCAACATCCTTAATGATTACTGTCGTTCTTTTTTTGTTTCCTCCATACGGAACCGTATTTCCAAATCGAAACAATTGTGCCTATGACATCTGAAAATACAATTTTATGTGGGCCTCACATGTGCCACATCACTTTCGCATCACTTCAACACACTCACTTAAAAATACCCCTCAATCACAACTAACCCAAACATCTTCATTTGTGCCCCACACACCATCATTTTATTTCTTTTCCATATTTTTCAAACACAAATTCAAACCTTTTAAACAACAAATTTATATTAAAAGTTAAAACGATACAATATATTAAAAGTTAAAACGATACGAAATACATAAATCCTAAATCCTAATCTGAATACTCCCCGTTCGCAGAATCATACGAGGGAGATATATAAACGGCAAATTCCTCGAGGCGAGCCAAAGCTTCCTCGTCTACCGGAGATTCCTCACCAAAGCTGGCGGTCGAGGTTGATGCACATGCACCATCATTTTTGTTCACCCGATAGCTCCAATTGATTTTGGTGCTGATGTTGTTCGTTACCATTTGAACACACTGCCACAACGTGTCAATAATCTCGTCGTCTTTGTGGGCTTCCTCCTTCAGAAATTTGTCGATCACACCTTTTCGTTCAGTGCTGATGTCATTGCAATTCTTGTAGTTTTATCTCATCTGAAGCTTGTCCGTCCCCGCCTGCTCAAACAATTCGATGACGCTTATAATAACGTTTTTTCGAGCCTTATCGTCGTTATTGCATTGATTTTGAACGTACGCTTGCATATCTTCAGCGGAATGCGGGAGACGGCAAGCCATAATAATCTTGTGTAAAGAGAAGTGTGAATTTTGAAGTTGAATTGTGTTTGAAAGAGAAGTGTGAAATTTTTTGTGTAAATATGGGTATTATTTATAGAGTGGGTGTGTAATATTTGAATTAAAAAAAAAAAAAAAAAAAAAAAAAAAAAAAAAAAAAAAAAAAGTAACCGTTGTTTACGTTTTAAAATGGATAGTTTTTAAATTTTCGTTTTGTCTTCTTCCGTGTCGTTGGGGTGGCGAACAAGCAAACGGCGAGGCCTAATGGTGGCGCGGCGAGGGCCGACGGTGGGTGGCGAGCCATCCACGTTGGAGTGGCGAGGAGGCTTCGCAGTGACACTCTATGCTCTTACTATTATGAAGTTGTGTTTTATTGTTTTACAACATAAATGTAATAGATACCAACAATATCATTGTCCGAGTATTCTTTATTTTGCAAAGAAGCAAAAGTAACAAATTTAAACCCACGTGGATTATCATCAAAAGCATTAATTTTGGTGACAAATTAATTTGTGGCTTAAAAGAGGAAATTTGCCGCGGTTTTCTCCTACGCCAGGGTATTATTTAAAGTACAGAGGAAAGGCCTATAAGTCTTAAGTCTTCTTAAATTAATTTGTTACGCTATCTCGATCATGATTTTACTACCTCCCAGAGGAAAGGCCTATAAGTCTTCTTAAAGCACACCACTGTTGGTTCGTGGGAGTTTTTAAACACGACAAAACGACTATTAGTGTGTGAGCCGATGAGGGCACACGCGATAAACACGAGTATACTTGACGAACGTTTATAATACTTGAATATAACTATACCCGATATGCATTACTTGACCCGATCTCTTTTATTAATCCATGGGCTGTTTTTTTAGATGAACATGGGTCGAAATATGACAAGCCATGGGCTTCGGTTCTGTGATCGGGCAAGGGACAAAGAATGGGTTTTCTGCTTGGGTTATGACTTGTCAATCAAGTTACTGGCTCAACCACTATGTCGGTTGTTTTGCTATAAAAGCAAACACAGCCTCAGTCATTCTCACGCATAACTTTTATCACTAAGTCGACTAACCCTTTCAGTCGATTAGTTTTAACTTTGGTTCTTGATTCTTAAGCTTGTGACGATTCAAGAAGTATAAGGTGTTGTGGTTGTTTCTTGATGGTTTCCTTGTCGACACAACAGCAACAAGAAAGAGGGTTGTTTACATTGTTTCTGGTCGTGATTGTTCTCGGGCAGCAAGCAATTGGTGGACATCGGATATATATTATCCGATATCGGGCAAGAAGCATCTTGCTTCTTTGGTTTAATTCTGTTTCTCGGACATAAGTGAATTGGTTAGAAGCTGACTTGTTCCTTGGAGCTTTTCTGATCGTGGTTTTATTCAAGTAACAATGGGTTGTTTGTTTCATTGTTTACGGTCTCGACTAGCATTAATCGAACGTATACGTTAATCGGGTTTGTGTGTGATACTCTTCGAGGTATCTAATTTTGATACTAGGGTTTCGTTTTGGTTTCTTGTTCTGTTACTAAAGATCAATTGCCAAGCAAGATTAGGTTTTCTATATCCCTTTTATTAATTAATTCTTGTATTAATTATTTCTTTATTAATTACGTGCTTAACATAATTGCTATAACTAGATCCCATATCCGATGCGTACTCGTAGAAGTTACTGGTTAACTTGATCTAAAATCCCAACAGTGGCATCACTAGTCAACTCGTTTTTGCGATTATGGGTTACACGTTTCTTAATTAATAAACATGTTTTAAAAGGCTGCATGAAACCTAGTTTAGTTATTTGTTTTAATTTATTTTGACAATTACATGCAATACTTTTCAAATTTTAATAAATAATAACTAGTCACACATAAATTAAAATTATATTGATAATTAGAATTAATTTGTTAAGTAGAATTTAATTTACATGTTAATTAGAGTTACCTTGTTAATTAAAATTAAATTGTTAATTAGAATTACATGTTAATTAAAATTACTTGCTAATTAGAATTAAAAGTTAATTTGAATTTATTAATTGTTAATTAGAATTATTGTGATAATTAAAATTACATATTGGTTTATAAATACATAAAATTGCGTTATTACTTGATAATTGAGATTGCCATGCTATTTTAAGTGTTTTCCGGCCACAAGACCCACTCAATTGCTTTTATAAGTGATGTATGGGGCGATCTAGGTATTATATCCTGGTGACGATCTTATGGTTCTCCATTTGGGGAAGACTCGCAAGAGAACTCGGAACAATATGTGGTTATTTATGTTGATGTTTATGCTTATATGTTTGTGATTCCTATATGTGCATTATTACTTGCTTTGACACCTAATTGTATGCAATATGGAATAATACATATCGTAACCATAACATTAATATTGGTCTTTATTTACACGCCTTAAATACCATGCTCATTGTGACCTGCTATTTGATTCGTGGAAAATTGTTTTTGTAAAATAAAGTGACCTAATATATGAAACACGTTTTCAAGAATTTAAAAACTAGACGCTATGGACACTTGGGATGTACGGCTCACCCACTAGAACAAACTCAAAAGGGGGTTAAAAGTGTTGGAATCACTCCTAAACCTTAATTCAAGTGTTAGTGATTCATATGTAATAGTTAGCTTAATATGGCCTTTATGTTTGTTATTAAGCTAAGGCTTATGTAGAAGGCCTATAAGCCTTGGCCCAAGCCCATAAGAAGGGAAGGTTGCTAGAAGTGTTGCCCTAGCTCCTTGCCCTATAAATACTCTTGTAAACCCTCACTTGAGGGTTGGTTGTTCACTTTTACATTTATCCTAAACATAAACCTTTCTTCATATCTTACGCATAAGTGTATATCGTGTTCATCCGATCCATTCTTTCTCTTGTTTCTTATATTGATGCCTGTGTTATGAATATGGGAACCTAACAGTGGTATCATTCGCCAAATAGTTGGGTGAACATCTTTTGTTTTTGAAGTTAGTTTTGTGGTCTTACGTGTAAAACCGTTTCTTACTTTGTCACGCTTAAAAACTTATTTTTTACACATTTTAATCCAAGATTCTTGTACTTTCAACGTTTTTAGGTGTTAAAATATCTGTTTTTGGCAAAAAGTTTCAAACTTTACGTGTGGATCATTGTTTTTAAGCTTGGTTTTAAGCGTGGGTTTATTTCTACGCATAAGGTGTTTAGAAGTTTTGGAGCATCAAGTTTCACACTTTTGTGTTATTTTGGTGATATTGAAGCTGTTTCATCACAAAAATCTAGCTTAGAAACATCATTGGGCAGAAATCAGTTTTGGTCAAGTTTTACGCGTATCAAAACCCTATTTTTACGCGTAACTTTTCCTTGGATCGATCTTCAGTTTTCGTGGTTTACTCAGTGTTTTCTTGCTTGGATAAGCCTGAAAACACTTCGACTTTGGATATCCTTTGCACTGTGATAGTGTAAAAGATCTTTTGGGAAAAACCCTAATCTTATGCACAAGCTCAAACTTATGCGTAGAACTCATTACGCATAAGATTTTTCTTACGCCTAAGCTCTGTCTTACGCATAAGATAATCCTACGCCTAAGTTTTCTACGCTTAACTTTCATTTTACGCATAACTTTAGTGTTTCTCAATTCTTACGCGTAAGCTACTCCTATGCGTAAAAATCACTTTTATGCGTAAGTTTGGTGTTTTTACGCTTAAGTGTTACTTTGCCTACACTTGGTTTCTACGCCTAAGGATACTTCATCAACAACGTTTCATTCGACTACAAAGATCCATTTAACAACACAAGTTTCCAACATGTCACAACCACCATACTCTAGCTACTTTCCTTACACTTATAATCAACAACAACAACTAAGTCCACAACATCAACAATTTAATCAACAACAACAAATTTATCAACAACAATTTAATCAACAACATACTCCACAACTAGGAGCAATTCCACCACAAATGGATCAACCACCACCTAGTCTTCAAGTACAACCTTACACAAACTTCTACAATCAACATCCATCCAGGAGTACTATAAAGGAACCAACATGGTTTGGCAAGATGTGTGAAGCCTTAAGTAGCCAACAATCAATTCATGAAGCTGGCTCACTTGATAGACCTCCAATGCTCACTCCTAGAAATTATGATCAATTGGTGATAAGGTTCTTTAGGTTTTGTGATCTAAAGAAGCCACATGGAAAGTTTTTTAAAGAAGGTCATTATGGAATGTCTATTTCAAATGCCTACTGTTGCCACACCCGCAGATCCAGATGCCAATCCACCAAGAGATGCTGTCACCAACATTGCAACTATCTCAGCTCTCACTGCTGATGAACTTCTACATTTTGAAGCCGATGAACTAGCAATGCAATACATCCTTTTAGGATTACCCAATCCAATCCTTCGAAGTGTTGATGCTCAAAAGACTGCAAAAGCAATGTGGGAACATATTCATCTTCTTATGGAAGGCACAACACTCAATCAGGAAGACATGGAATCCAAAATCTACTTGGCTTATGAACACTTCATGATTGAACCAGGAGAGACATTAGAGTCATATCATCATCGCTTTTCAGACATCATTAATGATTTGGACAAACACAACATCATAATGCCACGAATTGCTGTCAACACTAAGTTCCTAAGTAGTCTTGGTCCAGAATGGGAGAAGTATGTCATTTTTCTCCGTCAAGCTAAGAATCTTCATCATGCTACATAAGGATTGTTGTACGACTATCTGAAGCCTCACCAAAAAGAAGTTGACAAACAAAGGGCTCAAGTGGTTGAACAGGGGAATGCTCAGAATGAGGTTAATGGTCTTCGTTGTTATAACTGTAATGAGAAGGGTCATCTGGCTAATGCATGCCCTAAGCCGAGGACAAGAGGCAGTGCTTATCACAAAGAGGCGTTGCTCTTGGCTCTCAAGGATGAAGCTGGTGGAACTCTTACCAACAAGGAACAGAGCTTTATGGCAGATGCAGATTCTGATGATGATATGGAGGACTTTCAGGCTAATGCAGCAGTGATGTTGATGGCACAAATGCAAGCTCTACACATGAGTGACACATGCCCAGTGTATGACACTGATGGCTTGTCTCAGGTACCAGAACAAAATATACTCATCACTGATCTGATATCTCCGCCAATTTCTCCATCCGACAAGGATCAAAGTGTTCAACATGAGCCATCCACATCTCATTCCGATGATTATCAAATAGATCCCGTAGTTATATTTGACGATCAAGATAACCTTATGGTTAATATTGATAATCAAGTTGACTCCGTGGTTATATTTGAGGATCTAAATAATGATCATGTTGAGACTCACGTTGAACAAGATGAGCTTTTGTCTAATAGAGAAATTAAGCTCCTGACCTTAATTAAAGACCAAGAATCTCGTTTGGAAATTTGCAAGCAATTAAAAGATAAAAATGCACTGTTAATTAGGGATAATAAATGCTTAATTAGACAAATCAATGTTTTTAAAACTCAAGAAAAACGTGAACAAGGTTTTGAAGTCGCTTTTGCTAAATCTCATCAAAACGAAAAATCATTAGAACGACAGATACGTGATCTAGCCGCATCCAAGAATGCTTTGTTGTCTCAAATAGAACAACTGAAACATGAACATAAACAACAAATTAACGCTCTTACTTTGGAAACTCAAAAACTCAAGGCTGAGTTGTTAACTTGTCAAAAACAATTCTCTGAGTACAAAAAGCATTCCACGAAACGAATAGATAACTATCTTGAAGAAATTGTCGACTTACAACACAAAATCAAAGAGTTTTGAAATGTTGTTTATAAACATGGTGAGTCAATCACAACTATTCAAAAGTTTACTTTTAAACCAAATCCAAATGGATATGGACCAATTCTTGCTGATTACAAACCTAAGTTTTCAAACAGAGCATTCAAACCAAATCCTGAAGTTTACAGTGCAGAACATAGAATTGATGATTCAATTATGACTGTTGTTGAATATAATCGCATGGAGGAATTAGATGCAGATGACGAGAGTCGGTCAAAAATGGAAAATGTCGTTTATAACAAACCATTTAACTATTCAAAAGCCGTAACTTTTGTCACACAACAAGATACTTTGAACAAACCTTTGGTTATCACACCAGTTTCTGAAGTTCATCCCCAACACAATGGTGCACAAATTAATGGTCCTTTACCTTCACTTAGTGAAGTTAAAACAAAATCCGAAAGTTGTCGCGTTATCAAATATTTTGATACTTTCTTATCTGACCTCAAAATTTTGGAACGTGAGATTGAATTTCATTCTGAAATAAAAGTTGAACATTTTCAATCGCCAATGGCGCGAGAACAAAGAGATATTCTTCATAAAAGAATTTTACCCCATGTCAAAAATTTGAAAACTTGTGCACTATATTGGGAAAGGGATTTTCACAAGGAACTTGGTCTCATGAAAACAGTTTTCGAGAAAACAGAAACATCGATTTCAAATACTAAACTTAAAAAGAAATTGTTGAGAAAAGATGTTGATCGACTCTTGGAAGATGTTATATGTGCTGATATCAATAATCTTGTGTTATTACAATCTGTTGCATATGCATCTGATCATATCTCTGCTGATTCTGTTGATTCTGTTGATATTGTTGAGAATATTGATAATGTGCATCAGATCGAGTCTTTAAAAGCTGAAAATGAACGACTGTTAAACGAGCTTTCAAATTCAAAACGTCGTCTTCAATGGTGTCAAAAAATTTTTCAAAATCGTGAACTTTCTTTGCAAAACAAAATCCACCAGTTGCAATAAAAAACGTTTAATCCAAAAATTGAGCAACTGGATGATCAAAACGTGTCTTTGAAATGTCAAATCTCAAAATATGAACAAGAACTTGCAAAAGTTAAAAAGGAATATGGTGTCATATTTGATTTACTCAAACAGACTCGTAATGAAGCATCAAACGAACTTGATCATTATCTTGCACACACTAAAGAAGTCACGAATTTTTCTAAAAATCTTCGTTCTGAAAATCAAGATTTGGTGCACACTATCATTAAGTTAAGGGAGATGTTAGAAAAGTATGAACAAGTTCAGCCTAGCATCATTAAGAGAATTGCACCTGTAACACTTAGCAAACGTGAACCCAGATTGCCTACTAACAAAACACAAGATACTAATGTGTTTCCCTCTACTGAAACAGGAATATTTGCCTCTTTTCCACACGTCTGCACTTCACAGCCTAGGAGCAATACAAGGAAGAATAGGAAGTTGCGACCTAAGAAAAGATCAATAAAGAATGCTGAAGTAGAAGAACACCCTAGGACTTTGAATAAGACTCAAGTTGTACCCACTTTAGATATTACGTCTGACAAATGTAATGTAAAAAGTGTTGTAACCAATGCTAAACCTTTAAGTACTTTTGATATTCAGTCTGAAGCTTCTTGTGTTATATGTCGTAAAAGTATGCTTTCTGATTTTAATGATAAATGTTTTGCTAAAGCAATCTTGTCTCGTTTACGGAATCCTAAGATACGGAATACCTCTAGGCCCACTAATGCTTCTAAGTCTGTGCTTGGTAAACCGCCCTCTTTAGATTCTAAGAAACGCATTGATGTCCCTGTAGTTCCAGTATCACCTCCAAGGAATGTAGTACCACCTAGTGCATTCACTAAGACTAAAGCAAAGACTAGTTGGAGATGGCAGAAATGGATACATAATACACTAGGATTTAAATGGATACCTAAAATCATGGATGTGTGTATTTCGACTATAACTGCTTCGGAACCCTCTAACTCATCGGGTTCCACATCTACTTCTATTCCATCTGTGTCGTCTGTGTGTAATGCAGGTGATACAGATCATCCTTTGGATTGTTGATAGCGGATGTTCCCGACACATGACAGGCAATCTTAAACTGTTATCAAACTTTATTGCAAAGTTCATTGGCACTGTCAGATTCGGGAATGATCACTTCGCAGCTATCATGGGCTACGGAGATTATATCAATGGCAATATCGAAATTAGCAGGGTTTATTATGTGGAAGGCCTCGGTCACAATCTTTTTTCAGTCAGTCAATTCTGTGATGGAGATTTGGAAGTTGCTTTTCGAGAGAAAACTTGTTTCATTCGTGATCTACAAGGAAACGATCTTATGTCTGGCTCTCGCAATTCTAGTCTGTATACAATCTCAATGCAAGACATGGTTGCTTCATCTCCCATCTGTCTACTTTCAAAGGCAACATCAACAAAATCTTGGCTATGGCACCGTCGTCTCTCACATTTAAACTTTCAAACCATAACCAACCTTGCTCGACACAAACTTGTTGAAGGTCTCCCGAGATTCCGGTATTCTAAAGATCACCTTTGCTCTGCTTGTGAACAAGGGAAAAGCACTCGTGCTCATTTTCCTTCAAAGGTGGAACACAGCTCTCAGCATGTGCTTCATCTTCTTCACATGGATTTGTGTGGCCCAATGCGCGTGCAAACAATTAATGGCAAACGCTACATCTTGGTAATTGTCGATGACTACTCACGATGGACTTGGGTCTACTTTCTTCGAAGTAAAGATCAAGCTCCACAGATGATCATCACCTTTCTCACGAAAATTCAAGTTCAGCTCCGGAACACCGTCCGCCAAATCAGAACAGACAAAGGAACTGAATTTGTGAACCAAACTCTTCGAGAATTTTATGAGAAAGTGGGAATTGAGCATCAGACATCTATTGCACGTACACCAGAACAAAACGGAGTTGTTGAAAGACGAAACCGTACGTTAGTGGAAGCTGCAAGAACAATGTTAATCAATGCTAAACTTCCAGATTACTTGTGGGCAGAAGCTGTATCAACTGCATGCTATACTCAAAATCGTTCAATGATTACAAAACGCCACAACAAAACACCTTTTGAGCTTATCCACAACCATAAACCGAATCTCAAACACTTTCATGTATTTGGATCCCTTTGCTACCCAAATAATGATCGTGATGACTTTGGAAAGCTCAAAGCCAAAGCTGACATTGGAGTCTTTATAGGATATTGTGAAAATTCTAAGGGTTTCCGGATCTGGAATCGTCATACAAAACAGGTTATGGAAACGATTCATGCAAATTTCGATGAACTTACAGTCATAGCTTCTGAGCACAACAGCTTGGTACCCGGTCACAACCGTTTAAACTTCCCTCAAACCCCATCAACAGCTGAACCAAGCCCCCAGCTTACTCGTCAACAAATGGAAAAGCTATTTGCTCCGCTGTTTAGTAATGACATTGATGAACGTGCTCCAGGTGTATCCGATGTTTCCACTGCTCAACCTGATCATATCCCAATACCTGATACACCTGCTACAACAACTACTGTTGAAGAAGCACCACCAGTTGACTCTACAAAAACAGTTGAACAAACTGCTTCCAACGACGCTGAACCAGCTGCTGATGTTCTTAATGAAGTACCCCCACCTGCAGATTTTGATCCAAATGTGTTCTCTAACCCGTTTGCTAATGAAACTGCTGCAGATGTTGCGGAATCATCAACAAGCCATTTGAATCCTCAAAATCTGCACAATGTATACCAACATCAACCCTCGACACATCGTTGGACAAAAGACCATCCTCTTGAGAACATTATTGGTAACCAAAATCAACCAGTCGTAACAAGACAACGTCTTCACACAGATGGTGAACATTGAATTTATGCACTCACTGTCTGCCAATCTGAACCTAAAAACATTAAAGACGCAATGAACAAAGACAACTAGATTGAATCCATGCAAGAAGAACTCAATCAGTTTAAAAGTCTTGAAGTATGGGAACTGGTTGAAAGACCAACAGGGGTATATGTCATTGGTCTCAAATGGATTTGGAAGAACAAATTGGATGCTGAAGGGAATGTAATCAGAAACAAGTCACGTCTGGTGGCTAAGGGTTATAGACATGAAGAGGGTATTGACTTTGAAGAATCATTCGCTCCGGTTGCTCGTCTTGAGGCTGTTCGGATCTTTCTCACGTTCGCAGCTCATATGAATATAACGGTCTTTCAGATGGACGTCAAAACTGCTTTTCTGAATGGTCAACTGAAAGAAACAGTCTATGTCAGCCAGCCATAAGGATTCGTTGATCCAGAGTTCCCGAACCACGTCTACAAACTGAACAAAGCTCTGTACGGTCTCAAACAAGCTCCAAGGGCGTGGTACGATACATTATCATCCTTCCTCATTGCCAATAATTTCACCAAAGGTTCGGTCGATCCTACACTTTTCATACAATATCACGGGGCTCACATATTACTCGTTCAAATTTATGTGGATGACATCATTTTTGGGTCAACACATTTAAAATACTCAAATGCTTTTGCAAAACTAATGACAAAACATTTTGAATAGTCAATGATGGGTGAACTCACCTTCTTTCTTGGAATGCAAGTTCATCAATCACCCCGTGGTATTTTCTTAAGCCAGTCCAAATATGCCCTTGAACTGTTAAACAAATTTGGAATGCAAAACTGTGACACCTATGCCACACCAATGGCTCATACCAAGAAGCTAGATGCTGATTTACATGGGAAATTGGTGGACCCTACCAAATACCGTAGTATCATTGGGTCTCTCATGTATCTAACAGCTAGCAGGCCTGACATTGTTTTTGCCATATATCTTTGCTCCCGTTATCAGTCGAGACCAACTGAAACCCACCTCTCTGAGGCTAAAAGAATCCTCCGATACATCAAGGGAACCATTAACTTGGGGATCTGGTATCCGAAGGATTATGGTTTTGAACTAATAGCATTTTCAGATGCTGATCACGCAGGATGCTTAGATTCACGAAAAAGTACTTCAGGAGCATTACAATTTCTTGGTGATAAACTGGTGTCATGGCAATCGAAGAAGCAGGATTGTACATCGTTGTACTCACAGAAGCAGAATATGTAGCCATGTCGGCGTGTTGTGCTCAAGTCATTTGGATCAGAACACAACTCAAAGACTATGGTTACGTATTTGACAAAATCCCGATGTACTGCGACAATCGTAGTGCTATTGCGATCTCGTGCAACTCTGTTCAACATTCGAAATCAAAGCACATCGATCTTCGTTATCATTTCATCAAGGACCACGTGGAACAGGGTACTTTTAAATTATACTTTGTGGGTACAGAATACCAATTGGCAGATCTCCTCACCAAAGCCTTAGCTCCTGCTAGGTTTAATGAGTTGGTCCACCGGATTGGTATGCGGTGTTTGACTCAAGAGGAACTCGATGAACTCTTAAAACATTCTTAAAACCAGTCAAACACCAAAACTTCTTTTGTAAATATTTTTCAAAAACAAAATACAAAAATATAAAATCTGATAAAACAACAAAAATATTCTTCTATCTATATTTCTTTTAACATGGAAAGTACAATTCTTCTGTCAACACTCTAATTTTTCAAAATTAAGTAATTTTTCGATCAAGTTTTGAGGGGGAGAAAACTAATATTTTACGGTTTCATAAAAACTTTGTACTTGCATGTTACCTAATCCCGATTGTTTCTTTAAATGGTGGTCACTTTTCTGGTTTACTGACACTCCTCAGACTAAAGTTTATAAAATTTCAATATTTCTTAAGTCGAGGGGGAGTGTCGTCAAGTTTCTTTTCAAAAATATCATTCGTTTGGTAACCAAAACGGAAGTTATGGACAATGGATGTAAATGGAAAAGGTGCAGGGACTAAATGTGTCAAAAGATCAAAGTATTTTTTACAAAAACACCTCACCTAACTTTTATAAATACATTAACTACACTCATTTATTATCCACCAACCCTTAATCCTACGCGTAAAAATCGACCATCAAATCCGTTTGTTTGATCATCAATTTGTAAGTGGAAAATCATTCCTTGTAACTTTCTAAGCAATGGTTTTAAATTGTTTTGAAATCTAACGGCTAGATTTTTATCTAGGATTGATTTTGTGTCCTACGCATAAGCGTATGAACACACAATCAAGTTTATGTGTTTATGGTTAAAATGATTGTGTCAAAACGTTTCTCTAACATCAATGACTCCATTTTTACCATTAAAACACACCCAGAAACACGAATTGTCTGTTAGGTCACTAGTTTTACAACACAAGCTTAATAGAAAGAGATAAAGGCGATTGAACAATAAACCAAACAAACACACGTGTATGAATGTGGCCGGTTATGCGTAATAAGTGAATGAAAGATAATATTGAACAACCAACCCTCAAGTGAGGGTTATTACATAGTATTTATAGGCAAGGAGCTAGGGCAACACTCCTACTCCTTCCCTTTTCCTTATTGGACATGGGCCTAAGCTTATGGGCCTTCTACATAAGCTAGACTTTAAACAAACATAAAGGCCATAATAAGCTACCTATTACATATGAGTAACAAACACTTGATTTAAGGTTTAGGAGTGATTCCAACAATCTCCCCCTCAAGTGTTGGTGATGAAAAACGGTGAAGGCGTTGATGTAATAGTAGCTTTGACGTCTTCTGACATTCTTCTTTCTTGTGAGAAGGAATGCCTTGATTCGAACAATCTCCCCAGTGTAGAGAGATAGTTTTCTTTGAACAGTTATGCTTTGACGTCATCTTTAACTTTGTTCTTTGATCATTGTTCTTTGTGATGAAAGTGATAGTATGTTGTTGTCTGCATCAAGTCTGCCTCAGGTCTGCTTCGCCGCTACAGTGTCTCCACGTCATTCTTCAACATGCTCACACGCTCTTTGACGTTGGAATTCAGTACTGATGAAGTTCTTTAAGTCTTTAACTTTGTAGATTCTTTGATTTGACGAAGAATCATTCTGACTGTTGTGTTGCTTTTGGATAGAACTTCCATTAGTGATGATGTTGGCGTGAGCATGAGAAGAATCTGCACGATCATCCCGCTCCGGAGCTTCCATAAGAAGAAAACCTTCAAAACGGTTAGTAATAAGCGGATTCCAGCACTTACAAGTTTGAACTTCGAGAGTGTTAACAGCATAGTGTGAAAACACAACTCTAATTCTCACAAAAGCCGTTCCTGAACTGGAGTCCCACAAGTGAGATAACGCGATGTACCGAAGTACATCTACAGTTCAGATGAGTCGCTGAGGTACACCGAAGCATCACCTCACGACTGTAGACCGTTTGAGACACACTCCGCGTAATCCACGGGGAGTTACCGAAGTGACCTGCTGTCAGGGTTGTTTGATGTTGACCCTGGCAGGAGTTTCCATTCAATCACTAAGGATCACATATGTGAACCTCTCATAAATGTTCTCGACAGATTGCTAAGATATGTGAAGGACTCGATAACTTACCACTGATGTTCTTATTGTTGAACATCGAGTGATGAAATATCAAGTGTACCTAAGAGATCATTTGATGAATCTCGTGGCTCTAGACTCAATAGTGCGTTTTGGTTTTCCTTAGCGGAGACTAGGGAGAGGGTCTCCTTCTTCAATACCAGCTATCTCTAAGAGAAAGCCGATAGATTATGTAGGGTTCCCTTGTGAGAATGAAACAAGCTGCTTTTGAGAGAAACTTGAGTGGCTAAGAAGGTATAGTGCATGTGTCACTGGGTCCATGACGACTTTTAATCTTCAATACCGGCGTCACTAAGTGACAACCAGTAGCATATGAATTGAACCCGGTGTCTGCCCTAAGTTGAATAATTTGGAGGGCTATTTCTTTTCACCCTTTTCTTTGCATTTCTTTTTAATTCTTCAACTCCTTCTTTCTCCGATTCTCATTTTCTCCTTTTATATAATCGTACCTAAGGACTTCTAAGTACTAACTATTTGTGATGTCCTTGGGTAGATCCCTCCGGCTCTGGCGGATCATAGGACGGTTATTCCTAACCTTAGTCACCTTATCACTCCATGACTAACCTATGTTGCCATAAAACCAATTTTCAAGAAAATCTCTCAAAGAGTTTGTAAATGAAAAAACATGTTTGAACCACTGTGAGAGTTTTATCTTTTAGCAGAAATACTCCCCCTCCACATATGCTTTAGAGTTTTGACGGAAATCTGCACTGTGTGGGAAGAGCGCACACTTTTTAATTGATCAACTCAAGATAGACACTCCCCCGCGAGACACGGTTACGTTGCATAGTTAAAGAGTTACATTGTCAGCTTTTAGGTGACAACTAGCTCTAATAACTACCTTGAAGGTGTAGACAAGCCTCGAAAGGTTGTCATGCCCGTCAGAGTTCATGTCTACCAAGAGTTTCTCGAATGATACTTTCTACTCGGACAAGTCCTTTGAGAGACACGTTTACATTACTAGCGACTAGCTTGAAATTATTACCCGTCCCGGACAAGTCTTTTCGAGTTACTAACAGTTTAGTACCGTCAATTCGTTGGTTAAGTCTATTACACAAAGATTCATTTGCATTTACACAACATATTTCTTATCACATAATTTTCTCCCCCTCAAAAATGGCATATAAAATGTTATTTTTAAAAAGTTGAGAATAAAAATGACCATTTCGAGTGTTGCGGGAAGATGACACTATGAACAATTTGTGAACAAAGTTTTAACTCAAGTACTCCCCCTCAACAAGTGATATAAACGGTTGAGGTTTTGAAAATCATATGGGGAAGTACTTGTTCTTTTGAGCAAAACCTTGAAAAATGAAAGGTTTGATAGGTTTTACTCAAAAGTAAGAAGCTTTCGCTCCTTTTATAAGGATTGTGGCACTGAAATGTACCACAGGGTCCTTTCTTGACAATTACGGGTTGTACACTGTAATGTGTGCACAAGCCATTCACATATATAAATCATGCATCCAAAGTAATAATGAAAGAAGCAGTTTAAGGGGTACCAGGTAGTCCAGAGATGTCGCCAGGAGTGTGAATCGAGCGTTGAAAGCCGGTGATGTTAATCCTGGGTCGACCACCAACATAGCTTTCCAATCTTCTAAACTGATCCCTTCTATACAACCGTTCATCAATCATCGTGATGATCCTCTTCACATCCCTTTGATCCTGAGAATTCCATCACTTAGGAGACCCGATCTTTTGGTGTATATCCTTCAATTGATAAGCCAATCCGTCCCTAACCATCTTCAAAGTGTGATCTCCAAACTTGTGAAGATCTCTGCACGCCATCAAGCAATTTCTTTGAAGTTCACTGCGGTAAACGACGCCGAATGGTTTGCTGATGAGTGTAAATTGTGAGAGCTGGTTGATGTCGGGAAGATCAAGCTGCGGTGGAGTGAAGTTGACACGGGTCTGATAAGATTCAACTGCCAGCTGGAGATATTCTACACGTTCTTTGATGACTATGCGTCTGATGAAGATGAGCAGTGACTTGATGAATTCACGTTGTACTTCAGTTGAAAATTGCCTCATGCGACCCTGTACTTTGGCAAGGTACATGTCTTCAATGTCGTTGATAGACAAATTCTCAAAGTCAGCTTCAGAGAATGCATAATCCCGTTCATCTTGCCTTTTGACCACAATCTTCTTGAGAAAAGTGTAGTCCCATTTGGTCGAAAGATCAACGTGATTGATGGCAACGATATCCTTAGTACTGAACACTGCATGTTGAGACTTCTGAACCTGGCAGCTTCTGTAGTAGATTCTTCGGCGTTCCAGCCAATGATGAATCTCGTACATTGCATCTCGGTCGTATGCTTCCACTTTGTTGGAGAACAAGTGATTAGCTCTTTCCTCGATAGCTATGCAGTTTGAGTATATGGCTGCTGGGAATGGAAGTGTCAAAGATGTAGCGTATTTCCTTGATCCATCGCCACCGTGTAGAAGAAATTCCAAGTCTTTGTTGAAGAAATATCTGAATGGAATCCTAGGTTCATTTGGTTGGCCAATTGTTGGTAGAGGTTTTGACCAGTCGGTGTAGTATGGAGGGTTGTCCCGTTTGGTGAAGTCGATGTTTGCTTCTGGGTTGAGCCAATCCATGTTGTTAGACATAGCTCGAGCAATGTTTTCAAGGTGATATTCGACCTCGATAGCACTTTCTGAGCTATCTTTCCACAGTTGAAAAGCTTCATTCTTGATTCGCCTCAACTCGGATTTCGTCATCTTCTTCACATGGAACTTTTCTTGCAGAATCTTAGCATGCTCCAATGTATTACCGTCTACCAGATCTTGACCTTATTCAGGGTAGGGAGTGGAATTGACAAGTGTAGAAAACCATTCAAATTCCTCTGTTGTATCTTCATCTAGCCATGATACGACGTCAGCCGTGGGTGCTTTCTTCTTCTGTTTCTTAGGCCTAGATGAGGGTGTTGGTTTCTGTACTTTGTCGGGTGAGGCGGGTTGTTGTTGGGGCTCATGGTATTCTTCATCGTCACCACCCGTATATTCAAAGTGGTCACCGGTTTTCTGAATCTAGGGTGGTGTCTCAGAATCATGAGGTTTATTTGCAGAAGAGGGAGGAGAAGATCTTTGTTGAGCAGGAGTCTGTTGTGGTGGAGGTTGCATCGAGTATTGAATAGAGGATGATTCATCAGACTTCTTTGTGCGTTTGGGCTCTTTATCCTTATCCTGATCTTTGTCTTCATCATCTCTTGAACGTTTGGGCCTTACAGTTTCTTCTCGGAATGCGGACCTGAGTTGGTATTCGAGTAGAGCTTCAAACAGTTTAGCTTCGTGTGAGGCAAACGTTGCAGAGCGTTTCGACATTTGCGCTACTAGCCGGTTCACCAATTCATCATCTGAGAAAATTGTGGATTCAACTGGATTGATGCTTAAATTCATCGGAGTTGATTTCATGACTTGTTTGGCTAGATGCAAGAGATTTGGATACAGTTGTCTGGTATACATCTCCTTTGTCAGTTTCGGAACGACCTCCATAAGGAACTGGTGAGTGTATCCTTTGATCATTTCGTCCATTTTCCCTTGAAGATCATCTTTCATGAGCTTCTGGACATATTTCCTTTCAACTTGCATCTTGTCGATATCATCATGAATATACTGTATCTGATCAGCGTAGAAATTCATCTTCCTGTAGAGCATGTCTTTCTTTCTGACTTTTTTAACAGCATTCCCAATTCTTTTATGAGCATGAGAAATCAAAGATCGAGTTGGCTTCTTCACTGATTTGGATGTTGATTTGGTTGATCTTTTAGATGGTGGTGGTGAAGAGTGAGATGATGAATCTGATGATGAGGAGACATGAGGAGGCTCAGAGTCCTTTGGAGGTGCAGAAGTATCCTCCTTGGAATGAATTGGACAGTTGAGAAGATAATCATCAGAATTCCCTTCGCTATCTTGTCCAGATTTAGCTTTTACTTCCGTCTGAGCCTGAATCCTGGCTTCTTCATCTTCTTTAGCTTGAGCTGCAGCTTCTTCATCAGCTTTATCTTTCACTGATTTCTCAGTTTCTGGTTCCTCAATGTCATGCTCAGTAGAATCCTTCACAAGCTTTTGCTGTTGCACAAGAGTGGTGGCACCAGTTCCCTTATCGGGTCGATTAACCGCATCAGGATCTGGTGAAGAGTGGACACCACCACTCGACCCTCCGGGGCCACGTATATGATCTTGTTCAAATTCTTTAGCCTTTTGAAGGTGTCTAACGATTTTAAACTTCTTCCTGTAGGATTTATCCAGTTGCTCTTCATCACTTTCTGAGCTTTCTTCATATGGCACAAGTACAGGAGTCTTCCCTTTTCCTAGGTCAGCTGGAGGACTAGGAGGTTTTGCTACTGAGGGAGGTGGTTCGGTTACAGATTCAGAGAAGTGGACCTCCTCATCTGATTGTGTATCTTCAGAGCTTTCGTCCAGTAGCTTTCTTGGTGGTTCAGGTGTAGGAATAGGAACAGCTTCCTGAGAGGGAACTTTCTTCTTTGGAGCAGGTTTCCTCTTTGGGACATTCCTTTGACTCTCTGTGCTTACTGCACTTCCAGCACTTCCTCTTCTGGTTCTCCGAGTAGGTGTTCCAGAAGGTTTTTCATCGAGATGACCAACTTTGCCTTCTCTTACTGCTACCCGATACCTTTTGTACGTTTCAAGCTTTTTGATTTCGTCAGTCAGTAGGTGATCAGGTAACACAGCACCCTGTTTCTTTGTTGACGATTCCTTGATTCTGACTGATAGGATAGGCTCGGTCAACATGTCGTGATTGTCGGGGTCATTGAGTCCCTTGGGGATATCAGGATGAAGTCCAAGTGCTCTCTGGATCAACAGTTTTGTGTATCTGACATAGGGAATCTTTGAGCCAAGCTTTTTGAGAAATGTCATCATGTCATCCCATATCAGAGCTTCAATTTCGATGTCCTTCTTGTTGATTAATGACCAGAAGATTTGCAGTTCCATGAGCTTGGGATGCTCATAGCCACTGTCACGACCAGAGACCGATTTGGTGATGATGATGTAAAGGGTTCTCCACGGTTGAGGAATGTTCTTAAGCTCCACATGAGAATGCTTAGAGATAATTCCTGAAGCTTCATCATAGCCAATATCAATCAAGAATTGTAGAACTGTCTCCTCAGTAGGTGTGGCATAGAAGTCGGTTGGCACGATTTCTGGAATGAGAAGAGCAGCCCGTAAGTCTGCATGAGTGATGGTGACTTGTTTGTGATTGATAGTCACAGTCACTGCACTTTGACCCTTGATAATTTGCATTGAATTCCAGAATTGTTGAATGTAGATCTCCGGTACAGTAGCAGAGTGTGAGAGCATGTTCTGGTAGGGATGATTCTTAAGAATATCCACAGCAATGAGACAAGAAGATTCTGAGCATGTGAGGGTTTCAAATTCAACCCTAAGGTTGTTCTTTCCAATCTTTCTCGGATAGCCATTAGGGAAGATGTCAGTAATTGTGAGAACTTCTGGTGCATCCACATTCATTTGAGTAGCCATGTCGTGATCTGAAATAACATTAGCCAAAAGAACCAACATATTGAAAGACATAATGTTAGTCAACAGAAGGTTTTTATTGTCTAATTATTGAATGTACAGTGTTAATGATTGTTACGAGTCCTAAGTCACTTGTTTGTCCAATAGTCCAATGACATCGTGAAACGTTTCGTGAGTTAGTTAACTTTAAGTTTTAAAGTTTATGTTATCACTTATAGTTCACAACATATTAAACGTTTAAGTATATTAGTGACATTATTGGTTTCGTGACGATATGATTTGTTTATTAACAAGTTTGTACACGTAACAATTCATAATGAATATCAATCAAGGCTTAGGCGTAGATTTGGCAAAGTTACGCGTAAATAGGAGTGATATACACGTAGACGAAAGCTTATGCGTAGGATCCTAACTTACGCGTAAGAAATGTTACGCGTAGGAAAAGTGAACCTTATGCGTAGGGCTTACATGTAGGCATATAAAAACCTTACGCGTAAGGCTTACTCGTAAGAGTAGACCTTATGCGTAGAGGTCACTGTTTACGCATATCCTTCACAGGATACGCGTAGTCCCATTGTAGAACCTTACGCGTAATAGTTACGCGTAGGATTTCTCTTACGCATAACTGTCTACGCGTAAGGTGATCCTTATGCGTAGAGTAACAAAGACCTTGATTCTGAGTTTTACGAGTAGCAAGCCTGAAATAAAATCATCATATCATCAATCTTAACACATATATTCATTCTAAAACAGATTATGGCATGAAAGCTTGTTAAATATTTTACGCGTAGAAAGTCATACGCGTAAGTCAAAACCCTAAAGTTTATGAATTACGCATAAGATTTCTAACCATAGGATTTGCACCAAATGTTTTCTGGTAGGTCTTAGGTGTTGTGAGAATCTAATAACCAAGTTTTAACACCCAATTCTCAGTGAATCAAAAATACCCAAACTTAAGAACATTAAACCCTAAATTCCAATTTTTGATCAATTAGTGTTTCTGGGTTGTTATAGGGCCTGGAAATCATTAATTCAATATGATAACAACATCACACAACAATCTTTTTGACCAAAAACATTCATATTTGAAAACGCCCAAAACCACGCATAAACCCTAGTTTTCAAATACACTCAATTCGTGTTTCTGGGTGCATTTTGATGATTAAAAAGTATCATTGATGTTTTAAGAACGTTTTGACACAACCCTTTTAACCATAAACACCCTTTCATGATTTGGTGTTCTTGCGCTTACGCGTAAGACACAAAAGTGATAATATCTCAAGATTAAACCGTTGGATTTTTGAAAAATTTAAAACCATTGCTTAAAAACTTGTTATGAACACGAAATCACTTACAAATTGATGATCTGAAACACGGATTTGTCAAACGATTATGGATCGTGGATTATGTTTGGTAAGATAAAAAATGTGATGAAGTTAATGAGGTTGGTAGGGTATTTTATTTAAAATAACTTTATAGTTTTGACAGTTTTGGTCCCTCCACCTTTTCCTATTTCATCCAAAGCCATTTAACTTCCGTTTTGGTTATCAAACAAAGATTTTAAGAAAGAAACTTGACGACACTCCCCATCGACTTAAGAAAATAATGAAAGATTATAAATTTTGGTCCGAGGAGTGTCATTGAACCAGAAAAATTTACCACCATTGATAAAAGAAACAACCGGGATATGATAACATGCAAGTACACAGATGTTTTGAAACAGTTAAGTGATTATTTTCTCCCCCTCAACACTTGATCGGAAAAATACTGAATATTGAAAGATTAAAGTGTTGACGAAAGAAATGTACTTGCCATGTTGAAAGAAAAATAGATTAGAAGAATATTTTTGTTGTTTTATCAGGTTTTATATTTTTGTATTTTGTTTTTAAAAAATTATTTACAAAAGATATTTTGGTGTTTGACAGGTTTTTAAGACTGTTTTAGGAGGTCATCCAATTCCTCTTGATTCAAACACCTCATACCAATCCGTTGGACCAACTCATTAAACCTAGCGGGAGGCAAGGCTTTGGTTAGAAGATCTTCCAATTGGTATTCTGTACCCACGAAGTATAATTCAACTGTACCCTGTTCCACGTGGTCCTTGATGAAATGATAGCGAAGATCGATGTGCTTTGATTTCGAATGCTGAACTGAGTTGCACGAGATCGCAATGGCACTCCGATTGTCGCAGTACATCGGGATTCTGTCAAATACGTAACCATAGTCTTTGAGTTGTGTTCTCATCCAGATGACTTGAGCACAACACGCGGACATGGCTACATATTCTGCTTCTGTTGATGACAGCGATGTACAATCCTGCTTCTTTGATTGCCAAGACACCAGTTTATCACCAAGAAATTGTATTGCTCCTGAAGTGCTTTTTCGTGAATCTAAGCATCCTGCGTGGTCAGCGTCTGAAAAAGCGATTAGTTCAAAACCAGAATCCTTCGGATACCAGATCCCCAAGTTAATGGTTCCCTTGATGTATCGGAGGATTCTTTTAGCCTCAGAGAGGTGGGTTTCAGTTGGTCGCGACTGATAACGGGAGCATAGATAAACGGCAAAGACAATATCAGGTCTGCTAGCTGTTAGGTACATTAGAGACCCAATAATACTATGGTATTTTGTAGGGTCTACTAATTTCCCATTTAAATCAGCATCTAGCTTCTTGGTATGAGTCATTGGTGTGGCATAAGTGTCACAGGTTTTCATTCCAAATTTGTTTAACAATTCAAGGGCATATTTGGACTGACTCAAGAAAATACCACGGGGTGATTGATGAACTTGCAGTCCTAGAAAGAACGTAAGTTCACCTATCATGGACATTTCAAAATTTTTCATCATTAGTTTTGTAAAAGCGATTGAGTACTTTTTATGTGTAGACCCAAAAATGATGTCATCCACGTAAATTTGAACAATTAAGATATGTGCCCCGTGATATTGTATAAAAAAAGTAGGGTCGACCGAACCTTTGGTGAAATTATTAGCAATGAGGAAAGATGATAGCTAATCGTACCATGCCCGAGGAGCTTGTTTGAGACCATAAAGAGCTTTGTTCAGTTTGTAGACATGGTTCGGGAACTCAGGATCAACGAATCCTTCTGGTTGGCTGACATAAACCGTTTCTTTCAGTTGTCCGTTGAGAAACGCAGTTTTGACATCCATCTGAAAGACCGTCATATTCATATGAGTCGCGAACGCGAGAAATATCCGAACAGCCTCAAGACGAGCAACCGGAGCAAAAGATTCTTCAAAGTCTATTCCCTCGTCCTGACGATAACCCTTAGCAACTAGACGTGACTTGTTTCGGATAACGTTCCCTTCAGCATCCAAGTTGTTTTTCCAAATCCATTTGAGACCAATGACGTAGACCCCTGTTGGTCTTTCAACCAGTTCCTATACTTCAAGACGTTTGAATTGGTTGAGTTCTTCTTGCATGGATTCAATCCAGTTGTCTTTTGTCATTGCGTCTTTAATGTTTTTAGGCTCAGATTGGCAGACAGTGAGTGCATAAATGCAATGTTCACCATCTGTGTGAAGACGTTGTCTCATAAGGACTGGTTGATTTGGGTTGCCAATAATATTTGCAAGAGGATGGTCTTTTGTCCATCGATATGTAGAGGGTTGATGTTGGTATACATTGTGCAGATTCTGAGGATTCAAATGGTTTGTTGATGATTCCGCGACATCAGGTGCAGCAGTGTCATTAGAAAACGGGTTAAAGAACGCATTTGGATCAAAATCTGCAGGTGGGGGTACTTCATTAAGAATATCATCAGCTGGTTCATCATTGTTGGAAGCAGTTTGTTCAACTGTTGTGGTGGAGTCAACTGGTGGTGCTTCTTCAACAGTAGTTGTTGTAGCGGGTGTATCAGGTATAAGAGTAGTATCAGGTTGAGCAGCGGAAACAGTGGATACACCTGGAGCACGTTCATCAATATCGTCACTAAACAGCGGAGCAAATAGCCTTTTTCATTTGTTGACGAGTGAGCTGGGGGCTTTGTTCAGCTGATGATGGGGGTTGTGGGAAGTTTAAGCGGTTGTGACCGGGTTCTAAGGTGTTATACTCAGAAGCCATTTTCGTAAGTTCATCAAAATGAGCATGAATCGTTTCCATCACCTGTTTTGTACGACGATTCCAGATCCGGTAACCTTTAGAATTCTCACAATATCCAATAAAGACTCCAATGTCAGCTTTGGCTTTGAGCTTTCCAAAATCATCACGATCATTATTCGGATAGCAAAGGGATCCAAATACATGAAAGTGTTTGAGATTCGGTTTATGGTTGTGGACAAGCTCGAAAGGTGTTTTGTTGTGGCGTTTTGTGATCATAGAACGGTTTTGAGTATAGCATGCAGTAGATACAGCTTCTGCCCACAAGTAATCTGGAAGTTTAGCATTGATTAACATTGTTCTTGCAGACAACGCCGTTTTGTTCTGGTGTATGTGCAATAGATGTCTGATGCTGAATTCCCGCTTTCTCATAAAATGCACGAAGGGTTTGGTTAACAAATTCAGTTCCTTTGTCTGTTCTGATTTGTCTGACGGTGTTTCGGAGCTGAACCTGTATTTTTGTGAGAAAGGTGATGATCATTTGTGGAGCTTGGTCTTTGCTTCGAAGAAAGTAGACCCAAGTCCATCGTGAGTAGTCATCAACAATTACTAAGATGTAGCGTTTGCCATTGATCGTTTGCACGCGCATCGGGCCACATAAATCCATGTGAAGAAGATGAAGCACATGCTGAGAGTTGTGTTCCACCTTTGAAGGAAAATGAGCACGAGTGCTTTTCCCTTGTTCACAGGCTGAGCAAAGGTGATCTTTTGAATACCAGAATCGTGGGAGACCTTCAACTAGTTTATGTCGAGCAAGGTTGGTGATGGTTTGAAAGTTTAGATGTGAGAGACGACGGTGCCATAGCCAGGATTTTGTTGATGTTGCCTTTGAAAGTAAGCAGATGGGAGATGAAGCAACCATGTCTTGCATAGAGATAGTGTAAAGACTAGAATTACGCGAGCCAGACATAAGGTCATTTCCTTGTAGATCACGAATGAAACAAGTTTTCTCCCGGAAAGCAACCTCCAAATCTCCATTACAAAACTGACCTACAGAAAACAGTTTGTGACCGAGGCCTTCCACATAGTAAACCCTGCTGATTTCGATGTTCCCATTGATATAGTCTCCGTAGCCCATGATAGCTGCGAAGTGATCATTCCCAAATCAGACAGTGCCAATGAACTTTGCAATAAAGTTTGATAACAGTTTAAGGTTGCCTGTCATGTGTCGGGAACATCCGCTATCAACAATCCAGAGAATGATCTGTATCACATGCATTACACACAGACGACACAGATGGAATAGAATTTGATGTGGAACCCGAAATGTTAGAGGGTTTCGAAGCAGTTATAGTAGACATACACACATCAATAACTTTAGGCATCCATTTAAATCCTAGTGTGTTATATATCCATTTCTGCCATCTATAACTACTATTTGCTTTAGTCTTAGTGAATGCACTAGGTGGTACTACATTCTTAGGAGGTGAAACTGGAGCTACAGGGACAACAATGTTTGCCTTAGAATCTAAAGAAGACGGTCTACCAAGCACAAACTTAGAATGATTATTGGGCCTAGAGGTATTCCGATTCTTAGGATTCCGTAAACGAGATATTATAGCTTTAGCAACACATTTGTCATGACAATCAGAATTCATAGTTTTACGACAAATAACACAAGGTGCATCATACTGAATATCAAAAGTACTTAAAGGTTTAGCATTCGTTACATCACTATTTCTATTACATTTGCCAGACGCAATATCTATAGTGGAAGCAACGTGAGTCTTATTCATAGTCCTAGGGTGTTCTTCTACTTTAGCATTCCTTATTGATCTTTTCTTATGTCGCAACTTCCTATTCTTCGATTGAGTGCTCCTAGGCTGTGAAGTGCGGACGTTTGGAAAAGACGCAACTATTCTTGTTTCAGTAGAAGGAGGCACGTTAGCAACTTGTGATTTGGCAGTAGGCATTCTAGGTTCACGATTACTAAGTGTTACTCGTGCTATTCTCTTAATCACGGTAGGCTGAAGTAGTTCATACTTTCCTAACATTTCTCTTAACTTAAAGATAGTGTGAATCAAATCTTGATTTTCAGAACGAATATTACCAGCAAAATTCATGACTTCTCTAGTGTGAGCAAGATAGTGATCAAGTTTGTTTGATGCTTCATGACGAGTCTTATTGAGTAAATCAAATATGACACCATATTCCTGTTTAACTTTTACAAGTTCTTGTTCATATTTTGAGATTTGACTTTTCAAAGACACGTTTTGATCATCCAGTTGCTCAATTTTAGGATCAGAAGATTTTGTACGCAACTGAGCGATTTTGTTTTGAAAACCAAGTTGTTGATTGTGAATATCTTTTTCACACCAATTAAGACGACGTTTTGCATTGTAAAGTTCGTTAAGTAATCGTTCATTTTCAGCTTTTAAAGACTCGATCTGAAGCACATTATCAGTATTCTCAACAGTTACCACAGAGTCAACAGTATCAGCAGAGATATAATCAGATGCATATGACACAGAATTCAATAACACAATATTATGGATATCAGCACAGATAACATCATTCAAGAGTCGATTAACATCTTTTCTCAACATTTTCTTTTTACATTTAGTATTAGAAATAGATGTTTCTGTTTTCTCAAAAACGACCTTCATCACTCCAAGTTCCTTATGAAAGTCCCGTTCCCAAGACAATGCACAATTTTTCAAATTTTTAACATTTGGTAAAAGATTTTTCTGAAAAATGTCTCTTTGTTCACGCGCCAGAGGTGATTGAAAATGTTGAACTTTGATTTCAGAATGATATTCTATCTCATGTTGTAAAGTTTTGAGGTCAGCCATGAAAATGTCAAAATATCTAAGAATTTTGCGATTTTCAGGTTTTAAGTTTACTTCACTGATGGAAGGTAAAGGACCATAAATTTGTGCATAATCTGGTTGGGGATTAACATTAGAAGACTCAGACATTTTAATGATAACCCTTGGTGTGTTAGAAGAATCCGTTGGTGTGACGAAAGTGACCGGTTTAGAATAATTAAAAGGTTTGTTGTAAACAACAGTTTTTAATTTTGATCGACTCTCGTCTTCAGCATCTAATTCCTCTTGACGATGATATTCAACAACACTCATAACTGAATTATCAATTTTATATTCTGCACTGGAAACTTCAGGATTTGGTTTGAATGTTTTGGTTGAAAGCATAGGTTTGTAATCAGCAAGATTCGGTCCATATCCATTTGGATCGGGTTTTAAAGTAAACTTTTCAATAGCAGTTACTGACTCACAATGTTTGTAAACAACAGTTTTAAACTCTTAAAGTTTGCGTTGCAAGCCGATAATTTCTTCAAGATGATTATCTATTCGGTTCGTGGAATGCTTTTTGTATGCAGAGAACTATTTTTGACAAGTTAACAACTCAGCCTTAGCTTTTTGATTTTCCAAGGTAAGAGCGTTAATTTGCTTTTTATGTTCATGTTTCAGTTGTTCTATCTGAGACAACAAAGCATTCTTCGAAGCGGCTAGATCACGCATCTGTCTCTCTAAATATTTTTTGTTTTGATGAGATTTAGCAAAAGCGGCTTCAAAACCTTTTCACGGTTTTCTTGAGTTTTAAAAAAGTTGAGTTGCATTTGTAAGCATTCAAAATCCTTGGTTAACAGTGCATTTTTACTTTTAAGTCCTTATTTAATGCACAACATTCTTCAATTTGGGATTGCTGATCTTTAAGTAAAAGAGCAAGATCTGGATGAGGCAAAAGTTCGGCTTGTTCAACAGAAGTCACAACATGATCATTATTTAAATCCTCAAGTATAACCACGGAGTCAATTTGATTATCAAAGGAAACCATAAGGTCATCTTGATCATCAAATGTAACTACGGGTCTAATTGAAAATCGTCGGAATGAGATGTAGATGACTCATTTTGAACACTCTGAGCCTTGCTGGATTCAGATGTTGGCGGAGATATTAGATCAGAGATAATTATGGTTTGTTCGGGTACCTGAGACAAGCCATCAGTGTCATACACTGGGCCTGTGTCACTCATGTGTAACTCATGCATATTAGCCATCAACATAACTGCTGCATTGGCCTGCAAGTCCTCCATATCATCATCTGAGTCTCCATTTGCCATAAAACTCTGTTCTTTGTCTGTGAGAGATCCACCAGCTTCATCCTTAAGAGCCAAAAGAAGAGCCTCTTTGAAATAAGCACTGCCCCTAGTCCTCGGCTTTGGGCATGCATTAGCCAGGTGTCCCTTCTCATTGTAGTTGTAGCATCGAAGACCATTCAACCCATTCTGAGCATTTCCTTGTTCCACCACTTGAGCTCTGTTGTTATTCCGACCCACAACATTAAACACTTGACCACCGCCATATCCACGATTCTGAACTTCAACTCGTCCATTGTTTACAACAGCCTGATTTCGTGTGTTAGATGAGGAACGAGTACGATTGTTGGATTTGTTGGTATAACGGCCAAAAGCATTAGCAATCATAACAAATCCTTGTTGCAATGCTTCGAACGGATCGATGTCCTCATTAGCATCACTGACAATTGGTTGAGCATTGTTGTTGTTGTATGGAACCAATTGATTTTGTTGAGATTGTTGTTGTGAATGATCGTTTTGTGTGACTGAGGCAGTTGGTTGAGTTGCTTGTTGAGGAGGATAACTTTGTTGAGCATATAAGGCAAGTTGTTGATTTTCCGGATGTGTAGGTGGAGCAATTTGAGCACGGAGAATCCTTTCCTGATCAACTTCCTTTTCATGAGGCTTCAAGTAATCGTACAACAATCCATATGTAGAATGATGCATATTCTTCGCTTGACGGAGAAAAATGACATACTTCTCCCATTCAGGACCAAGACTACTCAGGAACTTAGTATTCACTGCAATTCTTGGCATGATGATGTTGTGTTTATCCAAATCATTGATGATGTCTGAAAATCGATGATGATAAGACTCTAGTGTCTCTCCAGGTTCAATCATGAAGTGTTCATAAGCCAAGTAAATTTTGGATTCCAAATCCTCCTGATTGAGTACAAATCCTTCCATAAGAAGATGAATATGTTCCCACATTTCCTTTGCAGTCTTTTGAGCATCAACACTTCGAAGAATTGGGTTAGGTAATCCTAAAAGGATATATTGCATTGCAAGCTCATCAGCTTCATAGTGTAGAAGTTCCGCTGGATTTAAATCTGCAACAGTAGCAATGTTCGTTTGTTCATCTCTTGGTGGATTGGCATTTGGATCGCCGGGTACAATGACAGTAGGCATCTGAAATGGACCTTCCAAGATAACCTTCTTTAAGAACTTTCCATGTGGCTTCTTCAGATCACAAAACCTAAAGAACCTTATCACCCATTGATCGTAGTTTCCTGGAGTGAGCATTGGAGGTCTGTCAAGTGATCCAGCCTCATGAATTGATTGTTGGCTGCTTAAAGCTTCACACATCTTTGCAAACCAAGTGGGTTCCTTCATAGTGTTCCTTGATGGATGTTGATTGAAGTCATTTGTGTAGGGTTGAACTTGAAGACTTGGCGGTGTTTGAACCATTTGTGGTGGAGGAATTGCTCCAAGTTGTGGAGTATGTTGTTGATTAAATTGTTGTTGATAAATTGCTTGTTGTTGATTCCATTGTTGATGTTGTGGACTTAGTTGTTGTTGTCGTTGAGAATAAGTGTAAGGGAAATAGTTAGAGTATGGTGGTTGTGACATGTTGAAAACTTGTGTTGGTAAAAATGGATCTTTGTAGTCGAATGAACCTTTGTTGATGAAGTGTCCTAAGGCGTAGAAATCACAAGAAACCAAGTAGGACTTATGCGTAAAAACACCAAAGTTACGCGTAACAAAGAGAGTTACGCGTAGTTTTAGCTTACGCGTAAGTAGGGTAAATGCACTAAAGTTATGCGTAGACACAAAGTTAGGCGTAGGATTACCTTATGCGTAAGACTAGGCTTAGGCGTAAGATGAATCTTATGCGTAGGATTCTACGCGTAAGCTTTATGCTTATGCGTAAGTTTAGGGTTTTGCCCAAATGATCTTTTACACTATCACAGTGCAAAAGATATCCAAAGTCGACGTATTTTCAGGCTTATCCAAGCAAGAAAACACGGAGTAAACCACGAAAACGAAGATCAAACCAAGGAATAACTTACGCGTAATATTAGGGTTTTGATACGCGTAAGATTACTCGTAAAAAATGATGTTGCCCAAATTTGTTCTAAACCAGATTTTTGTTATGGAATAGCCTCAATATCACCAAAATAACACAAAAGTGTGAAACTTGATGAATCAAAACAGCTAAACGGGTTACGCGTAGAACGACACCCACGAACAAAAACAAGCTTAAAAACTTAGATCCACGCGTAAAGTTTGAAACTTTTTGCCAAAAACAAGTATTTTAACACCTTAAAATGTTGAAAGTACAAGAATCTTGGATTAAAAAGTGTAAAAAACGAGTTTTTAAGCAACCCAAAGATCACGTTAGTTTTACGCGTAAGACCAAAAACTTTCTTCAAAAGCAATAACGATCCACCCAACTATTTGACGATTGATACCACTGTTAGGTCACTAGTTTTACAACACAAGCTTAATAGAAAGAGATAAAGGCGATTGAACAATAAACCAAACAAACACACGCGTATGAATGTGGCCGGTTATGCGTAATAAGTGAATGAAAGATAATATTGAACAACCAGCCCTCAAGTGAGGGTTATTACATAGTATTTATAGGCAAGGAGCTAGGGCAACACTCCTACTCCTTCCCTTTTCCTTATTGGACATGGGCCTAAGCTTATGGGCATTCTACATAAGCTAGACCTTAAACAAACATAATGGCCATAATAAGCTACCTATTACATATGAGTAACAAACACTTGATTTAAGGTTTAGGAGTGATTCCAACATTGTCCATTTGTCAAAATTAGGGTTCATAAGTAGATTTGGGGGTTTACGCGTAAAAATTTTTCTGGCTAATTGGTTGGTTGAATGATGTTGTGTGTATGTTGAATTGATGATATCTCTACTCATAACTTGCCCAGAAACATTAATTGTGAGAGAATTAAATTTTAGGGTTTTAGTTCATGCGTTTTGGATATTTTTGATTCATAGCATGTTTGATGTTAAAACTTGAACAAAACATCTCATTAGGCCTCTAAGACCTCCCAGAAAAACTTTGGTGCATTTCCTATGGCTAGAATTCTTAGTCGTAATTCTTAGGGTTTAGGTTTACGCATAAGTCTTTCTACGCGTAAAACTGTTCGACGCTTAACTGCTTAAATAAGTATTCATGATTTGATTTGAAAAGGAATGAATGTATATGTTAAGATTGGCGATATGATGAATTTATTTCAGGTTTTCTACGCTTGAAAATTCAGAATCAAGGTTACTTGCAATCTACGCATAAGGATCACCTTACGCGTAGCATGTTATGCGTAAGAGAAATCTTACGTGTAACGTTTACGCGTAAGGTTCTACATTGGGGACTACGCGTATCCTGTGAAGGATATGCGTAAACAGTAACCTCTACGCATAAGGTTGACTCTTACGAGTAAGCCTTACGCGTAAGGTTCCATATACGCTTACGCGTAAGCTTTACGCATAAGGCCCTCTTTTTCTACGCGTAATATTTCTTACGCGTAAGTCAAGAACCTAGGCATAAGCTTATGCTTACGCGTATACCACTCCTGTTTACGCATAAGCTTGCCATTTCTACGCCTAAGCCTAGTTTTAACCTTAATTATGAATTGTTACGCGTGCAAACTTGTAAATAAATAAATCATAACGCCACGAAACCAATAATGTCACTAATAAGCTTAAACGTTTAATAAAGTTGTGAAAATAAGTGAAAACTTGGAATTTAAAACTTAAAGTTAATCAACTCACGAAACTTATCACGACGTCTTTGGACTATTGGACAAACAAGTGACATTGGACTCGTAACAATCATCGACATATCACATTCAATAATTAGACAATAAAACCATCTGTTGACTAACGTAATGTCTTTCAGATTATGACATGGATGCTCAAATGCAGAATGTGGATGCACCAAATGTTCTCACCGTTGCTGATATCTTCCCGAATGGTTATCCAATGAAGATTGGAAAGAACAACCTCAGAGTTGATTTGGAGAATTTCTTCTGCTCAGAATCTTCATGTGAGATTGCAGTGGATATTCTGAGAACTCACCCTTATCAGAACATGCTCACCAATTCTGCTTCTGTACCGGAGGTCTACAAACATCAATTCTGGCATACAATGCGAAAGATCAAAGGTCAAAACGCTGAGACGGTAATGCTCAATGATAAACAAGTTACCATCACACCAGCAGATTTGAGGGCTATTCTTCTCATTCCGGTCATCGAACCTACTGAATACAATGCCACTCCAACTGAAGAGGTAGTTCTCCAGTTCATGATCGACATTGGCTATGACGAAGCTACCGGGGTAATTACAAAGCATTCATATGTCGATCTCAAGAACATTCCCCAGCCATGGAGAACCCTCTACATTATGATCACCAAATCTGTTTCTGGACGAGATAGTGGTTATGAGCATGCCAAGCTCATGGAACTACAAATATTTTGGGCTTTGGTCAACAAGAAAGACATAGAAGTTGAAGCTCTGATATGGGACGATATGATGACTTTCCTTAAAAAGCTTGGCACCAAAATCCAATATATCAGATATACCAAATAGTTGATCCAACGAGCTCTAGGATATAATCCTGATATTCCCTTGAGACTCGATGACCCCAAACAACACTCCATGTTGTATGAGCCCACACTCTCTGTCAGATTTAAGGACTCTACAACAAAGAAACAAGGTGCAATGCTGCCAGATCACCTTATAACTGATGATATCAAACAACTGTACTCGTACAAACGATATCTGGTAGCAGTTGAAGAAGGCAAAGTAGGCTTTCTCGATGAAAAGTCCGCTGGTACACCTACAAGGAAAACCACAAGAGGCAGTGCAGGAAGTGTTACAAGCACTGAGAGTCAAAGAAAGTTCCCTAAGAGGAAACCTCCACTCAAAAGGACAATTCCCTCTAAGGAAGTTGTTCCTATTCCCATTCCCAAGTCTGAACCGCAAAGAAAGCTAGTGGATGAAAGCTCTGAGGAAACCGAATCAGACGAAGAGGTCACCTACTCTGAAACTGCAACCGATGTCACTCCAACAGTAGCTAAACCTCCCAGTCCAATAGCTGACCAAGGCAAAGGAAAAACTCTAGTACTTGAGCATGAAGAAGAAAGCTCAGATGAAGAGCCACTGGATACTGACTACAGGAAGAAGTTCAAAATCATAAGACTCCAACACGCTGCAAAAGAGTTCGAATAGCAACAAATGCGTGGCCCCGGAGGGTTAAGTGGTGGTGTCCAATCTACACCAATTCCTGATGCGGTTAATCAACCCGATAAGGGAACTGGTGCCACCACTCTTGAGCAACAACAAAAGCGCCTGGAGGATTCTATTGATTATGACTTTGAGGAACCTGAAAAGGAAAATTCTGAGAAAGAAAAAGCTGATGAAGAGGCTGCAGCTCAAGCTAAAGCAGATGAAGAGGCCCGGACTCAGGCTGATGAAACGGCTAAGTCTGGAAAAGATGATGACACTGATTATGATACCTTTCTTCTAGACAGTCCCGCACGCTCCAAGGAGGAAACTTCTGAGCCACGAAATGACCCTGAGTCACCTCACGTCTCCTCATCATTGGACTCGTCTTCTCACTCTTCCCTACCACCATCCAAAGGCACAACCAAATCCACATCCAAGTCAGTGAAGAAACCTACGGACTCTTGGATATCTCGGGCAAAGACAAGGATTGTTAAAGCTGTCAAGCAGGTCAGGAAGAAAGATGTGACCAATAAAAAGTTAGATATACTCAAACATCTTCATGACGAGATAGACAAGATGTCTAATGAAAGGGAGTACGTCCAGAAGTTCATGCAACGTGATCTTCAAGGGGAATTGAACGAGATGATCAAGGGATATACTCACAAATTCCTTCTCGACACCGTTCCTGGAGTTACAAGGGAAATGTTCAACAGACAACTCTATCTGAATTTGATGTACTTGGCCAAGAAAACTATAAGATCAATACCTATGACCGTAACAATCAACCCAACTGATCCTATAGTGTTCTCCGATGCTGAATTGGTTTCCAGGCTAGTAACTCAAATGTCTAAACGATCTGCAACATTTACTTTTTATAAAGGTAAATTGTTTGAAGCATTGCTGGAATACCAACTCAAATCAGCATGCAGAGAAGAAGCTCAAAGGCCTAAATGTCCAAGAGACGATGAAGATAAGGATAAGGATAAAGATAACGAGCCTAAACGTCCAAAGAAGTCTGGAGAACCCTCCTATGTGCCATCACCACCCCTAAGGACTCCAACAACAAGACGATCTCCTCCACGCTCTTCCGCTGACAAACCTCAGGACTCTGAGTTACCACCCAGATAGAGAAAACCGGTGATCACTTCGAGTATACTGGTGGTGACGATGAGGAAGTCCCTGAGCCAAAGAAAAAGAAGAAGACGCATAAGGCTGATGTCGTCTCATGGCTAGACGAAGATGACACCGAGTATGACTGGTTCTCTACGCTTGTTGATGCTACTCCCGCCCTAACTGATGATCAAGATATGGTAGAAGGTCGAACATTGGAGCATGCCAAATTTCTTCAAGAAACGTTTCAAGTGAAGAAGATGACCAAGTCAGAATTAAAACGCATCAAGAATGAAGCCTTTCAATTGCTCAAAGACATCTCGGAAAGTGCTATCGAAGTTGAATACCATCTTGATAACATAGCATGAGCCATGTCTAACAACATCGATTGGCTCAACCCTGAAGCTAACATTGACTTCACACGAAAAGACAAGGCTCCATACTACACCGACTGGACAACACCTCTACCAACGATTGGCCAACCAGATCAACCTAAGATTCCATTCCGCTACTTCTTCAACAATGATTTGGAATTTCTTCTACACGGTAGCGATGGTTCAAAGAAATACGCTACATCACTTACACTTCCGTTCCCGGCAACCATATACTCCAACTGTATAGCCATCGAGGAAAATGCTACCCATATGTTTTCCAACAGCGTGGAACAGTATGACATCGATGCAATGTATGGGATTCACCATTGGCCAGAACGCCGAAGAATCTACTACAAAAGCTGCTAGGTTCGAAGGTCTAAATATGAAGTGTACAGTGATAAAGGGATCGTTGCTGTTAAGCATATAGCTCTCTCGTCTAAATGGGACTACACTTTCCTCAAGAACATCGTGGTCAAAAGACAAGATGAAGAGGACTATGCTTTCTGTGAAGCGGACTTTCAGAATTTGTCTCTCAATGACATTGAAGATCTGTATCTTGCCAAGGTACAGGGAAGAATGAGACAATTCTTGACTGAAATCCAACGTGAATGCATCAAGTCCGTGCTCATCTTCATCAGAAGCATCGTAATCCAGGAACGTGTAGAAGACTTGCAACTTGCCGTTGAATCATATCAAACAAGTGTCAACTTTACCAGACCTCAGCTAGAACTTCCTGGCATCAACCATCTTCCACAATATACTCTCATCAGCAAACTGTTTGGAGTAGTTTACCGTAGTGACCTACATCGCAACTGCTTGATGGCGTGTAGAGATCTTCATAAGTTTGGAGATTACACACTGAAGAAATTAGGGATGGGTTAGCTTATCGGTTAAAGGAGATACATGAAGGCATCGGGTCGAAGAAGAGATGGAAGTCTCATGAGAAACGGGATGTAAAGAGGATCATCACTCGTATCGATGAAAGGTTGTACAGAAGGGACCAGTTCAGAACTCTGGAGAGCTTCGTAGGTGGTCGTCCCAGGATTGCTCTCACAAGCTATCAACGCCCTGTTCGCATTCCAGGAAATATTGCTGGACTACCTGGTACCCCTTAAACTGTTTCATTTTTCTATTTGGATGTGTGATTATTTAATGACTATGGCTTGTGCACACATAACAGTGTACAACCCGTTCTTGTAATGAAAGGACCCTATGGTACGCTTCAGTGCCACAATCCTTATAAAAGGAGCGAAAGCTTCTTACTTTTGAGTAAAACTTATCAAAACTTTCATTTTTCAAAGTTTTGCTCAAAAGAACAAGTACTTCCCCTTACGTTTTCAAAACCTGAAAAGTTAGTATTACTTGTTGAGGGGGAGTATTTGCTAAAATCTTTGTTCAACAAAATGTTCTTCGTGATAATCTTCCCACAAAACTCGAAATGGTCATATTTAATATCAAAACGTTATCAAAAATAACATTTATATGCCATTTTTGAGGGGGAGAAAATTATTGTGATATGAAATATGTTGATTTGCTATTTGAATCTTTGTGTGATAAGACTTAACCCATGAATTGACGAACTCTGAACTGTCATAAATCGAAAAGATTTGTCTTCCTAGACTTATCCGAGTGGATTGTACCTATTCGAGAAGCTCTTGATAGACATGAACTTTGACGGGTTTGACAACCTTTCGAGGTTTGTCCACACCTTCAAGGTAGTTATTAGAGCTAGTTGTCACCTAAAAGCTGACAATGTAACTCTTTAACTATGTAACGTAACCGTGTCTCGCGGGGGATTGTCTATCTTGAGTCGATCAATTCAAAAAGTGCGCGCTCTTCTCTCACCGTGCAGATTTCTGTCTAAACACTTAAGCACGTGTGGAGGGGGAGTATTTCTGCTAAAAGATAAAACTCTCACAGTGATACAAAATGTTTTTCATTCACAAACACTTTGAGAGATTTTCAAGAAAATGGTTTTGTGACAGCATAGGTTAGTCATGGAGTTATAAGGTGACTAAGGTTAGGAATAACTGTCCTATGATCCGCCAGAGCCGGAGGGATCTACCCAAGGACATCACAAATAGTTAGTACTTAGAAGTCCTTAGGTATGATTATAAAAAAGGAGAAAATGAGAATCGGAGAAAGAAGGAGTTGAAGAATTAAAAAGAAAAGCAAAGTAAAGGGTGAAAAGAAATAGCCCTCCAGATTATTCAACTTAGGGCAGACACCGGGTTAAATTCATATGCTACTGGTTGTCACTTAGTGACACCGGTATTGAAGATTAAAAGTCGTCATGGACCCAGTGACGCATGCACTAAACCTTCTTAACCACTCAAGTTTCTCTCAACAGAAGCCTGTTTCATTCTCACAGGGAACCCTACGTAAACTATCGGCTCTCTCTTAGAGATTGCTGGTACTGAAGAAGGAGACCCGCTCCCTAGTCTCCGCTCAGGAAAACCAAAGTGCACTATTAAGTCTAGAGCCACGAGATTCATCAAAAGATCTCTTAGGTACACTTGACAATCCATCGCTTGACGTTCAACAAAAAGAACGCAAGTGATATATTATCGTGTCCTTCACAGATCTTAGCAATCTGTCGAGAACATTGATGAGAGGTTCACATATGTGATCCTTAGTGATTGAATGGAAACTCCTGCCAGGGTCAACATCAAACATCCTTGACAGCAGGTCACTTCGGTAACTCCTCGTGGATTATGCTTAGTGTGTCTCAAACGGTCTACAGTCGTGAGGTGATGCTTCGGTGTACCTCAGCGACTCATCTGAACTGTAGGTGTACTTCGGTACATCGTGTTATCTCACTTGTGGGACTCCAGTTCAGGAACGGCCTTTGTGAGAATTAGAGATGTGTTTTCACACTATGCTGTTAACACCCTCGAAATTCAAACTTGTAAGTGCCGGAATCCGCTTATTACTAACCATGTGTATGTTTTCCTCTTATGGAAGCTCTCTAGCGGACTGATCGTGCAGATTCTTCACATGCTCATACCAACATCATCACTAATGCAAGTTCTCTCAAAAGGCAACACAAAAGTCAGAATGATTCTTCGTCAAGTCAAAGAATCTACAAAGTTTAAAGACTAAGAGAACTACATCAGTGCTGAAATCCAACGTTAAATGAGCGTATGAGCATGTTGAAGAAAGACGTGGAGACACTGGAGCAACGAAGCAGACCTGATGCAGACAACAACAACATACTATCACTACCATCACAAAGAACAAAAGATCAAAGAACAAAGAAAATGTTGACGTCAAAGCAGAATACTTCAAAGGTAACAATTTATCTACACTGGGGAGATTGTTCGAATCAAGACACTTCTTCTCACAAGAAAGAAGAATGTCAGAAGACGTCAAAGCTACTATTACATCAGCACCTACAACGTTTATCACTCTTTCATTCATCACCAACACTTAGGGGAGATTGTTGGAATCACTCCTAAACCTTAATTCAAGTGTTAGTGGTTCATATGTAATAGTTAGTTTAATATGGCCTTTATGTTTGTTATTAAGCTAAGGCTTATGTAGAAGGCCCATAAGTCTTGGCCCAAGCCCATAAGAAGGGAAGGTTGCTAGAAGTGTTGCCCTAGCTCCTTGCCCTATAAATACTCTTGTAAACCCTCACTTGAGGGTTGGTTGTTCACTTTTACATTTATCCTAAGCGTAAACCTTTCTTCATATCTTACGCATAAGTGTATATCGTGTTCATCCGATCCATTCTTTCTCTTGTTTATTATATTGATTCTTGTGTTATGAATATGGGAACCTAACAAAAAGAGGTGCGACTAGGATGTCTAAGGTTATGCTTCAGCGCTTACCTCGTCCTCTGCCTCCCTGTGCGTTCGATTGGAGCTACCGTGAACCATGATGATCACTACAGTGTCATTACCAAAGAGTTTTTAAAATTAGTGTTACAAAGTTGTTTTGCATGCTTCTTTGTACATGAATTTTACCACATTTATGTGTGCATACCTATTTGTTAATTTTAAGTCTATGCCATCCAACTATGAACACGTGCATTTGGATTGACTTCTCTGGTCAGACCTAAGGGCCTTTCCAACCCATGGTAATTATTTCTCACTGGTCAGACCTATGGTTATTTTTACACGTTCATACTTGGTCGACTTATCTCGAGTTAACTTGGTCAGACCTTGAACCCGAGGCATAAGATGAGAACTAAACATGCTTTTGACATTATTACTTGATACTAATGCCTTAAACAGTCTCATAAAGTCTAAGAGTTGCATTATGCAATTAACGCTCGTCGCTTACCTCTTCTCCTATTTTTTATTCACTGGTCAGACCTATGGTAACTAAATGGGGTTGCGAGATGGATCTTAGTCTTATTAGTAATTAATTGGGTAGTTAATTCTTTTAAGAATGTAATTATCGAAAATACTAATTATTTGAACTTTTCAATTGTAGATGACTACTTCAGCCGGAAACAGTTCGGTACTCAGGAGTTTCTTTGAGAAACAAAAACACACTGGACCTAATTTCACTGATTGGTATCGCCACCTTCGCATTATACTATCAACTGAAGATAAGGAAGCTTATCTAGAGCATCCCATACCTGCAGCACCTGTTGCTACTCCTAGCCACCCTGTTCTACCTGAGGCTCTTGCAGCTCATACTGCTTGGGTCAAAGGTTGAAAGGACATAGCTTCCTTCATGCTCATGACCATGGAGTTATAGATCCAAAAAAATCTAACTAATCTTGGTGCCTATGACATGCTTCAGGAGTTGAAGTCTATGTTCTCTCAACAAGCAGAATAAGAGCTTCTACAAACTGCATGTGAATTCCACGCTTGCAAGCAGGAAGAGGGTCAATCGGTTAGCTCATATGTTCTCAAGATGAAGAGCTACATTGACAATTTGGAACGTCTTGGTCACCCATTTACTCTGAACTATGGAGTTAGTGTGATCCTAATCGGTCACTCTAAAGAGTACATTACGTTTGTGCAGAACTTTAATATGCACAGCATGGGGAAGACTGTAAATGAATTGCATGCTATGCTTAAGAAACATGAGCAGACGTTGCAAAAGAAAGATGCCGCACCTGCACTACATTATGTACGTGGGGCGGGTGGCAAGGTCCAGAAAAACCAAAAGAAGAATAAATCGTTTAAGGCTACTAAGGGAATCGTAGAAATGGAAACAACAAGTTTGGTTATGCTCTTGAGTATAAGCCATACAATGCTTCTTCTTCTAAATCCAAACCCAAGATTCCTCCACCACCCAAGAAGTATAATCCTGCGAAGGACGCTACCTATCACCAGTATGGTGAGACAGGACATTGGAGAAGGAATTGTCCCCAGTATCTCGCCGAGTTGATGAAAAAGAAGAAAAAGTTTCTTGCAGCTAGTTCTTCAGGTATTTTCACTATAGAACTCTAATCTTTCCCTAAATCATCCTTATTATATGACACTGGCTGTGGTACTCACATCTGTAATAATACTCAGGGTCTAAGGGGCAGTAGGAAGCTGAAGCCAGGAGCTTTAAGTCTGTACGTGGGCAATGGTCAACGCGCAGAAGTTGAAGCTATTGGAATCTATCACTTATCTCTCCCTAGTGGATTAGTTATTGTTTTGAATGATTTTCATTATGCTCCCTGATTCTTGGGGAAACCAATTATAGAGAAGTTTATAGTATTGGGTAACTCAAATGTATTAGATTTGAGCATCGTGATCGTTCCTAGCGAGAGATGAATGGAATTTTCAACTCACATCGCATTATTCGAGATTTGATTGGGAAATAGGGAATTATGGTGATTTCTAAACTACAGGGCATGGAATAATAAAGGGAAGCAATTAAAAGCAATAAATCTATGATAATAACAAGAATTAACAACTAATTATGCAAAATTAAACTAATATGCGAATTACGAATTATTTAAAACGTGAATTAAATGCAAACTATTATAAATTAACCCCTAAAAGTGATCTAAAATTTAAAACTAATTTTTATGATTTTTCTTGATTTTATTTGAATTAAAAACTAAATTTAAACTTTTAAAATAGATCTAAAATGCTAAAAATTATGAAAACTTATGAGGAAATTGTTAGGAATTGGAAATTCCATGTTAAAGTGTCAGTCACCCTAATTATAGTCTAGCATATGTTAGCTCGTAGACTTGTAGTTATTTACGTTGTTTAGCAGTTTATTAGTTAGTTTGTAGCGTAGATTAGTTTAGTGTAACACCGTGGAGGAAGGACGGGTCTTTACCCACTGTATGCCTGATCCACAGTCCGATAGGAGGACGTATCTTGTGTAACTATAAATACCCCTTCCATCCATGGAAGGGGTGGAGCTTTTCTCATAATCTAACATTCCATTTGTGAACCAAGTCTCTACCAAGAAATCTCCCAACTCTGTACTTTCTCTCTCTAATGGCAAATATGTATTTTGATCATCCAAGACCACCCAAATCATCAAACACAATAATATTCGATCCTACAAATGGTACCAGAGCCAAGGTTCTTGTGTTGTGTTGATTTGTTGTGGTTTTTTTTTGTACCTGGGTAAATCTGTTTTGTACGCTTATTGTGTCTTGTTTGTCCAAACAGTATTATTACTACATAACTTTTGAAGGTTTCTGTGTCATATTTTAGGGTCAAACAGTGTCATATTTTTTGGTCAAACAGTATTCTAGGTGTCAGATTTTGAAGATAAGTATTATTGTCCAATCAGTATTTTATAGTCATATGGTCAGATTTTAAAGTCCAAACAATGGTCAAATGGGTCAATAAAAGTGTATCCTTCATATACCGTTTTCTGGGGTTGGGTTTGTTTTCTGGGTTTGTATGTTTTGGCATTCTTGGTGGCGACTTGGTGGGTTTGATGTTTCTAGATTTGTTGTTTCATCTTGGTGGTGAGTTGACTCTTGAGTCAGGTCATTAGCGACTTGTCACACCATCAAGGAGTTATGCTAGCGACTTGTGACTAAAAGGGTTAGCGACTTGGCTACTTGTTATTTAACAAGTAGCGACTTGTGACTAAAAGGGTTAGCGACTTGGATCCATAACTCAAGTAGCGACTTGACACAAGACTTGTGCTAGCGACTTGAGCTAGCGATTTGAGCTAGCGACTTGACCTAGCGACTTGAGCTAGCGACATGACTTTAAGCAACTTGACAGAAAGGTAGAAGAAGAAAAGACCAAGACCAACAATATACCAAATACCACAAAAATCATTCAACCTCAGTTTGTTTTTACATACTTCATCAGTCCATGTCTATACCAAAAAAAAAAAACGAAGATACAAACAGAACGGAAACAAAAAACCAACTTCTACATCTAATCCTAATCCATCATTACTCATCCTCCACTTACAACTTCAATATCATATCCAACAAAACTAAGACGTCTGTATCTTGATACTATCATCACTGATCCATCATTGTACTATCCGATACTAAAGTTAACGAAAATAACATGTCTGTTACTCCGTTTTCTTTGATTCGTTCAATGAAATTTGAAGATAAGAATCAAGATCATTTGTTGATATGTATCTGTGGTACTACGAAAATACAATCAACAAAGAACATCTCTTGCTAAATCTCATAATCAATTTCGTGACCATTATTGATAAATCAAGACTAACGAGAGCCTTTAATCACGAAATTTAATCATCATCGATCTCTTGATTTTTTTTTAATATTCGAATTTAAAGAAAGAACAAAACCTAAAGGCTTCATCCTATTCTTTCTTTCAATTTGATTACAATACGTTGCACAAACAAAAACAGTCATTATACCTACCTGGTTCTCTTTGAAATGATCTCAAACCTAACTGGTTCTCTTTGAAATGATCTCGAACCCACCTCAACAACTCGAGCCATCCCTGTGGCGAGTTATTGGTGGTTATGAAGATTAAACAAAACCTGAATGGTGTAAGAAGGATGAAACATTTTTTTTTCTTTGTTGTTTCCTGCGTTTGGTAAGGAAAAAGAAGGAGGCGTATTATGATTTAGGGTTAGTTGTTGTGAGAGGATATTTAGGGTAGGAATGTGATAAGTATGTGTTATATACCCCAGGGCATATCTATGTGAACCGTGTGCTAAGCTGAGAATGTGATGGGCCGAGTTTTGAATCAGGTTGTTGTTCTAGGCGAGATGGGCTCCAAATGAATCATGTGGTATTTGGGTTATGTAATGGGCTGCGTGTGGACATGTATCATTTGGAACAAATCTTGATCGAGGTTTCCAATCTGTTACATGCCACTATATGATTCTATGTCTTCAAACATTTAAATGACATTGACATTCTCACATAATGAGTATTAGGATCGGGTAAAATGATTTATGGGTAAAATGTTTTTGAATCAATCATTCTCGTTTGATAATGTGTTGAGCTTTATTGTTATAATACCATGTGTGGGCCGAAGTTGAGCGATGATGAATATAACAGGGTAAATTAATTTGTTTATGGGCCGCGCTTTGGATCAGGGATAGTAAAGATTCGGCTAGGTAATATTTTACGATTGGACTGGAACGGATTTGGATGATGAATTGATGGGCTTCTCAGAATTGGTTCGCATAATATAAGATTTGACGTGATTTCTCAAGATTTGGATTTTATGAGACTTGGATTAAAATGTGATTTGATAATGTAAGTTGATGAGATGTTGAGATCCATTATGTTATGAGGTGTGGCAATTTGGTGTATACATTTTCACAGAAAATATTATGTCACGGCTTGAACTTATGATTAATCAAAGCTGACTACGGGTTTGTTGTTCGGCATGTCTTATTTGGATTTGAAGTGAGTTTTTCCAGACGCGTTTACCTATTTTCGTCTTCTTTCTTTCTACCCTTCCGTGAAGATGACTTGTTTGGGCGTTTATAGAGGGTGATAAAGACTTGACTATTTAGTTACGAGTGTGATTCTTTCTAGCTTAACCCACAACGTAGCTATCACTTTGGTGTCTCACGCAGTTGAGAATATGTCAAGAGGTTTTGTACATTGGGTACACCGTTTCTTTTTCACGAGGATTAGTACAAGTTTAAGTAACAAATATGAGGAATTCTACTTCATGATCAAGTTTGGTATATCGGGTTTACTTCACCAAGTGGTCACATCAACAGCAGTCAGAATATTTGGATGATGTGTTTACCAAAGTATTTATTGGATAGTTGATGATGTTGATGATGTTGGATAATGGACCATTGATGAACCGCTGCATGTTCCCCTAAAACAGATATTCACCGAAACCAAAATTGTTATAATACATTCAAACTGACATTGTTTATGGTTTTGTCTTGATTTTGTAAAATCCCGCGAAAGAACATATTTCTCGGTTTGAATCATAAGACTTGTAAAATACCGTGACAGTGGAAACATCCTGGTAATGGTAAAGTGCATTTCCGGATCTATCTTGCGGTTTATTCTTGGTTTTGTAAAATCCCGCGAAAGAAACTATTTCTCGGTTTAAACTATAGAATTGTAAAATCCCGTGATGATGGAACCATCCTGGAGAAAGGAAAGTGTATTTCGGGATCTTATCTGATGCTGGTGCTACAGTTTCTACGTCGAAGAAGGGATAAAAGGGTGTATTTCATGAATTGGATGTGTGTTTGGATATTCGTCATGGCAGTTTGGTTATTACATGGTTTTACGGGGTTATGTGCTTTTGACCATGGTCGGGATGAAACCATTATCAAAGTTCGTTTAAATGTTAAAGAAGGCCAGATTTGAGCAGTTAACCAGATGATGTGACAACGGCGTTAATTCAGTATTATTTATTTGAGGTTGAAGTGAATTATCACGGGCGAGTGTACTTAGTATCTAAAGGTATCGGGGATGGTTGGATGAAGATTCTTCATGATCCTTGTTCGAGCTTATTATCATAAACGAAGACATGGAAATCTAGTTATTGTTGGGTGTCTTTTACCTTTTCTTATACCACTTGGGGGAATTGGGCTCATACCACCACAAAATAACTATCACTTTAAGGAGTTACGTTGTAGTGCTCAGTGTCACATTCAATTGTGGATTTTCAAGAGGTAATGTACGTCTTATACTTGATGGTTGGTTGGTTGAAGAGTATAGAGTACATAGAGAGTACTTAGAGATGCTAATGGAAATCGGCACCGCTCTTTGTTACATATGTGCAAGTTTAAGTCACGAGTTCGGGGTAGTTTACTTCAGGGTCAAATTCATTATATCGGGTTTTCTCCATCAACTGTCACTACAAAGAGCCTACTGAATGATAATGGGGTTGATTATATGTTTTGCCTAGAGATTGAAAAGAGAGAGATTATGACGTCTGTTCACATCAGTTCAGGCCTCGTACTCCAAAGAAAAGAAATGTGTACGCTTCAGTGCGCATTATCTTCTGACGAAGAGAAATGTTCTTATTATGACCATTCTCATCAACATGCTTCATACTTTTTCCATGCGCTTCAGTCATCAAGTGAACCGGGCTACCACTGATTGTTTTCTCATTCCACTTGCTCGATTATAATGAAGATGGCGACATCATGTGCTTATTTTGCGGGAGAGAAGTGCGAATAGAACATTCGAATGATGTTCACTTGTTTTTATCAAGAATGGCATCTCCGTATGCAATTCTTGAGGGGGAGAAGAAGTGTGATAATTCTGCATGGTTGATTATTATATGAGAATAAATGGTCAAACGGCTCCAAACTCATGTAAGAACCGAGCTTCTTCTTATCGGGTCATCTTTACATGGAGTTTCTTCTAAGAGTCGTTGGTTGACATCTTCACTCGGATTGATGAGTTTATCGACAAAGTGCTTCCGGTTAATGCTTCACGTATACATCAACATGATCATTCTGAACAATCTCTCTGTTCTTGTTTGATGTGATTGGTAGTTTGGTGTTACCATCTTGTGTGTTCGTTGCGGCCTGATTGCTGATTTCCTTAATGAACATCTTTCTGTTCTTGTTTGATTGGGAGGGATTTTAGTTAAGGGGATGTGCAAGATGTAAGTTAATCGGGATGCTTTTTGGTGGGATGCTTTTTGGTGTGAGTTGAAGATGTTAACTATCTATTCCCCAACTGGACAATCTTGAAGAAGGTCGAGTCTACAGTCGGTTCTACATTTTCTGCTACATGTTAGAAGACTAAAGACGAGTTGCATTTAACGATCTAAAGACTTCTTCTTAATTCAAGCATTCATTATAAAGATTGTCGGTTTAGGGGAGAGCACTAATTGGGGGAGGGTGAAATGCCATATTTAATCCCCAATTAGACTTGCTCATTCTGTTCTTCAGCAAGTTGATTCTCACAAAGACTTCAAGCGATCTTCTCAACAGATTTCAAGTATTTGGGCTTAAAATATGTTGCTGATTCTGAAGTATGAAAACCAGCAAGGAGGAAGGAGACACGTATCTAAACGCGAGTAAACTTGATGAACTTAATACTTCTAAGTAATTGAAGATATCCCGGGAAGACAAATGTTATTACCGCAGAGAAACTCAAGGTTTGACTCATGGCGAGTAAACTTGATGAACTTAATTCTTCTAAGTGATTGAAGATATCCCGGGAAAACAATTGTCATGACCGCAGAGAAACTCAAGGTTTACTCATCAAGGTGTTTAGTGTTCTTATTCCAACTACGTGGGGGAAGAGATGTAAGAGTTAGTTTCTGATGATAAAAAGAGGTACACAAGTGTGTGATGATTTCGATGTTATCGCAATCATCAGGGGAGAGAGGATTGTGTACATTGGGGACGCTTAGCTATTTCACTTGAGTGCTTAATCAGTGATTCAGAGATATAATCACTTATTCCGGAGTTGAAATCCGCAGAGATAGTCCTCCGCAGAGATAATCAGTGATTCGGCCTGCTTCTTCAATGTTATCGGTTATTCTCTCTTTGGGCATTCGGGTACTTCGGGTTCTTGAGCTTCATGCACTGTCTTCAGGAGGAGAGAAAAGTATACATCGGGGTTATTCTTTGGCTATTGGACTTAATATGCTACTTCGATGGTATAAGTTTCTTTGTCTTTGGGTATATGTGTATTCGGGTTCGTGAGCTCTAGTCTAATAGATTGATTGCATCAATTCAAATACAAGGGGGAAGTGTTCTCTTGACACCTGTTGGAATGGATGGCGTCAGACTTCAGTGGAATGAAATTTGAGAAGAGTATTTAAAAGTGGGATGATACGTAGCTGATCTATTTTGATGATATAACCCCGAATGGAGATCCTCGATTATCGTTCTTAAATGGAGCAGCGGGATTTATGGTAATGGTGTGCTTTTCTATGCACCTGGCTAAGGCAAGCTTGAAATAGAGCTTCGAATCTGCTCATCTAATGGATTTTCGATTTGGGGGGAAGCTGCCAAAGTCTCTCTTTCTCAAAGGCTCGGGTTCACTCTTCTTTTCTGGAGCCTCGGAAGCTTTGGTGGTGGAAGTTTTAGGGATGATGACTTCTATCTTCTACAACGGGGCTGCTCGATATCCTTATCTCGGTACTCGTATCATCATCTTCTTAAACTATATCATCTACTCTATCTGTGTATATATCTATAAAAAAAATATATATATATAGAAAAATAGAAAACCATCAAAATCAAAATAGAAAAATATAAAATCTTCAAAAACCCATAAAAATCAGAAAATTTAAAAATACCAAAAATATGTTCTCTCAAGACATGTCTTCTGGTATCGATAACATCTGCGGTCTTAGAAATGTCATTCAATAATGGCACGGGACCATAGATGAAGTTCGAGCAGAAGGTGTAAATATTCTTTTTCTAAACTTGTCACAAACGATGGCTTGCAGTTACTTCTGACTGTAACCCGTGCTTAAAACTATGGTTTGCTATTATTTCAGATAGCAACCCGCTCTTTTTTAAAAAGAAAGGAAAGTGTTGCGCTAAACCAATTTTTCAAAATATTTTGTACACTTATCCTAAAACAAAATGAGGAAAGTATGTCGAAGGACTGCTATTCCTACTCAAATATTTTTCCTTCAAAATTCTTCAGAAAAATATTTGTTTTAACTAATTGGTGGTAAATGAGTTGCATGTAAATCAATCAGATTCAGAGTTTTTATATAAATTTGAACACTCAATCAATGACTTCAGCGCTTTTAAACTTTTCAGAAAATGAGTCATTGATTGAGGGGGAGAATGTTTTCAAATGTACATCATCTAACGGGCTTTCTTAATTATCCTACGTGCTTAATTAAAAATGATATTTGCCTATGTCGAAGGACTAGGAATTTAGGATATGATTGTTAGGATTAGATGATTAGAGTTTGATTAACACATAAACCCCATGCCTTATATGATCTGATTGTTATGTTGAATTGACTTTAATTAGTCGATTGCTGTTATGGGTGATGTCGACCACCATATATCTGTATGTGTGTTCACTAACGTATGCAGGTATATTGGTTATAAGAATGTTCCCGATCCAGATCCGGATCCCACAATTGAAGATAATTGGATGCCGAAAGGAAAGGGTAACTATATCTTGGGTTGACAAATGAAGAAACGGAGCTTAATTGGACTTCAATGGAGAGTTGGCATAAATGCAACGTAAGAGGTGTCACTGCTTCAGCAAATGGTTTTCTTCTAAGAGATTGAAGAGACGGAGCTTAATTTTGACCTCAGTTGGCATTAAAATGCAACGTAACAAGTCTCACTGCATCAGCAAATGGTTTTTCTTCCAAACCCTACAGCAACAACAACGGAAGCTTCTCAACCACCTAACATATCTTTGTGCAGGACACCATTTTCTAAAAATTTTGATTAAATTGTTTTGAAAATGGAAAATATTGTTTTGAAAATAAATTGGACTAAATTTTGAAAATCACCGAACTTCTTTTTATCAAAACCTATGTCACTCAATTATCGACTTCGGTCATCGATTGAGGGGGAGAGTGATTTAAAATAAAATATTTCAAATGATATTTCTTCACAAAAGTTCCGTTTTGTACGTTATAACGTGGTGATCTAAAGATTTAATGTTATGTCATGGTATGATTTTTCTTTTGAATCAAGGTCTTTCAAAATGAAATTTTTTCTGTTCTTGTTTGATTGTGAAATTGTTTTATTTTACTTAAAGATCTCTTAAAACTATCATACCTGACACTAACAATCTTTAATGTCTAAATCTGTTCCTATCTGTCATTTTTCAAAATTAAATCTTGCCACGTCTTTCCCCAAACTCTTCTAAATGATTTAAATCAATTGGTATCACAAATCTCAATTGGTTTGAAATTTTTGATCGGGGGAGAGATCGTGATTTAAATCTCAAATCTGTTTTAGTCCTTTTAAGGCACTCCTGCCTCCATGTGCCAAACAATTTCAAATACACAATGTACATGTTGAGGAGGAGGATTTATCCAAAAACAAGATGAGTATTTAAACTAGGCGCATTTTCTCCCATGTTTTCTAAACCTCATTAAATCACTTGGGATCCAAAATCTCAAAGGGTTTGATATTTTTTATTAGGGGAGAATTTGTGATTTAATATGAAATTTGATAAATGGTGATCATTTGATTCGATGTGCTGGCTCTCTCTAATATGTGCTAAACTCTTTCATATATTGATGCACATATTGAGGGGGAGCGAATGGTTTTTTAAATGGTTTTGTATTCGTGGATGTGCTTCAAATGAACTCTTGCCTCTATGTGATAAAATGATTTCAAATGTCCTTGATTCGCTCTAGACAGTCAAGTTTATTACACAAGTCAACCACTTGTGAATGGTCAACCGTAATAAAATTCAAACAGCCTAAAACCAATGCAATTAAGTCCAAAGGAGTATAGTGTTTCCTCAGGTCGTTAAGTCCCACGGAGGATTAATGGTGTTTCAAAACTTTCAGATGTCGAATGATCACTAAGGATAATGATCAGTAAGGATTTTGATTGATAACTACACTACTGATTGATTGGAATTGTATTTGGATACAGAACTATTAAGCACAACAATCAGATAAGACAAACGTAAATACGTACGTTTAATAAACTACGTAAACGTACAAAATAAAACGTAACTTTAAAAGAAATAAAAGACCTACAAGTATGAAAATGATATTTTTACAATCCTAATAATAAAAGAAAATTATTAGAAAAAGAAAATTATTTTTATAACTATTTATTTAATTATTATTAATTAAAAACTCTTTTTAACTATTTAATAATAACCTAAAATATAAAAAATATGAAATAAAGCTAGAAAAGTGAAATTATGACTTAGAAAAATCTAAAATATTATAAAACTTATTTTAAAACTGAAAAGATATTTTTTATGTTTTTTGTTTATTTATTATTAATTATTTAATACTTTTTAACTATTTTAAATTCTAATAAATACTAAACAAGCTAAGAAAATTATGAAATTTTTTCTATAAATATCCTATGATGACAGAAAACTAAGAAAATTATAAAAACTGAAAGTGCTTAATAATAAGCTGAAAAGAAAAATTAAAAAGCTAATTTATATTAAATAAATGCTATCACTATTTTTAAAATGATGTTTTTCTGTTTTTTCTTTTATAAACCTATTTAACTACTGATAATAAGCAACTTTAATGAAAACAAAAATTTTACAACTTAAAAATAAGCAGTTTGAAAGCTAAAGAGCTTAACAGTTGAGCTTATGGCTTATTTTGATTTTTTTTAGCTCAAATAAACTTACAAACTGGAACCAAAGTTAAAATAAGATACAAATAAGCTAAAGCTACTTATATTAAGCTAAAAGGCACACAGAAACACACTGATAAGCTGAGGATAAGCAAATAAGCACTTATCCTAAACCTATCAACCAAACAGGCCTGCAGTCATATCTAGAAGCAATTTAAGCTTATTAAATAAGCTAAAAAGCTCAAAATTAAAACTGAAGTAGCAAGATGGGCTGGTGAGCTTTCCAAAAAGTACAAGCTCAAACACTGTGGTCTACTGGAGAGCTTATGAAGACTTAAATTACACTGGAAATTTAAAATTAACTTAATTCGACATAAATAAACTAAAATTACACTAGATAGCCTTCTACATTGCTCCAATCTTGTTTATAAAGATCTTTTTAGAGTCTTTGTCGACCTCTGAGTCTTTCCCACCTCATTTGAACTATTGGATCTTCACAATTCATCAAATTCGTCCATGTGGAATTTTGGCGCCAAAAGTCTTGAGCAGGTTTTATGCATTTAATGCAATTTGGTGTTTGTGGAGGTGTTAGGGGAGTGGGTAGATAGGTAGAAAGGTGGTGGTGAGGTGGAAAGGTGGTTTTGGTTTTCAGTCTTGGTGAGGGAGATAAACAGTATCTCTGGTTTTGGCGCGTTGACTGGTTTGACCGTTATTAATAATAAGGGAAAGGGTTAAAAATGGGGGGTTCAAGTGAGATTTGTCAGGGTTAATAATACACAAAGGGGGTCCGTTTGGTAGCTTAATAACACAAGGACCATTTATGCAATTTTCTGAGTTATGAGGGGTTAAACCTGCCAATTTTCCAAAGTTAACACACGGGCCAATCCTGCCAAATATGAATAGTACAAGGACCACATTTGATTATTATCCATTTTTAAATATCCGAGGACTATTTTTGACATTTTTCAAAGTTGAGGGACCAAAGTTGTCATTTTTGTAATTTTTAAACTTTGAAGGGTTTGATTTGACAACTTTTGAAACTCATGGACCTTAAATGATAATTTGCTTTATTTTGATTTACCAAGGACTAGTTTTGACAACTTTTGAAACTTGGGGGACTAAAACTGCCAATTATGCAAACTTGATACGTTTTTCACCTGATTTTGATATTTTTGCATTTGAAACACATAAAACACTTATTTGTGATATTTTTATCATTTTGATGCATTTCTGAGTGTTTTCAGATGTTTTTGCAGTCTAAAAAGGTATAAAAATGATGAGTATTTGCATACTCATCAATCCCCCACACTATGATATTGCTAGTCCCTAGCAATCTTTTGAGAAAACTTAATGGATTTCATCTCGTTACCAAAAGTCATTACTTCTGGAGTAACCAATTGTTTTAGTTCAAGTAAGAACCTTGGTACAATGATAACCAAATGATTTTGAGCAAATCACCAGCTTTCAACGGTTTTGATTTGTCTTTACCAGAAGCCGTTTGCTTCTGGACTAGCCAACTCTTAGATAAATTATCAATATTATCTTTGGTGAGCCGATTACCAATTATGGATTTCCAACTGCCTTTACCACAAGCCATAAACTTGCGAGCTAGCCAACTCTTCACTAATTAAAGATATGGTGAGCTGAACACCATACAATTTTGGGCAAATTGCAAGCCGTAAACGGATTTGAGATATCTTTACCAAGAGCCGTTTGCTCCTGGATTAGCCAATCCTTATGTGGGTTAGACATGGCGGACTGATTACCATTTGCTGAGTAAGTGAAAAACACTTACTCCAAAAAAAAATTTGGCCAAAAACGGGGGAATTGGGTGGTATAACTACATGATAAAATTCGTGAGAATTCCCCCCCACACTAGAAATGAATATTGCCCTCAATATTCAAAGTACCGGCTGTTATGCCGAAACTGAGAACGTAAAAGGGAAATACTACGGCCATTATTTTATTTTTTTTATATACATTTTTTTTTTGAAAGACTTATATACAACAGCGGGGGCAACTCCCCCACACTAGGGTGGTAGAAAGTAGAAAGAAGTAAGAAATACGGGTGAAAACCCATATAGTGTGCTACTGTTTTTGATTCCCGAGTCGCTAGCTTGACTCGACCCCGTATTCATTTGATCTTGGGGAAGCAACGTGGAAAACCAATCTCGATCAGACTTTCGTTCACAGTGTTAATAAACATATGAACATCAGAAAGTTCCACACCGACGAGATACAACCGCGGTATTGTTAATAGTAGAAACTATAAAGGATGATACCGGGGTTAAAGATGGTGTCCTCATTCCCGAAAGAGAAAAGGGAAAGAGCAACCACACCATTTGTGAAGAATGGAATAAATATGTGCATCAAAATGCAGGTCCATTCTTCATCAGAAAGAAGCAAATCACCATTTTTGACATTTATAAGCTTAAATTTGAAGCTTGTATGGTGATTGTCAAAGGAATTTCCGGTAGGGAGGGTTGGAAACGGTTCTTCAATCAACAGATTTTCCAGAAAAAGGACGTCCCCCTCCGAATCAAAGTAAGTATTATCAATTCCTGTTGGAATCGACTCATTACTAAGAAAGGCATCGACTTCATTCCAAAAGTTGTCATCTTCCTCATCCGGAGTGAGAGAAGGAATGGAAAAGTTGGAAACGATAAGACTCGGAGATGATGGATCATTTTTGAGCAATTCTTCAATGGGAAGAATGTCTCCCATTGGATCACAAACATCATCATCCAATCCAGATGAAACTGAAGAGAGTTTGGTTTCATCCACAGAGTTAACAAACTCGATACGATAAACTGATTCCGAAGGTGGGACAAGTGGTGTGCTCTTAGAGCTAGCAATTTCCACCACTTCCGATAAAGTCTCCGATTCTAGATCATCATCATCAAGAATACTCTTGACTTCCTTGGTACAACTTTCAAACCATTTGTTTGAACCAGGGTTGATTTTCAAAGCTTTTAGCTAAGCACGTTTTTGGTGACTCCTCTTAACCGTGAAATTTGAGAGTGTTGCATTGATTCTTTCAGATTTTTGATCAATTGTGGCAACACTATGTTTGGATAGAGGTTTGGAGTTCTGGTTGATATTAAACGTGAGTTCTTCGTTGTCAACCCGTATGGTCAACTCTTCAGCAAATACATCAATTAGAGCACGGCTCGTTCTCAAGAAAGCTCTCCCTAAGATGAGGGGAACTCTAGGATCTGCATCAAAGTCTACTACAACAAAGTCAGTAGGAAAGTGAAACTTTCCTACTTTCACCACGACATACTCGGCTATCCCAAGTGGACGAGTTATGGTACAGTCCGCTAGCTCGAGTGTCATACAAGTGGATGTAAGTTTAGGAAGAGACAGTTTCTTCCATACTGAGAGTGGCATGAGGTTAATGCTTGCGCCAAGATCGGCCAAGGCGGAGCATTGAACCATCCCCAAGAAATCACACGGGATTAAAAACCTGCCGGGGTCTTCAAGGTTTTTGGGAAGCTTCTTGAGAAGGACCTCAGAGCATTGCTCATTGAGAGGGGTTTTAGCCATCTCAGATAACTTATCTTTGTTGGTCAGTAAGCCTTTAAGCGTGGATGCAAATTTGGGCATTAGAACGAGAGCATCAACGAAGCTTATATCAAAGTGCAGTTCATTGAAAATTTGGAAAATTTTTTCCATTTGCTCTTTGGTTTTGTCTTTGAGCTTCTCATCATGCAATCTTGATGGGTAAGGAAGCTGACTAGACTTTTGAGCCGGGACGGAAGTCATTTCTGGCTCAGAATTTGTCTTAGGAACTTCGGTTTCCGGACTTAAAGCTTGGACTACCGAAGGTGGGACGTGTGCGGTACTTCGTGGGCTTGAGAAATGCACCTTGTCCGTTGTATTCTTGGTAACTTGACTCATTGCTCCTGGTGGAGGAGGCATTGGAGTCGAAGGTCCATTGTGCGTCTTACCACTACGAGTGGTGACGGCTTTCAACTCGGCATTAGGATTTGGAACTGTATTGCTTGGGAGTCCTCCAGAGGATGACGAAGCTTTGTTCATATTCATGTTCATGAAACTGCTCATCATATTCTTCAACTCATTTGTCTGCCGAGACATTGTGGTATCAATTTCCTTTTTTAGCTCAACTCTCATGTTATTGATCTGAGTTTGCATTGAACGTATGCTTGACTCAGTAATTTTCATGAAGTCATTTGGTAGGGGAGCTTGAGAAGGTTGTTGATAACTTTGCTGATTTGGAGCTTGATATGGTTGGTTGAAATTGTTCCGGTTCTGATTGAAATTTTGAGAGTTATTGAAGTTTTGTCCTTGATTCGGAACAAAGCGATTTTGATTGCCATGGTTTTGCACAGGAGGAAAACCAGGTGGTGTCATACTGCGAGGTGCACGGTAGTGAGGATCAGCTTGTGGTCGGTATTGACTACCTCCTTGATGTGAAGTACCGGCTATAGCATTGGCTTCAAACGGACTACCATCGGTGGCAGTACAGTTGTAGTATGCATGAGGGCCACCACAAGTAACACAGACCTCGACTTTCTTAACTTCACCATGTGATGGTGTCTGTGTGAAAGTGACTTTCTTTTGGTTCGCAAGAACCAAGGTCTGAACAATATCCGTGAGTTTGTCAATCTTAGCATCGGTGCTAGATGTACTCACGTGAGATGAAGTAGAAGGTCCTGCATTAGAATGAGACTGATATGTCTTTGTTCGGAAAGGGCGGACCTGGGACTTGTTTTCAATGATTTGCAAGGCTTCTTTTGTGGTCTTGCTCAGGAAATTACCTCCCGCGGAGGCATTTAAAGAGTCTTGGTCAGCTTGGCTCAAACCATTGTAGAAAGTATCCATTTGCATTAAATCGGTAAAACCATGATGCGGACACTTTCGGAGCAACTCTTTGTAACGATCCCATGCCTCACCGAATGATTCATCAAATCTTTGAGCGAATTTCATTATCTCATTCTTAAGATTTGTAGTTCGGGATGGAGGATAGAATTCGTTAACAAACTTAGTGACTAAATCCTCCCATGTCTCAATGGAACGAGGGGGTTGTTTCTCAAGCCAATTTCGGGCTTGTCCCTCTAGAGAGAATGGGAACAGAAGAAGCTTAATTGCTTCATGTGGGACATTCTTATATTTGATGGTAGATGCAATCTTGTTAAACCATCGAATATGAGCATGAGGGTCGTCCCGCTCAAAACCATAAAATTGGCTTTGGGTTACAAGATTAAGCAACCCGGTTTTGAGCTCAAAGGTATCAGCCACGATGGCTGGGACAACAATAGCATCTCCGTAACCCTCGATGGGTGCTTGGAGAAGCTCATTCATCGGTTTGTCTTCTGCCATTACGACAGGGGGTGGTGGTGCTAGACGTTCCTCAGTCACGGCTGAAGGAGCAGAACGTCCTCTACGTTTACGTGGAATACTTGCAAGCTCTGAAAGTGAACTTGTGGAGCTGGAAGAACGAGTGCGCATGCACTAAGTATAAAAATCAGTTTTCAAAAACAAATGCGAGGCAAAACGACAAGTGAACTTAAACCAATAATCACAAATGAAATGGCTTCTTTAAAAAAGGTACACCAAATCACAAGGACACAAAGGCAAGTTTTGATCTTTAAGATTGGGAACTTATTAATGTTCACACCCCCAGTTGGTAGGTGTTCTGCCTTGGTTTGCGGTGGTTGATTTTTATGTATTTATTAAGTACCACTGAAAAGACGTAGGTATGGATTTGTGCTAAGGGTTAAAATACTTTTGGACAATATTTTTGGTATCGTCTCGTTTAACCAAATCGTACCTCTTTAAGAATCACCTTAAAGAAAATACAAGATAGAAAACGTTACGATTGTTTTGTTGTTTTATATTTTTTTTTTGGTGTTGTTAACACTTTAGGAAAAGTGTTAATGAACTTTTTTATTTTGATAACTTTACAAAAAAAACTGTTTACAAACAGTGGTATATGTGCAAGTATGGGTCTGAAAATGTTTAAAACACGCTTACAGCCTCCCCGGCAGCGGCGCCAAAATTTGATTCGCTCCAGACAGTCAAGTTTATTACACAAGTCAACCACTTGTGAATGGTCAACCGTAATAAAATTCAAACAGCCTAAAACCAATGCAATTAAGTCCAAAGGAGTATAGTGTTTCCTCAGGTCGTTATGTCCCACGGAGGATTAATGGTGTTTCAAAACTTTCAGATGTCGAATGATCACTAAGGATAATGATCAGTAAGGATTTTGATTGATAACTACACTACTGATTGATTGGAATTATATTTGGATACAGAACTATTAAGCACAACAATCAGATAAGACAAACGTAAATACGTACGTTTAATAAACTACGTAAACGTACAAAATAAAACGTAACTTTAAAAGAAATAAAAGACCTACAAATATGAAAATGATATTTTTACAATCCTAATAATAAAAGAAAATTATTAGAAAAAGAAAATTATTTTTATAACTATTTATTTAATTATTATTAATTAAAAACTATTTTTAACTATTTAATAATAACCTAAAATATAAGAAAATATGAAATAAAGCTAGAAAAGTGAAATTATGACTTAGAAAAATCTAAAATATTATAAAACTTATTTTAAAACTGAAAAGATATTTTTTATGTTTTTTATTTATTTATTATTAATTATTTAATACTTTTTAACTATTTTAAATTCTAATAAATACTAAACAAGCTAAGAAAATTATGAAATTTTTTCTATAAATATCCTATGATGACAGAAAACTAAGAAAATTATAAAAACTGAAAGTGCTTAATAATAAGCTGAAAAGAAAAATTAAAAAGCTAATTTATATTAAATAAATGCTATCACTATTTTTAAAATGATGTTTTTGTGTTTTTTCTTTTATAAACCTATTTAACTACTGATAATAAGCAACTTTAATGAAAACAAAAATTTTACAACTTTAAAATAAGCAGTTTGAAAGCTAAAGAGCTTAACAGTTGAGCTTATGGCTTATTTTGATTTTTTTTTAGCTCAAATAAACTTACAAACTGGAACCAAAGTTAAAATAAGATACAAATAAGCTAAAGCTACTTATATTAAGCTAAAAGGCACACAGAAACACACTGATAAGCTGAGGATAAGCAAATAAGCACTTATCCTAAACCTATCAACCAAACAGGCCTGCAGTCATATCTAGAAGCAATTTAAGCTTATTAAATAAGCTAAAAAGCTCAAAATTAAAACTGAAGTAGCAAGATGGGTTGGTGAGCTTTCCAAAAAGTCCAAGCTCAAACACTGTGGTCTACTGGAGAGCTTATGAAGAGCTTGAGAAAAAGCTTGTAAACACTGATTAATGACTCAGTGTATACTGAGTGTATTGGGACAAACAAAAAGCAACTAGCAGTCCTACCAAATAAGCTAGAAAGGGAAAAATAAGCTTTGGACCTTTTAGATGGCTAGATTGGCTTTCCAAAATGCCAAGGTTCAATGCCTGGGTCCCACTAATAAGCTCTATGTGAGCTTGTAAAAGTGGCTTAAGTACACTGAGTAAGCAGTTTACACAAGAAATGGGACAACTTAAAAGCTAGTAGCAGCCCTATTAAATAAGCTACAAAGTTGAAATTAAACACTGGACTAAAGATATGGGTAGTTAAGCTACACAAAAAGCTAAAGTACACAAGCTGGAACTCACTAATGAGCTTTTGACAAGCTTATAAAAAAAACTAGCTCAACTGTGCACAGGACACATTTTTAGAAAAGGACTTAAAAGAAGATAAGAAATAAGCAGTTAAATAAGCTAACTAGAAATTATAAAAAATACTATGATAAAGATGAGCAACTAAAGTTTATAAACCTAAAAGCTTAAAACATGAAACTCAAAATTAAATCCTATTGAAAATGATCTATTTTATTCAAAAACGACTAAACTGAAATTTTGACTTTTTTAATTACACTAATAAGTTGACTTAAGTGAACTTTGAATCAATCCTGCTTACTGATTATGTTGTAATAAGCTATGTTAAGATGAAATTAAGCTAGATTATCAAGTTCTAAACAACTGTGATGAGTTTTACAAACTAAATCCTAACAGTGAATAACCAAAGTGAGATTAAAGAAGATTTTGACTACTTCTCAAACAAGGACTTGTTTTTATTGCTTCTTTGAGTTATTAGGACCAAGTGTGACAGATAACAACCAAGAACAATATCTTGAATACCCTCTAACATAGTTAACAAAAGAAAACCAAACAACCCTTCAGAAGGCTGATTTTGTGATTTCCAAAGAGTTTCACAGATTCAGACCATGCACTTGATTCATAACCTTGTATTATCATATAATGAAGCTAACTAAGCATTAAACAACAACAATAACAACATATAACTCAGTAGTAAAAAGTATTCTATGATTATTGTTAAACTAAGATTTTTAGCAACTACCAATTCTATAAAACAAGCAACCTGTTTTAGTGTTTAATTTTACTTAACTACAACTAAGATTCATAAAGATACAAAGATTTAGGCTAACAAATGACTTTAACAGTGAAATGCATAAAATGGAGCAAAAGCTTACAAGATGGATTCCAAGTGAAAAATGAGAACCAAGGACTGAGAACACAACCTATAGCTTCCCAAGAAGCTCTAAACCCAAGGGCAATCCAATATTCACCCTGCTCCAGCTGTGATCTCCATTTCCTTTGATTTTTTTATTTTTCACTAATTTTTTTGGTATTTTTGGTAATTTTTTCTTTTTGATACTAAACTGAGTTTTAAAGTTTCTAAAAGCTTAGAAAAGCTTTCTAGGAGCTTAAGTGAGCTTATGAGTCCATATCATCCACTACAAACAACTTTAAAATAAATTGAGAATTTTGACATGAAAATTTGCATAAACTGAAATTGAAACTGGAACTTGAAATTAATGACTGGAAAAGATTCACATACACTTAAATAACTTAAACAAAGTACTTGAAAGACTTAAATTACACTGGAAATTTAAAATTAACTTAATTCGACATAAATAAACTAAAATTACACTAGATAGCACTAGTACAAAAACGGGATTTGGTCACGCATGGTCGAAATGGAACAGCCACACATTCGCATATTTGTGTGGCTGAAGGTACGAAAATTGACAACATGTACTAATTAGTCACACATGAAAATTTTAATTGTGTGACCATTAGAACTGTATCGCCACACAATTGAACGTTGTGTGGCTAAAGGTATCTGGTGATTTTGTTTCAGATCATTTAGCCACATATGAATTTGGAACGCGTGACAAATACAAGTAACCTTGATGCGTTAGTCACATGAAGTAATTTTTTGTGTGTCTAAATCATAGAGTCAAGTTTTGTCACACATTATTTAAGGGTGACTGATATGTTTTGTCAACTCTTTAGCCACATCTGAAATTGGAACAAGTGACAAATGAAAAGTAAGGTTGAAGCATTAGTCACGATATACATATAAACAGTGACAAATATAAGTCACACACTTGAACACTGTGACCAAAAGCAATATATGGTCACACTAAATGTTTTGTCACACATTCGTTAAGTGTAGCCAAAATCCAGTACATATGTTAACGTATGTTAATATGTGTGTTTAAAGTTTAGTTTGTGTTAGCTTGCCGAAAGCTAATCTATAAAGTCACATTTGCTACTAACACCGTGACCAAATGCCATATATGGTCACACTAAACGTTTTGTCACACATATTATTCAAGTGTAGCCAAAATCCAGTACATATGGTCACGTAACTTAATATGTGGCCATTGGAGGATGAATAGTCAATCAAAATACACGTTTCCTCACTTTAAACACCATATGGTCACACTTATTAACACTTTTAGCCACTTTATGGTTAATTGTATGTGACTAAATACCCAAAACAAACATGCTTTGTGTGACTAAATGTTAGAAAAGGCCACACAAACATAAAATTCATGTGGCCATTGGATGATCAATAGTCACACAAAAGACACCTTTCTTCACTTGAAACACCATATGGTCACACTTATTAATACTTTTCGCCACTTTATGATTAATTGTATGTGACTAAATACCCAAAACAAACATGCTTTGTGTGACTAAATGTTACAAAAGGCCACACAAACATAAAATCCAAGTGGCCATTGGATGATCAATAGTCACACAAAAGACATATTTCTTCACCTTAAACACCATATGGTCACACTTATTAACACTTTTTGCCACTTTATGCTTAATTGTATGTGACTAAATAACCAAAAGAAACATTCTTTGTGTGACTAAATGTTAGAAATGGCCACACAAAAAGAAATTTGATGTGGCCATTGGATTATCAATAGTCACACAAAAAACTATTATGTTTTTCATAAACAGAACTAACTACGAATACTAAACAGACTTATCTTATTTCTGCCAGACTTAACCTTGTACTGGCAGCCTTAACCACTAAAACTAACCTACCAGACTTAACTTTGTACTGGAAGCTTTAACCACTAAAGTTTTCTGTTTATAAGTATACCACAACACAAAATATATATATTTTGTGTTGCATACTAGGCAAGTTGCATATCAAGTTGCATACTAGGCAACTATATTCAATATCTGATATATCTGTTCTTATAAGTCTGATAACAAAAACAAACTGCCCATATCATACAACCATGGACAGATGACAACCAGCACAAAACCATCACAAAGAACACCTTTAAATGCACCAGTATGAACCATACACTTCCAGATAGGGGCTATACCAAGTAGTTTACATTCCATCTCATGAATGGCTTCAACTACTTGGGAACACACACCCTAAATGAAGCCAACCAAATCCTACACAATCCTAAAATCTGTTTATAAACGTGTCTATCAATAACAACTGATAACGCCTGGAATTACGTTTTAGCACATGCTAAATACTGGAATTATAACTGGATTACGGGAAGACACCGAAGCTTGGTCGTCGATGACAAAGTCAACAAGATTGAATCTGACCATTTTGTTTTGTTCTTACTGACACTCCTCAACAATCTCTCTCCATATGGCGTTTATGGTAACGTGGTTCTTGCTTCTAGGCCTATCGCTGTGGTGTTGCAGATTCACGTTCACATAAAACTCCATGTCTTCCCGGTATCTCAGCAATGCGTTATGGTACTTCCACATGTGATTTCGCTTCGTAAACTTATGTGGTATGTTCTGCATTAAAAAGAACAATGTAGTATGCTAATCAAAAGTATGTCCATGTGTTGAAGCATATATTAGTTTTTGCGAAAGCAGATAATGACTGAAATGGTCCGATTTGTATCATTACTTACCAAACGACTCCTGTCCGTGACATATGCAAGGATGGGCGCGTAAAAACAATCCCTTTCACTTTCATGCTCTGTACATTCGTTCCATGCACATATGTGTTTCATACGCTCATCTGCAATTGGAATTTAATAAAAATGGTAATTAATAATTTAAAAGCTATTATATGGAAAGGTTTATTTTTAAAATAAAGTCATAGATTATGTCTACACTTTGATTAACATACCTTCATCTACGGGGTTTCTCATGAACGGTCTTGTACGATTCAGCTCCATACGTTGCACAAGTTCAGAACGCATCATCAGTCCATTTTCAGCAAAGGGCATCAGGGAAAGAGTATTGTTTAGGAGATTTGTGAAAACAACTCTTGTGCCAGCAAACAGGTTTTCATCGTGAACCAATACATTCCATCCGTGCCCACCAAACTCATGCACGTGTCTGTTTTCCTCCAGTATTTCAATTTGACGGTGAGTGATAGCGGCTACGGGCACGCCAGCAACAAGAACGTCAAATTGGTTATTGTCAGTATTGTCCCGGAAATTGCAAGGAATGACCTACGTAACAGTTTAGTTTAAAGAAAACATTAGCGGGTCAAACAATTAAAATATTCCCCATTTTCAACAAACTTATACAATGTATTGATTAACATTTTTTTTCTTACCAGAGGTTGTGCAAGATATTCATCCAACGTAACCAGGCACCTACGTTGTCTGTAACCTAGAAGAGCCAGATCGTATCCAGGGCATTCGTGGCCTGCATCGTTGTACCCTGTTACATAATAATAGTCTTCTTCTTGACGAATGAAATGGAATGTGGCCACATTGATGTATTGGCTTTGATCAATAAAAGCTTGCCACTCGGACCCTTGCAAAGAAATGCGACCACGAACCAATTTCCAGTAAACCTTATGTTTGGTTCCCCTATTGTGGATTAGGTATATCCAGCGCTTGTTGGGGTACAGTGTTTCAGTAAACAAAGCAGGAAGCATCTTAAATTTAAAAAGTAAGCACGTATATCAATTTGATGGTTACATCGATAAATTTATAACCTTAAGTAAGCATTTTAAGTACAACTTACCTGCAATGTCCTAATGTTTGTGCGGTTTGCCTCCACCAACAATTGGATGCTCATTCTATTTTAAAACCACAATCGTCTTAATGGTCAATAAGGTTATCTCATATGCATAACATTCAACTAATACAAGTCTTAGATGATCAATACATCTTTATCATTAAGGTGTCAAACAAAATATGATTGAAGATGTACTACTACATATTTAACTATGTTTCAAAAACAAATAATCATATAGTCCGTTTAGAGTAAAAATCTGTATTTTTTTACGTTTATTCATCTTACCCCATACGTTTGTTAAAATCTAGTAAGAAATCCATAATATACCCAACATACCATACGCCATTGCTTCATCCAATGTTTAAACCTAAGCTCAGATAATTAATTACATAAGGTGTAGTGCTTTACCAAATCATATAAAAGCTATACTAACCTAGATTAAACATATGTTTACAAGTTGTCTAATTAGCTATTTAACAAATAGCTGCTACGTTTTTCCACAATCCACATATATTTACATGTCACACAATATTCTAAAGAATCAAATCGCATATAGTTCTAATAAAACGGCTGTTACATTATGATCAAAGGATACTATATTCTTTAGGATATGTTAAACATTGCTGAAAAATTACCAAACATGCATTTGTATCCATCAACATATCAGAAACATGCGTGCATATCAATCACTTTACATTTGCAGTTCATGGTTAAAAAAACAAAAAACAATGTGTGACATTACCTGATGATGCGGTTGTTGTGTTGAAGAAGATAGACTTGAATATTTTGCTTTTACTATGTGATTAAGTGTAGCCGTAATATGTCACGGTTCTCAAAACTGCAATGATTACTATTAATTAAGGGAAGGATTTTTTGTTTTATTTTTTTAGCTTGTATTATAGGAGCATTGCATATATACCCACTAAAACTCAAAAAGTTTCATATTTCTCCATAATACAATTTTTTAATGCATGATGTACAATGCAACTTAAGCATGTTTTGGGTATATATGCAAATATGTAAATTTTACACAACAATTACGTACCAAAACGGTACATTTGAAAAAGTACGCAACTATTTTATGACCTAAACCCTTGATTAAATACATACAAAATATTTGGTAGAATCACCTTAAAAATTAAGTACCTTAACATACAAATAAATAATATTACATTAACATACACGATATCGTAACTTCTCGCAAATAAATACATATGTCGAATACAATATTGGTTAATCGAATATACAATGTAGCTATTGAATCACTGCCAGGGCATCAACGTTTGCAATGTTTTTGTACGATGTTTCCCGTCCTTGAATGTCACGTTCACTGTGATGATAAAAAAACCTGTGGAATCCAAGTAACAAAAAAAGTTATACGTTGTAATAAAGTATATAATTGTAGGTACTTTTTAAATAAGAAACATACTATTCAATAACTTAGCACTACCAGTATTAACTTAGCACTGACAGTATTAACTTAGCACTGACAGTATTAACTTCTTCCAGCCCATTCTTATTCGATGTCAAATTCCAGCCCATTCTACTACGACTATATACACAGATGCTTAACATCTTCGAGCCAATCATGATTCATTGGGACGGGTGTATGATAGGGACCAATGATTATATATAGCTTCTAACAGAAACTATATATACACGTGACGCCAACGGACGCCAGCCACAATGAAACATGATTGACCTGAAGAAATTTACCAACTTCATTAAAGTACAAGGTTGTGATAATATTATGCATATAAAATAAAACGGTCACAAACATGCGACATAATCGTCTATACATTGCTATAAACCAGGTCAAGATATGGGCAATCTCAAGTTTAAAACTACCCGTCATAATTGATCAAAGCGTTGATGGTCATGGTAAGCTTAACACATCCTCTATCAAAGTAAGACACCTATGTTATAAGCAAGCAAGTGGAGACAGCTTAGTACTTTGAG
>BPTQ01000008.1:127695587-127771445 GCA_019973895.1 Chrysanthemum seticuspe | reverse complement strand
ATTTAGTTAGTCTACTACACTATCTCCATACAAGTTGAAGGAAAACTTAGGCGTTGATATAGTATAACAATGAAAACAAAAAAGTTGTTAAATGGTTTAGCGAACCACGTCCGGAAACTAGTTTCCCTCAACCAAATAAAACCCGGTGTACACAAATAAACACTATACGTTTTCCGACACTACTGCTAATAGAATAAACTATACGGTTACTACACTAAATGGCATACAACCGTACCGTTAAAATAATGTAATAAAACGTCGGTACCGCCAATATAGGACTACAAGGCCACAAATAGGTAGGAAAAGTGTCTAGACTCGGAACGATTACGTATAGTGTGACGTGTGAGTCAAACCTTCAAATATACTCAGACTATATGAACAATATCTGAAAATGATCTAACAAATTTTTTCAATTCCTAGTTATACTATATCAACGCCTAAGTTTCCCTTCAACTTGCATGGTTCCACCGGTGCAATGAAACATCTACTCATCCCTTAAAGTCGTATCAATGGGTAAGATTTAAGGGTTTGTCACGGAAAACAAAAAAGTTGTTAGATCGTTTAGCGGACCACGTCCGGAAACGAGTTTCCCTCAACTTTGCTGTTTTCCATGACATCCCCCTAAGTCTTCCCAAGTGATTCAAATTTAAGGTATGTGTAGATGTTTCATTGCGCCGGTGTAACCATACAAGTTGAAGGCAAACTTAGGCGTTTTTTTTAAACAATCTAGTAAAAGTCTATAACAAGTATATCAGACTCATATAAACTTCCAAACTGAGTGTGCAGTGTGATATGCATTAGCAAGGCTCAGATCTGTGAAAAGGATGGATAAACACCGGAACATCAGGATATAACCGCCATGGCTGCAAAATAATGTAATAAAATTGCCATGCCAACATACGGTAAATCACATCATTGGCATATCAAATAAGATAATCGTCATCACAGCCTTTTGCATATCACAAATAAACACATGTGGCCCAAAATAAACCAACTCCCTTTGATCAAAGGCCTGCACCAAGCGATTTGGTAAATTGTTGAAAAAACAAAAGTAACAATATGATATAGTTGCGGATTCAAAAGGAAGTTGAACATACCTCTATCACATCATCTGATTGATTTATTAAGATATATCATCACAGCCTCTATCAAAGTAAGACACTTATGAACAAAATAGAGTTTATACATGCAAAGGAAATGGTCAAAAAAGTTAAATGTCAATATGTTATAAGCAAGCAAGTGGAGACAGCTTAGTACTTTGAACGTCCACTCGAAATCCCATTGCCATGTCTACGAAATGGCTGCAAAGATTTGCACCAAACCTGTTGCTATGACAGTGACATAGGAATGGGTTTTCGAGGGGAAGCTCAAAGTACCAAGTGTAAATAATTATCGATTCTACGAAAGTGTATGTGTTGAATGGGATAATGAAGGAGTGTGGCCTGCCATGCACAATACACACTATATCATTATCGCAATCAACACACCTCATAAAAAAGAAACACAATCAAACCCTTTCTGAGATCCCCTACTGTTCCTTTTGTCGTTTCAACTCCCTTTGTGCAATTGCCTGCACCAGGCAAATTGCTAGATTGTTGAAAAAACAAAAGGAACAGTATGGGAACTCAGAAAGGGTTTGATTGTGTATTTAAGATCATAAAAAAAGTGTTTTCCTAAAAAAGAAGCATAGTTAACCCTTCTGAGTCCCCATACATTAACATTTAACTATGCTTTTTATATTTACTAAACTGCATACCTTATTGACTATTATGCGATCAGAACAACAACAACAACAACAACAAACAAAAGGCAATAGCGTAGTGCGAAAGGATAGAGAAAGCATATGACAAAACCAAAAGGCAATAGCGTAGTAAAAAGAAAGCAAGCAAACAAGCAAACAGGGCATACAGGAAAAAGAAACACGCACAAGCAGGCCGCAAATACGCCAATAGCAAAGCGCAACAGACATAAAACCAAAAAGCCCAGGCACACCAAAAGCAGGCCAACCTAAGGGAGCAACAACAGAGCAACGCAAACCACCCACGGGGCCTAAGACTACGGCAAAACAAAACACGCAAGGAGGCAAAAGGGGACACCTAAAACCCAACCTAGCACCACTACCCGCAAATCTCATTCTTCGCGTCTACTAATCTCATTCTTCGTGTCTCATTCTTCACGTACCCATACTGCATGTATAACACGTAATCGTTATTACCTCAACTAATGATCCATAAATCATCAAACAACTACTTTTCCTATGCAAATGACTAATACCCTGACTAACATCCTAAACTAACATAACACAATATCATCTATAAATCAATAAACATCCTAAACTAACAAACTAGCATTAAATTATAACATTTATACCTGAGATATTAGGCTCAATAGGAAGAGAATCAAGCCCTTTATAATAGCCCTCAAGAGTATTTCATTGACTAACATTTATTTTCATTGATTTTGCGTTTGATTGAAAACCCTAAATCTGCTATTAATTATAATCTAACTGTGTGTTTTGACCGAGTGTCAGAGAGATAAATGTGTGAAATACTGAAAGTCAAACACACACTACTTGACCATTTTCTAATAAAAGTAAATAAATAAATAAAACTAACTTATTTCTTCAAGTTAATAAAGCATTAAAACCTAAAATTAACCATTGTACTGATCATTGATCATTGATCATTTACATATAGTTACTTATATAAACAAAGTAGCAGTTAATAGCAAGCATCCATACAACCATCAACTATACATCATCAAAACACAAAAAAAACTTCCAAAGTTTCCTATGCTCCATCTTCAGACTCATCAGCTTCATCCAAATCTTCCAAGAACTCCTCCTTCTCCGACAGACTACGACGACATAGCACCAAAAGCTGAGCCAGCAAATCAATCTTCCTTCGATCCTTCAACTGTATCTCACGAAGGGCATACTCACCAGTTGCTGCAACAGCATTGAAACGAGTAAACAATCCACCAGCCTCATCGATTTTCTGTTCTTTTTTGGCAACAGTTTCCCTCAGAATGCTGCTCTCTTCTCCCATCCGCTCGATCAACTTTTTCTCCTCTGCTATGTCTTGCAATATCAACAACCTGAAAGCATCGCTGAGCTTGCCGGATTCAGTGGCGGCTTTCATTTCATCGATATTAGGTGTGGAAGACATTTTGTGTGTTTAGGTGTAAAATTATTGATAGTTGTGTGTTTAGAGTAAAATGATTGATACTTGTGTGTTGATTTTATGGTTAGGTAAGTATACATAATTACAATGTACCTCACAATTTGCACAAATAATCACAAAAAAACACTTAAGAGGCATCGGAAAATTTATTTTGGGTGTTACTGTAGCCCCTTCATATTCTTCCATGCATAAATGTGATATGCAATAGTTCAAGAAAAAAGAAAAGAAAAAAGTGATATGCAGGAGGAGTATTTAGGAAGATATCTAATATTGCAATTTAAACCCTTCATTTTTTCATTGGATCTAAACCAGCGCCTATATACTAGGGGTGTTCACGGGGCGGTTCGGCTCGATTCGTTTAGAGATTTTAACTATCCATCACGGGGCGGGTAGTTCATTCTACTATCCAAAACCGAACCGTACTAGGCGGGTAACCGGACATGCGGGTATCCGAAATGAGCGGTTACCCGCGGTTCGGGTCACGGTTAACCATTCAAAAAAATTAATCGAATCGAATCGGGCGAACAATAACATAAATTATAACGTAATATGTCATTTTAGTAAAATTAAATAACACTAAAGATATTAGAATAATAGTAATGTTGTTGTGTCGCAATAGCAACATTCAAATTACCATATCTAACAAAATAAGTAATACTACTTATTTGACGTTTATAGATTACGATCACATTAATGATATGTGAAAATGCATTATGAACCGTGATAAGCGGGTTTTTCGGTTTCGGGTTTTCTCGATTTCAGTTTCTTCGGTTATCGGTTTTTAGCGGTTATCGGATTTGCTTAAATTCTTAAAATTTATGTCAACTGCAATACATCGACCAAAATCAAAGTTAGTCATCTTTACAATGTAGCACATTGACAAAAATCAAAGTTAGTCATCACTACAACTTTGGCAAACAATGGATTCGGTGGTTATTAATTTGCGAACCATGCAAATTTGCATAACAAAACCCACGTAAACATTACCCGACAAGGTTACAACAACATTACGCAACAAGAATTGCTGACACAATAGGATGCTGACACATGATAACATCAATTGCAATACCTTACATGTAACTACTTGCATACAATATTACGTAAATTGCTGACACAATAGGATGCTCACACATATGTTTAGCCATACTATATGAGTTAGGGGTTGTTTACTTTTTTGAAAACTTTTTTCGCCCGTGTATACACGTTTATACACACATTCATACGTTTATACACGTTTTTGTCTGTTTTAATACGTTTTCGTACGTCTTTGTCCCCTTTAATTTGTTTTTATACGTTTCCGGTTTTGTTTACAATTTTTCGTCCGTGTTTACACGTTTTCGCTAGTTTTTTCATGTTTCCGTCCGTTTGAATAAGTTTTAGTCTGTTATACATACTAACGTACATTTTCAAATGTTTCATACATTTTCATATGCTTTACATATGTTTTCGTCCGTTTTCGTCCGATTTACCCCGTTCTCATCCGTTTTTACCCATTTTCGTATGTTTATAAGAATTTTTCAACCGTTTTCAAAGGTTTTCTTACACTTTTACACAGATTCGTACGTTTATACAAGTTTTCGTTTGTTTTAATACGTTTTGGTCCGTTTTCTTACGTCTTTGTCCCTTTTAATCAGTTTTTATACGTTCCCGTTTTTGTTTACTAGTTTTCGTCTGTGTTTGCACGTTTTCGCTGGTTTTTTAATCTTTTAATCCGTTTGTATAACTTTTTACACACATTCGGCCGATTGCAGCTGTTTTGCACGTTTTCGTCCCATTTACCCCGTTTTCATTCGTTTTTACCCATTTTCGTATGTTTTTAACAATTTTTCAACCGTTTTCAAAGGTTTTCTTACACTTTTACACAGATTCGTACGTTTAAACACGTTTTCTTCTGTTTTAATACGTTATGGTCCGTTTTCTTACGTCTTTGTCCCTTTTAATCGGTTTTTATACGTTCCCGTTTTTGTTTACAGGTTTTCGTCCGTGTTTGCACATTTTAGCTGGTTTTTTCATCTTTTAGTCCGTTTGTATAACTTTTTACAGACATTCGGCCGATTGCAGCTGTTTTGCACGTTTTCGTCCCATTTACCCCGTTTTCATTCGTTTTACCCATTTTTCGTATGATTTTAAGAATTTTTGTGTCAACTCAAGAAGCGAACTTAATTATCCATTTTCGGTTTAAAACCATATGTGTCAACCCAATAATCAAGCTTAATTTCGGGTCAACCCAAGAAGCGAACTTAATTCATAATCGGTTTTCGGTTCGCTTTGGTTTAATTATAGTTCGGTTCATTTCGGTTTTCGTGTTGACAAAAATAAAAATATAACAGATTTAACGAAACAAAACCCGATAACCGAACGGATCAAACACCCCCTATTTAGATCTAGTTTTAAAAGAATGAGGACTTAGTTTGCCGATTTTAACATTAGGTCCTTAGAGATTGGTGGATCTTAGGGATGACAGGGAAAGGCGGGAGGTCTAAGCTGCAGGGTTTAATGATCTCATTACTCAATACCGAACGGATCAACACCCCTAATTTATAGTCATAGTTTAAAAGAAGGAGGACTTAGTTTGCCGTTTTTAAACATTAGGTCCTTAGAGATTGGTGGATCTTAGGGATGACAGGGAGGCTGCGAGGTCTAAGCTGCAGGGGTTGAATGATCTCATTACTCAATCTTAGGAGGAAATCGATACCAAGGAGGAACAAATTCAGGCGATGAATGGTTGAAGGGTTTCTCGCTATGGAATGGGATGTTTTCTTTGCTCTAATGTCATCTGTTTATGTCTAATGTCTAATGTCTTGGTTTAATGGGATGGTATGTAGATATATTAACAATGGAATATGTATGGATCTTTTGATGGTTTATCCATACGAATGCTAATTATGATTGAACCACTATATTGGGTGTTTTTGTTGTTGTTTCTGCTTTAAGTTAATTGCATTTACATGTTTTCTTGATTTTTTTTGACTACTTGAGGATGTTAGAGCTTATCTAATTGCTTATAAATAGCTTATTTATAGCCTTAAAGTAAGGTCTTAGGGCTGTTTGATGTATCAGCAGTTCTTGGTTTGATTTGCCTATTTTTGTGCTTAATTGTTTATCTGGAACTGCTTATTAGTTATAGTTACTTAATTAGTTGCTTTAAGTCCATTTTTAGCTTTTGATTGTTCATTTGTATGCGCCATGTGGTGATTTTAGTGTATCTGCAGTTATATGTGTTTTTGACACAGCTGGTTTGAAGTAATATGAGTGTTTGGGACTGTGGGTAAGCACCATTTCTGTCAGGGGTGTTTTTGGTTTAAAAAATTGTTTGATTTTGAGCCACATTTTAAAATTATCAAATTTGGAGCCAAATTTTAGCCAAAATTTTTAAAATTACTTTGGAAATTATGGTTTCCTTAATTGAAAAACTGCCCCATCATTAGCCCTATTTTTACTCCAATAAATCAGCCTTCAAGCAAAACAACCAGAACTTCAATTTTTACACCATTATTTACCAATTAAGTTTACTAATTTTCTTTAACATATTACTTCTGACGAATCATGTCAACGCAAATCACTTATCCGGATGATTTGGTTTATTCTGATCGTGAAATTGAAAACACTTTAGAATATGAATCAGAGACGTATTCAGATGAGGGTGAGGATGCTGGAAACAACCATTCAAATGCGAATGTTGTTAAGAGGGGCATAACTAGGTTAGCTAAGTTTCGCAGGGAATATGGAAAAACAGACGGAATAAAGGTCAGTGTAACCTTCGATGCACTGGATAGGTTATCAGGAAAAAACAGAGCATTGTTTTCAAGTTTTTTGGGTGATTTGGTTCGTGAGCATATAGGTGTCAGGATTCTAACCTGGAGGAAGGTTGATTCAGAAGCAAGAGATAAAATGTGATGAAATCACGGTACACATATACTTTTTTTTTAACTAGTAGTGGCTTGGCTGTCGTAGATACAAGGTGTTAATAAGTTTATCTCTGCATTTACAGTATGTGCAACTAATTAACAACAATTTGTTAATCTTTGCAGCGATATTTTGATGTTGACTTGACGGTCAGAAAGCTGATAATGAATCGTATTGGTCAACTTCTAAGGAATTTCAGAATGAAATTGATACAAAACTACATATTGCCCAACCAAAATACCCTTTCAAAACTAAATGAAGTCCCGGCAAAGTATAGTGCAATTATAAAAGCCGAAGATTGGGTTAATTTTGTAAACTACACAGCCAGCGAGGAATACAAGGTTTTAATTATTCATTTTTATTCAAGTTCAAATATCTTTCACCTTTTCATATGTTTCCATATGTATTAGTTGTATACTATCAGCATTACTACATCTAAACGCCGTATGATTTTGTGTTGCAAGGTGAGATCATCAAAAGCTAAAGTGTCGCGTTCCAAGTCTGTTTATGATCATACAATGGGACGAGGTGGATACGCCCGTGTGATAGAAAAAATGGTAACAGTAAACATTTGCACATTTACATTTGCATTTAATAGCATCATAGTTTCGTTTATATTCGTTTATCTTACATTTGTATGTATTTGATGTGTATAAGATCGAGAGTAAAGAAATTGAACCAGATGAAGAACCACCGCGTGGTACGCTGTGGTTGAAAGGAAGGGTGAAAAAAGACGGAGAATATCACGATGAAGATATCAGATCAGTGGGAGAAAAATTTGTAAGTTTGCCTACAAATTTTATTATTATGTTTGTTTAGTTATAAGTTAATACTGCTACTGTATTACTTAAAACTGTTAGTTATAAGTTAATACAGGTAGTGTTTTAGTTAATACTTTTAGTTAATACTGCTACTGTATTACTTAAAACTGTTATTTATAAGTTAATACTGGTAGAATTAAATAACCTATTTCCCATATTGTGTGTGCAGAAAGAAACGGACGACAAGATCAAACAAGGAATCTTGAAGCTTGATCATGGCACTGATGCCATGACAGTTGTATTAGGTAAGGAAAAGGGAGGATATGCGAGAGGAGTGGGAGGTGGAGTAACCTACAAGAGGTATTTTGATCTGCCTCGAATCAGACAAGCATCTGATGAAAGAGTGGTGTTACTTCAAAGTGAACTTGCTGATGAGAGGCGCCAACGTCAAGAAAAAGAGGCGGTAGTACAGGATTTGATGAAACAATTGGCTGCACAAAGGGGGCAGTTGCAGTCAACTTCAACTCCATTGACAGAAACGGAAGTAAGACATAAGAAATTAACATTTCATCTTTTTTTTACCCTTTTAAATACTGCTTCAGTCTTCTTAAACAATTTATATTTCAGGTGTCTCCGGTGAACATTAATCTTTTAAATAGCAGTGCTGATGAGGATGCCGGAACACGTGTTGCTGGACGTGAGAAAGTTGCGAGCATTGAGAAGTCTAATGGACTTGCAACTTTGGAAAAGGAAATTCAAATAAGTGTAAGTAATAAATCACCCCCCCCTGGGATTTTTGAATTCTACATACATTATTTATTTACCGTGTATTATACATATAGGAAACTGTTAAATCTGTCGCACCTAAGAAATCGACTAGATCAAAACGAAAGGATTCTTCACGTCAACTTTCTGGATCACAAGAACAGGAGTCTCCATTAACAGTACTACCACAAGTATGTATTTAAACATTTTCATATGTTCTTTAGTTTAATTAAAATTAATTACTGATACATATATACATGCAACAAATTATCTTTTTAGGTAATTAAGTGCAGACTGTGGCACTTAAAGAAATCAACTATTATTGCGGAGGGTACCGTGTACAAAACTGATGGAAAACAAATGCTTCATAACAAACCACTCCCAAAGGATTGCTACAGAGTATCTATTGAAAAATCTTTAGTGGATGCAGCGTGCATACCGGATGTAGGAAGTAACGGTCTCAAAACAGTTAAGGATGCAGTAGGTGGTTTTTATGCATGGCCAAAGGATCAAGTGGTTTTCGATGAAAAGGTACATAGATGCATGTGTTTTATAAACCTACATATATCATTCTTCATATTTTATTCAGTGTTTGATACCCCGGCTTTTGTTTCCTACAGGTAACACCACCAAGTACCATAAAACTGATTGGTGAGAACAGAACTGCACCTAAATTAAATACGAAGCGCTACGTCTCTAGTCATACCATGCAAAAGGAAGCTAAGAAGATCAAGAGTCAGAAGTCGTTAAAATATTGAGAATTTTATTATGTACGACATTACAATTTTATATACATTCCAATTTTATTGTATTTGAATATATTTTGAATATATTTTTATATATTAGAATTTGTTTTGATATATATTGATTTCTTATATGTGACTAAAAGATTCATATAGTCACAATTATTAACACTTTTTGGTCACAGTTTGCTTAATTCGATGCGTGACTAAATGTTAGAAAGCGCCACACAAACATAAAATTAATGTGGCCATTAGATGAGCAATAGTCACACAAAACACACATTTCTTCACTTAAAACACCATATGGTCACACTTATTAACACTTTTGGCCACTTTATGCTTAATTTGTATATGACTAAATACCCAAAAGAAACATGCTTTGTGTGACTAAATGTTAGAAAAGGCCACACAAACATAAAATTCATGTGGCCATTGGATGATCAATAGTCACACAAAACACACATTTCTTCACCATATGGTCACACTTATTAACACTTTTAGCCACTTTATGGTTAATTGCATGTGACTAAATACCCAAAAGAAACATGCTTTGCGTGACTAAATGTTAGAAAAGGCCACACAAACATAAAATTCATGTGGCCATTGGATGAGAAATAGTCACACAAAACACACATTTCGTAACTTAAAACACCATATGGTCACACTTATTAACACTTTTGGCCACTTTATGATTAATTGGATGTGACTAAATACCCAAAAGAAACGTGCTTTGTGTGACTAAATGTTAGAACAGGCCACACAAACATAAAATTCATGTGGCCATTGGATGATCAATAGTCACACAAAACACACATTTCTTCACTTGAAACACCATATGGTCACACTTATTAACACTTTTGGCCACTTTATGATTAATTGAATGTGACTAAATACCCAAAAGAAACATGCTTTGTGTGACTAAATGTTAGAAAAGGCCACACAAACATAAAATTCAAGTGGCCATTGGATGATCAATAGTCACACAAAACACACATTTCTTCACTTAAAACACCATATGGTCACACTTATTAACACTTTTAGCCACTTTATGGTTAATTGCATGTGACTAAATACCCAAAAGAAACATGCTTTGTGTGACTAAATGTTAGAAAAGGCCACACAAACATAAATTTCATGTGGCCATTGGATGAGTAATAGTCACACAAAACACACATTTCTTCACTTAAAACACCATATGGTCACACTTATTAACACTTTTGGCCACTTTATGATTAATTGGATGTGACTAAATACCCAAAAGAAACGTGCTTTGTGTGACTAAATGTTAGAAAAGGCCACACAAACATAAAATTCAAGTGGCCATTGGATGATCAATAGTCACACAAAACACACATTTCTTCACTTAAAACACCATATGGTCACACTTATTAACACTTTTAGCCACTTTATGGTTAATTGTATGTGACTAAATACCCAAAACAAACATGATTTGTGTGACTAAATGTTAGAAAAGGCCACACAAACATAAAATTCATGTGGCCATTGGATGATCAATAGTCACACAAAAGACACATTTCTTCACTTTCAACACCATATGGTCACACTTATTAACATTTTTAGCCACTTTATGATTTATTGTATGTGACTAAATACCCAAAAGAAACATGCTTTGTGTGACTAAATGTTACAAAAGGCCACACAAACATAAATTTAATGTGGCCATTTGATGATCAATAGTCACACAAAACACACATTTCTTCACTTTAACACCATATGGTCACACTTATTAACACTTTTTGCCACTTTATGATTAATTGTATGTGACTAAATACACAAAACAAACATGCTTTGTGTGACTAAATGTTACAAAAGGCCACACAAACATAAAATTCAAGTGGCCATTGGATGATCAATAGTCACACAAAATACATATTTCTTCACCTTAAACAACATATGGTCACACTTATTAACACTTTTGGCCACTTTATGCTTAATTGTTTGTGACTAAATACCCAAAAGAAACATGCTTTGCGTGACTATACAGTGTTTATGGTCACGAATACGGATTAATCCTACAAAATTTGTTCCTAATTAGTCACACATGTTACGGTTTTGGTTACTCTTTTGCAATAGAGACTAAAAAAAAGTCAAACACGTGACCATAGAGTACCTATGGTCGCGGCACCTTTAGTCACACACGGCCGAAAAATCATGTGTGACTATATGTATATCGTCACACATATTCGATGTGGCCAAATCCACTTTTTGTTCTAGTGTAGCCTTCTACATTGCTCCAATCTTGTTTATAAAGATCTTTTTAGAGTCTTTGTCGACCTCTGAGTCTTTCCCACCTCATTTGAACCATTGGATCTTCACAATTCATCAAATTCGTCCATGTGGAATTTTGGCGCCAAAAGTCTTGAGCAGGTTTTATGCATTTAATGCAATTTGGTGTTTGTGGAGGTGTTAGGGGAGTGGGTAGATAGGTGGAAAGGTGGTGGTGAGGTGGAAAGGTGGAGAAAAAAGCTCTGGTTTTGGTTTTCAGTCTTGGTGAGGGAGATAAACAGTATCTCTGGTTTTGGCGCGTTGACTGGTTTGACCGTTATTAATAATAAGGGAAAGGGTTCAAAATGGGGGGTTCAAGTGAGATTTGGCAGGGTTAATAATACACAAAGGGGGTCCGTTTGGTAGCTTAATAACACAAGGACCATTTATGCAATTTTTTGATTTATGAGGGGTTAAACCTGCCAATTTTCCAAAGTTAACACAAGGGCCAATCCTGCCAAATATGAATAGTACAAGGACCACATTTGATTATTATCCATTTTTAAATATCCGAGGACTATTTTTGACATTTTTCAAAGTTGAGGGACCAAAGTTGTCATTTTTGTAATTTTTAAACTTTGAAGGGTTTGATTTGACAACTTTTGAAACTCATGGACCTTAAATGATAATTTGCTTTATTTTGATTTACCAGGGACTAGTTTTGACAACTTTTGAAACTTGGGGGACTAAAACTGCCAATTATGCAAACTTGATACGTTTTTCACCTGATTTTGATATTTTTGCATTTGAAACACATAAAACACTTATTTGTGATATTTTTATCATTTTGATGCATTTCTGAGTGTTTTCAGATGTTTTTGCAGTCTAAAAAGGTATAAAAATGATGAGTATTTGCATACTCATCAGTCCTATGCACATATTGAGGGGGAGAATTTTACCATGAAAATCAAATGGCTTTTTCGTATGAAAATTGTGATCAAAGAAAATATTTCAAAGTCCTCTTGCCTACATGTGCTAAACAATTTCTAAATCATATGCACATGTTGAGGGGGAGGTTTTCTAAATGATCAAAACTATTAAGGTACAAAATGCTTTGATCTCGTATCACAAGTACCTTGATTGTTTTTCCAAATGATTTTTCAATTGGTTTCAAGGAAGAATGAACAATACCAAAAGACCGACCAATTTACTTTATGCATGGTGTTATAAGGATGGTTAGGTTAGGTATTAGTTCCCACGATCCGCCAGAACCGGAGGGATCTACCCAAGGACAATCCACTAGATAGTGTAGAAGTCCTTAGGTATATTGAAAAAAGGAGAAAAATGAGAAATGGGAAGAGTGCCGACTGAGACAGAGCTAGTACTGGAATAAACCCAACAAGGTTCTAGTTATGAAGTCTCGGTAAGCACTGAAGGGGTTGAAGAATGAAAAAGAAATGAAATGAGAAAAGGGTGAAAAGAACTAGCCCTCCAATAATTCAACCTTAGGGCAGTAACCGGGTTCAATACATATGCTATTGGTAGTTACTAAGGTAACACTGGTATTGAAGACAAGACGTCATGGACCCAGTGACGCACTGCACTACAACTTCCCAAACCACTCAAGTTCCTCTTAAAAGGGCTTGTTTCATTCTCACGGGGAACCGACATTATCTATCGACTTTCTCTTAGAGATTGTTGATATTGAAGAAGGAGACCCTCTCCCTAGTCTCCGACATAGGAACCAAATGTGCACTATTGAGTCTAGAGCCAAGAGATCGTCCACAATATCTCATTAGGACACTAAATTCTTGAAGACTTGCTTTTTCACACAATGTGGAAAGTAAGTATATATTAAGAGTCCTACGCATTATCCTTGTGGTATTGCCAGAACATCCGAGTGATATGTAAAAATAATCACAATGAAGATGGAAATCCTTCTAGATCCAACATCAAACAAGCTCTTGGTGGGTGACATGTGAGATCTTCTCGTAAGATCAAGCTTGTGACAACTGGATAGAAACGATGGGGAGATTCAATCTTGAATCAACCTTGGTCCAGGAATGGAATTGACGAATGCTTTTGGAAAAACCGTTCGATGTGCAAATCTTCTTTTCTCTAGCACGTCGAATGTGTATTCATATTTCAAACACAAAAAGTATCTCTGATTGAAAAAGTACTTTTGGAAAAACCATTCGATGTGCGAATCTCTTCTTTTTCTCTAGCACATTGAATGTGTACTATTTTCAAATACAAAAAGTATTTTTGATTGAAAATTGATCTTTCTCATAAAACCTTTGTCGTATTGCAAAACTCTTTCTTCAAGCAATACACGATTGTTTTTCAAATCATTTTTCATCAATCAGTGAATCTCAATTTGCTGGTTCACTCACTCCGTGTTGTCTTCTTTGAGACGTTCCTGTTTGAGAACGGCTAGAACAGCTGCGAAACCCTGTCAAGGAGATTCTTAGGAATCCTACCTGATCACAGGCAGTACTTGTACTGATCAACGGGGAACCGTGGGCCGTGTACCTCAATTCAACGAAAGTGATCAAAGACACTTTCGTGTGTTTTATTGCTAACTGTTGTTTGCAGGTACATTTGGACGGTTGCAGCTGATCAGAATTGAGGAGTCAATCCAAAGCCGCATGCTCACAGCATCCACACTCAATTGAAGAAATCATGACTGGTGCATATCTACATAACCTGGCTCTGATATTTCATACTATGCTTCTGCTTCGCTGTTGCAAATATCATGAACCAGTAAGGCTTCCGCTACTCTGATGGAAAGATGTCATGATTCAAAAGTGTGAGCATGTCGGTCCAAAAGTCACAACATCACATGATGGCAACACAATAAAGGGTGATCCAGAGATTTACTGTGGCTGATGATCTCATTGAAAGCTCAAAGATCATCAATGATGTGGATCAGTTCAAAGGCCTCCACTTAAAAGTACAAATCAATGCAGACTTTGAAGAATCGCTACATAAGCACAAAGATTGCGGAATTGAAGAATTCAAGTCTACGAGCTCAAGAACAAAGACAAAGAAAGAATGCTAGGATGCAAAATGTATTTCATTGGGTGACCTCCCTTAGGGGGAGATTGTTAGGAATTGGAAATTCCGTGTTAAAGTGTCGGTCACCCCAATTATAGTCTAGCATATATTAGCTCGTAGACTTGTAGTTATTTACGTTGTTTAGCAGTTTATTAGTTAGTTTGTAGCGTAGATTAGTTTAGTGTAACACCGTGGAGGAAGGACGGGTCTTTACCCACTGTATGCCTGATCCACAGTCCGATAGGAGGACGTATCTTGTGTAACTATAAATACCCCTTCCATCCATGGAAGGGGTGGAGCTTTTCTCATAATCTAACATTCCATTTGTGAACCAAGTCTCTACCAAGAAATCTCCCAACTCTCTACTTTCTCTCTCTAATGGCAAACATGTATTTTGATCATCCAAGACCACCCGAATCATCAAACACAATAATATTCGATCCTACAGAAATTACAAAACTATTTTTTTAAAATCTTAATTAACTAAAAATAATTTTCAAAACTGAATTTGTATATTTTTGACTTTTTCTCTAATTTTTATGAATTTAAAATTATTTAAAACTAATTAAATGGCTAGAAAATGCTATTTGAACTAGGAAAAATGTGGAAAAATATTTTTTATGTCTTTTTGATTGTATTTTATCTAAGAAAATTAAAATTATATTTTTGTGAGCTTTTATTGATTTATTTCTATTAAAAGCTAATTAAAATGGCTAAAAACAGTTTTTAAATGAAGAAAAATAGCAAACAGCTACATAAAATTATGAACAATTCCAGAAAAGTCTTAAATGCTATTGAGAGGCTATGAAAATTGTAAAAAGGAACTTGTGAATGCAGGATAAGCTATATGGGTGCAAACTAATTAATAATAAGCTAAGCTAAATAAGCTATAAGCTAAATTATACTACCAAATCTTGCAGAAACCTAAAACTATGCTAAACAGCCTTAAGGGAACCTAATTCAACTAATATGATCACCTAATCAGCTTTAGAAGCAAAAAAGCAATTCCAAATTCACTTCAGCAAATCAGTTAAACCCTCTACTTGCAACTTAAAAATAAGCTGCAAGATAAGCTCTAATGGAAAATCCAGCAATTCAAATCTTAAGAACACCAAGCAAAGACCTATATTACCAAGTTTAAGCTATAGAGAACCTATATTGAGCTCTCTCCTAGCTCTCCAAGTGGCTGTGTCAGCAGCATAAGCTGTTGCACAGGACACTTATTTGAAAACTGACCAAATGCAAGAGCTGATTTTAATGACTTACAAAATTCACAAAATTATTTTAAAATAGCCTTGATGAACACCACCAACGGGAGTTTTAAAATCCAAAGTTTCAACAATATTGAGCTTGAATTGAATGATTTAAAAATCCACAAATAGAAGCAGTTTGGGAAATGAATGGCTATTTTGACTTTTTTCTACAAACTAGAATTTTGACTAGAATGAATTTTGCAGGCTTCTAATTTACTCTAATTTATGTTATAAGCTATAGTGAGACCTAATTATGCAAACTAAAATAATCCTATAACTATATGTATGCTTATGCTAATTTTTAACTAACTGATATGAAAGTAAAAAAGAGATTTTGACTTTTCAGTAAATACTAGTGCAGAATGATGATTATCTCTGATTTATTAAACCTATATGACAAAATGTGATTGCAAGTGACCACTATAACTACCTCTAAATCAACTTATCCCACTGATCTAAACAACCCATAACCAACTGATTATGAACTTATCAACACTATTCCACAACTTAAAGCCATATTATCCTTAACATATATTCTAACACTTATTATAGAGCTAAATGATGCAGTGGAATCAGTAAAAACAATCAACAAAACAATACACCTAATTATGCCGATAATATCAGATTATGACAGCAAAACAACAAATGATCTAATTATGATAAAAACAGATAAACTACAAACTAAACAAGCATAACAATGATAAACTAACTAGATTAAACACAGCTAAATTATACTAATTACTTCTACAAAACTGATTTAAAATCTAAGACAGATATGGAACTTACAAGTGGTCCAGCACACTATGGCAGCTGAGAATTAATCTAACCTACCCAATACCCCTGACCTAATCTAAATCCATGCTGAAATCAACCCCAATCTGATCCAAACCAACAATCTGACCCAATTCAGCTTCCAAATGCATCACAGTTGACTTAGTTTGACTGAATTTGAGATTTGAGTGAATTATGAATTTGAAACAGTAATAAGTTCACAAAAAGCTATATTAAGCTTAAATGAACTTAGAGAAACAATAGCTTAAGCTTCATGAAGCTTATAAAACAGATTTGAGTATTTTATTTTTATTTTTTAGGTATTTTTCTTATTTTTTTTTTGTTAGTTTTGATTTAAGAGAGAATTAAGTTGAAATATGAATATGATAAGCTAAAAGGATTTGTAACAGTACTAATAAACACCTGAAATTGATTTAAACTGAGATTAAAAAACTAATAAGTAAACTGAAATTTAAAGCAATTTTATTAAAATGAAATCTGAGGTACAACTGATGATTACACTTTAAAATTGATTCAGAAAACTAGAGAAAGCAATAGAAAAGTAAATTACAACTATATGAAGCTACTGAAACTAGATGATTACAATAGTGAGATTTTTGGGTTTATATAGGAGAGCCATGAGCTTGGGAAGGATCCAGAAGGCTAATTGTGTGGTTCTTTGAGTGCATCTCATCCATTCGATCACATCCCACCTCATTCCTTTTAATCACAGCCTTTGATCAGTCCCATCCACGTCCCATTAACCAATCAGAGGCTAGAAAGGCACACGGATTGCCAGCTTGGCATTCCATTGTGTCAGGTTTGTCAGATATTGTCAGAAATACCCTTCAATTATGGCGAATTAAGCGAATTGGTGTAAGGGTATTTTAGGGTTCATAGGTATCTGGGTAAGTTTGGGGCTAATTTTGGCAGGTGGATTAATTTGGGGTATTTTATTACCTTTTGACCGTGTTTGACTGAGTAGTAAATAGTGAGGGTTCGTAGGCTTTTGGCTGGGGTTCAAATGAGATAAAATGGTTCAATGTTGTGGGACAGTTGACTGGTCAAGGGTATAATGAAGGGTCTATTTCAATTTTTGAACTCTTAGGTTTATTTTAAGGGTTAAAGGTAAAAGGTTTAATTTTAAAAGGGTAAAAGGTGTAATTAGGTAATAGTGAAAGGGTATTTTTGGGAAATTGATCACAAGGAATTTTAAATATTCAAGGGTAGAATGTGACAATTTCTGAAATTTGAAGGACTGATTCTGCCATTTCTTCAAAGTTGATCCAATCTTTCAAAAATCATCCTTTCAGCATCAAAATCTTCACAATCACTCACTTCTGATTTCCCGGCTCAGCTTTTGCACTATTTTCCTTCTCGTGCTCAGGTTTTTTGTCTGATTTATCTTTTTTTGTGTGTTTTGTCATATCCGTACCTGCACATGCATAAACTCAAGAAACCAACAAATATTAGGCATAAACGGCTCTTTCTTGGTTATTTTGGGCCTGATTTGGTAAAGAAATGGTATGTGTTTTTGCACATACCAAAATACCCTAGACTAGATGATTGTCGTGTCCTCACGCAATGTAATCAACTCACGCTTCTAAAACCAAGGATGTCAATCACTTTTTACTAAATCTATGAAAAGTAGCAAAGATTCCTCAAAAGAGATTAAGAAACCCTTAATTCTAAAAACGCCCAGTTTACCTTTTATTTCACATATAGATATTACGATTAAGCACTTATTATGAGTGACGGTTTGTTGAAATTTCATGTCAATCGATAACTCCAACATTTTTCAAACGACATTTTAGGATCACGGAGTAGGAAACACAACTCAGCGAGGAGTGACCATACGGATAGAATACATCGTCCCTGATTTTTCACAACTCCCCAAACTAAGCGTAAAATCGAAATCATTGTTAAATATTATTTTAGATGCTAACACTACCCATGGAAGTTACTTGTGTAATTACCTTTTGCTCCCATTTTCCTATTTTCCTCTATTTATTTTATTTTTGGTGAGAAATGAAATTCTTCGAATTTTCTCATTTCGATAAGTTTTATTCCGATAAAGATATGAAGCTAAGACGCTAATTAGTTTTCGATATTCCCTCGAAAACCGTTGCATACAAGAATGAGGTCCACATCAAGGTCCTAATTTAACACGATTTAGGGAGATATCCTTTTTATTACGACCCAAACAACTCATCTACGAGTCCAAAGACAGAAGCTTTTATTTAGATATCTCCCGGATTCAAAGTTTAGCTTAACACTATTTCAGCACATTTGCATTTTGGCCCTTGGTCTTTTCAACCACTAACTCAATGGGATTACCGTTTTATCAGAAGTCTTATTATGACTTTGGATTTTCCTCAACCTTTTTGAAGTCCATGACAACAGGGGTACCGTCAGACAAAGAAAACTTTTATGGCTTTGGATTTTCACTTTAATACATTTGGGCTTTATTTCATGTTAATTTTTGCGAAACTCCGAATCCCACGGCTTTTATAACAATAGAAACAATAGCAGCAAACTATCAAGAATCAGTTGTCTATTACACCGCAACACTGGCAGTACCTTGATGTGTACCCAACTCTCATAAACAAGGATTCTCTAAAGAAGATAAAGAACTAACTATCGCCAAAAACCTAACATCTTTAATTATTTATTCACAAATATGGGGTGAGACAATTTTGTGGGAGCAAAATGCCAAAAGTACCTTCGATGAGCTCTAAAGAGAACCATCTATTCCACGCTTAGCATCTAAACTCATAAGTAACTCTATCATTCCTCGATCTCCGCAAATTTAAAATCCCAAATAATGAGATCCGCGGATGCTTAGCCGATAGTTTAATTATCTATGGATAAGGGAACAAGCTAGGGCTCAACACGCCCGGTCAAGTCTGAATTCTATTCCTACTCTCACCAACGGAAAGTCAACAAGGTGTCAAAACATATATTAATTTAGCAAATGCTTCCTCAAATAATCTCAAGTCTCGCATTTTTAAGGTCACTTATTAGAAACTAGCAAATCTTTTCAAAGCTTCGCATATTTAAAATCACTTATGGAGACTTGCAAATTCTTGGCCTTTTGAGCTAGAATCGCATTTTATAGCCTCTTGTCTAAGCAATTAGCAAATTCTATTTCAAGAAAACGCATATTTAAAGTAACTTCTAAGAAACTCGATTTTCATGATAAGTAACATGATATGAAGACTCTCGTTACTTTAAATATGCGATTTTCATGATAAGTATCATGTTACCAATCATGTTACTTATTAGAAGGGGTTAAAGCTAAAAACACGCAACGTGATTTTTCAGAACTACCGATGTACGCAACGAATTTTGAAAATTACCATTGTACGCAATATATTTTCAAATTTGGAACAATGTACGCAATATGACCGGTAACTAACAAGTTACCAGGTCACAAACTTTCAAAAATGACAGAAATGGTCCCTGTGACTTGCGTTGACTTTCACAGGTCATCCCATGACTTTATTTTCGGTTAAAAAAGTTTCAGTAATGGTCCTTATGGTCACTAACTTTCAGATTTAGTCTGTTTTTTCCGTTTTCATCCGTTTTTGTCAGTTTTTCTTACGTTTTGTCCGTTTTTCTTACGTTTTTATCGGTTTTCATCCGTTTTTTGCCATTTTTCTTACATTTTTGTCCGTTTTTATCCGTTTTTCGTACGTTTTGTCTGTTTTCTTTCGTTTTTACCTGTTTTCATCTGTTGTTTTTACGTTTTATTCGTTTTTGGTACGTTTTTATTGGTTTTAATTCGTTTTTGTCCGTTTTTCTTACATTTTGTCCGTTTTTCTTACGTTTTTGTTCGTTTTTGTACTATTTCAACATGTTGGAAATTTTTTCCAAAAAGAAAAAAAATTTGGAAAAAAATTTTCCAAAAAAAAAATTGGAATTTTTTCGCAATTTGGAAAAAATAAATAGGAAAAAAAAATTCCGAAAAAAAATTTGAAAAAAAATTAAAAATTTGAATAAAAAATTTCAAAAAAAAAAATTTGAATAAAAAAAATATTTTTCAAATATATACTTTTTAAAAAAATCTTAAAAAAAAAATTTGAAATTTTTTTATTTTCAAATATTTTTTTTAAAGATTTTTTGAAAAAATAATATATTTGAAAAATATATATTTTTTTTAAATATTTGAAAAATATTTTTTTTATTCAAAAAAAAATTGGGTACATTGTTCCAAATTTAAAAAATATTTTTTTTATCCAAATTTTTTTTTTTGAAATTTTTTATACAAATTTTTAATTTTTTTTCAAATTTTTTTTCGGAAATTTTTTTTTCCTATTTATTTTTTCCAAATTGCGAAAAAATTCCAATTTTTTTTTTGGAAAATTTTTTTCCAAATTTTTTTTCTTTTTGGAAAAAATTTCCAACATGTTGAAATAGTACAAAAACGAACAAAAACGTAAGAAAAACGGACAAAATGTAAGAAAAACGGACAAAAACGAATTAAAACCAATAAAAACGTACCAAAAACGAATAAAACGTAAAAACAACAGATGAAAACAGGTAAAAACGAAAGAAAACAGACAAAACGTACGAAAAACGGATAAAAACGGACAAAAATGTAAGAAAAAGGGCAAAAAACGGATGAAAACCGATAAAAACGTAAGAAAAACGGACAAAACGTAAGAAAAACTGACAAAAACGGATGAAAACGGAAAAAACGGACTAAATCTGAAAGTTAGTGACCATAAGGACCATTACTGAAACTTTTTTAACCGAAAATAAAGTCATGGGATGACCTGTGAAAGTCAACGCAAGTCACAGGGACCATTTCTGTCATTTTTGAAAGTTTGTGACCTGGTAACTTGTTAGTTACCGGTCATATTGCGTACATTGTTCCAAATTTGAAAATATATTGCGTACAATGGTAATTTTCAAAATTCGTTGCGTACATCGGTAGTTCTGAAAAATCACGTTGCGTGTTTTTAGCTTTCACCCTATTAGAAAATAGAAAGAAGATAGAGATAAGCATGGGGTGCCTCCCATGAAGCGCTACTGTTTTTGTTCACCGAGTCGCTAGCCTGACTCGTCCCCGAATTCATTTGTCCTTGGGGCAGCAAGCGGGAAAGATACCTGGATCAAAGATGGTATCCTCACTCCGGAGGGAAAGAGAATGGGTAGGTTGGGAGGGGAAGAAAATTTCGGGCTCAAGCACATAAGGGTCAAAAATAACACCCCCCCAAACTCTCAATGGTTATATCATGAAAGAACGATCCATCAGCCGGTGGTTTAGCGGGCGGACGACGGGATGATGGATCCAAGTGAAACGACTCCATAGAAGAAGAGAGTCCATGGTACAGAGAAATGCTACTTGAAGGCTCAACAATGAAGGCATCCAAGATAGAATCCTTTTTCCGGATAACTTTGGTGATATGAAGTGCATCTAAGACGAGTATCCCAGGGTTAAAAATCTTGTCCTCGGAGAGGAATGAAATCAAAGTGTCATCTATGGGAAAATCCTCACGACAAGAGGAATCACTCTCAGATAACAAGCTCATCAATAGAAGCTTTCACTTTCTTTTCTTTCTTCGGATAAAATGGATCATCGTATTCTAGTTCTTCCAAAAGATCATTCTCTGAAGGAATCGAGTCTGTGGGAGAAAGTTCATCGGGCGAACTCCTCGAAATAAATTGATTGATCTTGATACAACAAATATTCGATTTCTCGTAAATCGGCTCTAAAATCAAAGAGGTCGTCCTCACTTCCCGGTGGAAGAGGATCAATGCGAGCGAGTTCATCGGCAAACTCATCAAGAAGTAAATCGATAGAAGAATCCTTGAGCTCAGGCTCCGGAGGATTAGTAGACGGCTCGACTTCTTTAATAACTTTACTTTCTTTTTCTTCCGGAGGGAGTGAAGAATCCTTTTTAAGCATTTCTTCAATTAAACGATTATCTCCCTCGATGTCAATATCGGCATTGTGGAAAACTAGAAGGGGGGGTTGAATAGTTTTGCCAATTAAAACTTCCTTTTAAATTATTTAGATCGACTTATGTCAACCTATTTGGATGTGTATGTTGGATGTTTTTAGTGGTTCGGCTACAAGGACACCTTCCTTGCCCTACTCCACTCCCCGAGTCACCTACTCGAGAGTTCGTAAACACTACACCAATCTCCTTATGGCGGAGAAGCCTTCACAACGTCGCTTACACCTTTTTTCGGTACAAATCTAAATACAGAGTTCTTTCACACCAAGGCGAACCACACCTAACACAACGTCGCCTACCCTTTATACGGTGCTAGGCTAACCACCGAGTTCTTTCACACCAAGGAGAACTAATCCTATCACAACGTCGCCTACCATTTATAAGGTACTAGGCTAAGTACCTAGTTCTTTCACACCAAGGTGAACCACACCTACACAACGTCGCCTACCCTTTATTAGGTACTAGGCTAAGCACCTAGTTCCATTGCAATGGAGGAACTACTACCCAACACTACACCAACAACTAATCCCAAAGGAGATCCACTCCTTTTTACAACATTATCAAGGTTATCAATATCCTTGGATCTAGTACTAATATATCTTGTACATCGAAACACACCATATCGAATGTACATCTAAGGCACCTTTCACTAATGCCTTTAACTAGATCTTCAAGACACCCTTCACTAATGTCTTGTGTCTTGACTTCTAAGCACCCTTCAATAATGCTTCTAGTCTTGACTTCTAAGCACCTACCATAAGTGCTAATGATGTGGACGATAGATACCCTTCACTAATATCTTCGTCTTGACACTTGAGACACCTTTCACAAATGTCTTCAACACTTCTTAGGAAAAGAAAAACAATCGTCAACAAGAAGACTTCAGTAGTCTTGATGATGAGGAACCATGGCAACTCATGGACTTGAGCTTGCTCGACTTCAAAGGTGGTGATCTCGCCTTTAAGAGGAACCTAGAAGATCACACAAAAACAAAACTATAAACATAGATCTCTTGGATCTGAGGTTAGAAAGTTTTTAACTCTAGGGGAAAGTATGTTAGAAACGGGTGAGCAACAATGAAGAAATGGCTCACTATTTATAGAAGAAAAAATCTACTGTTCCCCGGATCCTACGGATCCCTCCCACAAGGGATCCGTCTAGCGTAAAGCTAGGGATCCGTAGGACGCTCCTCTTTACCCATGGGTATTTTGGTTATGGGTCATGGGTTGATCCATGGGTCTTTAGCTAGATACAATGTATCTCTTGAGTGCAATGCACCTAGTCACATGGGTATGGGTCAAAACCATGGGTTATGGATATTATCCATGTATGATATAAGCATGATGTCATGCAATGGGTTATGGGTCAAGCTCCATGGGTCATGGGCTTTGGGTTGTACCCAACTACATTCAATGTATTTGCCCAATGGGTTATGATACTTAAGTTTCTACCCATTTATATTACCCAATATACTACATACTAGTTGTGTGTATATTTTACCCAAATATGTAAACACTAGTTGTTGTACATATGTAATATTAAATCATAAAATCACTTATACTTGTTTTAGTGTTTTATGTGAAAATGTGAATATGTTAGAAACTATTAGTTCAAACCATTTACGTATTTTATTTGTTTCGTTTAAAATGATTTTACGTTTGTTATCGACAAAACATTAGAAGATCGTAAAATATAAATAAACGTTTTTACGGCCTATTTGTATTAACAATCTCCCCCTTTTTGTTGATGACAAAACATAAAAATATTTTAAGGAAAAGCTAAAATTCGTAAGAGTTTGAATTTGTAGTTTTTACTTTCTTCTCCCCCTTTTTGTCGAAACAAAAAGAGCTTCGAAAGGAAACTAACACATTGTTTTAGGAAAAACATGTGAAAGAAATAAAAAGAAATAGAGAGCAAGTAACGGGAAAGGATCTCGTCTGTACTCCCCCTTGACTAGTCCATCCCTATGTAAGGGCGTCAAGAAAGTAATACTAAGCTAGTTTGTTTGCAGCTAAGTTTGCAAAAGATTTCGTCTAAGTGACGAATGTGCTCCCCTTTGATGATTGCAATTATGCAAAGGGATGTCAAGAAATGTAATCCTAATATTGCAAGAAATTTGCAATGTATTGCTTTGACATAAATCTCCCCCTAGCTTTAGGATATCAAAGTCTTCATGTGTAAATTGAATAACTACAAAACAAAGTTAGAAAACAAGTATAATGCACAATTTCCTGCATATGTGATCCAAGTTAGAAAAAAAAGTTTTCTGTCTCACGGATCCCACGGTTCCCTCCTAGTAGGGATCCGTGTAGGAAATTTAGAGGGATCCGTATGGCTGATGAATAAATTTAGCAAATGGTGGTATAACAAATAATGTTATTACAAAAATGAGATATGAATACAACGTAATCATATACTCAGAGATATAGCAAGTAGCATGTAATTTCATTTAATAAAACTAGAGTTATGATATACATGACTCTAAAAACTAAGAAATACATGACTAGGAATTTCTAGACCAACTATCGCTTGATGCTAGGACACCACTAAAATCTTCTAGCTCAAGTTTTGTTTAGGTTTAATCTCGTAGAAACGTTCGAGGAGATGATAGAACATGAAACGTTGGTCTTCTCGTACTTCATGTATTAAACTTTCAACATGTTGACAATGATAGCAATCTTTGTCATGGCTAGGTAGTGGTGGTGGAATAAATGAAATGGCTTGATGCGAAGGATCAAGTGAAGCGGCTTGTGGACCTTCAACCGATGGAGGGATTGGTGGAGGCGCATTTGAGAATGGCTCGACCAAGAATGATGGTGGTGGTAGAGAAGTGTCAACTTCCATATGGTCGGGTGGTTGACTTTGATGATTTATCATAATCCAAATCGGATTATATGATGTAAATGACGAAAAGGAAGCCGGAGCTAGTGTTAACTCAACACCTTGATTTTGTACCATTATTCCTCCTAATGAGGAGAATGTTGTCGGCGGAGGCAGATGAGACGGCCTAGGAGACAAATCCTCTAAATTGTAGAGGTGTGGTGATGATAGTGGAGATGTAAAAGAAATAGCTCTAGGAACCAATGGTGATGGTTTAGTGGAGATGATATTATTTGGCCTAGGAGGTATGGTGGTGTTTAGCATAGGTAGTTTTGTGGGTACCATCCTTTTAGGAATTGGCTTGATTGGTTGAGAAGAGATCCTTGTATTTGTTGGCTTGACCGGAGATGATTCGGTTGAAGAAATTTCGTGTACAACACGAGCAATTTTCTTGGGTGGTTCTTTGGTGGATAAGTTACTACTTGGAGTTTTCCTCATGATGAGATGATTTTAAGAAGTTTGTGAGGGTTTCTTAAGTGCTGAAAATTAGGATGAAGGTGATGAGTATGGAAGTCCTAACAATTTGGTTTATAAATCAAGAGATTTGGCAAGTGCATTTAAGCCTTAACCCACTAAAATTCATTGGAATGTGATGATTAACATGCACAAGAGTCAACTTCAGAGTTTGTACTGATCTAGGAACTCATTTAAGATGAGATGGAGTGTTTAAGTTAGGAAGATGAGCTTGAAATGATTGTTTTAGCTAGAGTTGACATAATCTGTCACCCGGATCCCACGGTTCCCTCCTTAGAGGGATCCGTCTAGGCTAATCCTAGGGATCCGGCTCTCAGCAGCTATGAAAGAGTGGAAATAATGTTTCTAAGATATAAGATCTATATCACCTTGAGTGTTTCAGTCCTCCTAAGTGTCTTAAATGAAGGGGTGCTTAAGTACTTGAAGGTAATGAGTGATGTAGCTAATGATTGCCTTTTATGGAAGGAATTGGAACTTTCATGAGTACCAATGAATGAACAAGGATGATACTAAAGATGAAAGTGTCAATTGAAGCTAAATGATCCTAGAGATCAGATAGTGACTTAGATTAATCCTTTGGAAAATATCCTAGAGGCTTAAGATGGAAAAACTAGGATTTGATCAATTTTGACCAATTTTGTCCTAAGGATGATTATGATCGATTTTGCTATAAGAGGTTTCCAATGTTTAGATAAGAGGGATCATGTGAAAAAATGATGTGTGAACTTAAGAGCAGAAGAGTAATGGATTAAAATGAAACGATAGATCTACAAGCGTCTTTGAGTGTGATCTAGGTGAGTTTATGTGTGAGTGGGAAGAATCTACTTAACTTGATAAGGACTTAATTTGCCTTAAGACACTATGTTTAGCTTAGTGTGAGGTGTTCTAAGGATATGTTTGAAATACAATGCTTGTAATTGCATTTTCTGTTTGCCGGATCCCACGGTTCCCTAAGTGTAGGGATCCGTCTAGCACAAACTTTAGGATCCGTCCATCTGCTCAGCAGAACCTTTACTAAAGGTATGCAATGATCTTGACAATGCATTATATTCCAAGGTTAGTTTAAAGGGGTTCTAACACTAAGATATCAAATGTAAGATGTTTTATTTCATGAAGGAAATAGGATTACATTGATAAAGCATGAGTACAAGAGGATTGATCCTATTTGAAATACTACTAGATTCCTTGAGTGTTTTCGCTAGGAGGATCATCACGTGGTTGATGAGTGTTGGTGGAATCAAGAATGAAGAAAGTCTTCATGAGAGATATGTTTAGCGGTTCCATCATCTTGTTCACAAGTACGTACAACGGACTTTGAAATTGAGGATGAAAGTGCATAACGTTATGATAGAGGCGCGTCAAGAACATTCCATAAGGGATGAGTTTATTCTTGGAGCCTTGAATATTTACAATTCGCCTTGCGAAGAAGTAGGTGAGATTGTATGGTTGTTGTGTTAGCAAACAGTACAACATGTGAGCACAACAAGCGGGAAGGATTTCTCGATTTCCCCTAAGACTCCAAACATTCTCACGCAGGATGAGTGCAAGAGGCTTGTACTCTTCTCGGATGTCCCGTGTGAAGATAGTGTCACACCCCCAAAATATCGCAGCGGAACGATAGTGTCATTGGGGTATGACGTCATAGCACAAAGTATGGATACAGAAAACGACCTCTATAATGAGACGTTTTGAAAAGTTTACCATTCGATAAATAAGTTAAAGTTTACACAACAAGAATTCACAAAGTTTGATAATACATAAAGAGTTTACAAAACATGTCGAATGGTAATTGTTAAAAGCACAAGACTCCAATGTATGCCATGCGACCCAAAAGCTCCATGAATTGCTATCACTTTAAGACCTGAGATAAACATGCTAAAAAGTGTCAACACAATGGTTGGTGAGTTCATAGGTTTGTGATGAAATGTAAAGCCTTTCAAAAATTGTTTATGCAGCAAAGGCGTTGTAAATCCACTCAGTTCCAAGTTCCGCCCATACAAAACTTGCAACCTGTGTGTTTACAACCCATTGCCAAAATATAGAATTGTCAATCTTGTTTGTAAGTAGGTCATAGGTGCATACGATATATACATGTACTTAATGCAAAGAATCACAGCCAACTGAACCTCTTGACGAGTCTAACTTGTTTGTAATGTTTCAGTGAATAACGAATTATATTCACCCCAGGTCACGTCATCAAGGACACAAGGGTGGGGGCGTCAGCCCGATAGTACTATCAATACCTCTCCGCCGGCTCCCGCAGGAGTTAACCAGTTGCTAAAGTTTGTATGTTGATGCATAATTGAAAACTAGTTTAGCACATTAAGGCACATATCGCAATAAACCACACATAATGTCCAAAGTGTATAAGAAGTATATTGTAACACAATTGTATAAATGGTTTGAGTATTCGCAAGAGTAAAAACAAGTATTTAAGCATGTATCTCCCCCAAATAGTTTGTAAGAAGTTAAACGAGTAAAAGCGGGGTATGAACTCACCTGGTGTGATTGATATGCTAACAAAATGAAGTGCACGAAAGTGAGACTCGGAAACTATCCGCGACCTAGAATGAATGTTATGATATGTAATGAGTTATGATGTTATGTTATGCATGCATTTCGTATGTTATTTATACCATTTGCGAGTTTTGAAAATAATACTTTATCGTCGAAAAATACTCTTTTGACGTCTTGACCATTCTTAAATCACTTTATAAGTATTTACGTCAAAATGTCATCCTACAATGGTTTCGTAATGATTTATAGTGAAATTATCACTTTTCGTCGTAAAATATGTCGTCGGAAATTTTCATGAAAGTGACAAAAATGGCTTCGAAAAACTAGCCGTAAAATGGTGTACGTCGATCATTAAGAAACGAATTCGACGGTTTTGGAAAGTTTGTATCAAAATCTAGAAGTTTCAGTTCAGGAGTTCTCAACATAAAGGTCTCGAACATAAAGATAATAAGGGTTAAAGATGGTGATTTTGTCTAATTGTTGTGTAAAAAGTGAGTTTCGGCCAAGTTTGAGCAACCGTAATTAATTTATTAAAACTCCGCTATACAAACGGTTGATTGTTTTGAAAAATATGCTCGGTGATCTTGATTTTACTAGAAGACATTTCGTTCCAAAAAGTTCCACATCAAGGTTAAAAACAGCCTCCAACATGGTCGTTTCAGCTACCGTAACACTTGTATCGTAAAAATAATATAGTTTTTCAGAAAATAATAGTTACGGCAATTTTATGAAAACGTGCATATCTTTGTCGTTTCAAATCCGTTTTCTACGTATTATATGTCCTTAGTTTCGTATCAAAGTATTCTAATATAATTTTGATAAGTCGAAATAATTTGTAAAGCTTAAGGCTCGTTTTTGACTCGAACAAAGTAAAAACATGTTGCTGAAATTTCTGAAAATAAATATATTTCGTCGCCAAACTTTAAAAATTCATAACTTCTTCGTTATAACTCCGTTTTTATCCGTTCAAGCGGCCACGGATTCGTTTTAAAGTATATTTTCTAAATATCAAGGCCAAAATTTCGTGCCTACTGTCGGATTTTCCAGAAAATCAAAACAAGGACAGAACACTTTTTATACGTATCGAAAATAGTTTTTCTCGTACTAAACCTATTCCAATCCCTTCAAATCAACTCCAAAGCTAATCTAATCCTACCATACACCTTATCAGGGTGTCATGGGTTCCTAGACATCATCAAGACCAACATATACCAAGGGGATAATTATAGGATGACTTTATATATATATAACACTAAAAATCATGTAACAATGGTATAAACAACACAAGTCTTGCATGTTTTTGCTCAAAAATGAGGAGATGAGTATGAAATGAATATATAAGATAAAAAAATAAACATGAGATGCTTACTAGTGATATGATGAGGTGATTAGAACCAAGGATTAACCTAAACACCCTAGGTTTTTTTATTTCAAAACCTAAACAAGAGTGTAACCTAGATTGTGATAAACTTGATCTTTGAAAAACTTTGTGATCCCTTGCTACACCCTATGGAGGCCGGTTCTTGAGAGGAAAGGAAGAAGAGAGGAAAAATATCTTGATTGAGAAAATGTATTATTGTTGAGTGAAGTATGAAAGTAGCATTTGTGTGTAGATATGGATATGTAGGAAGAAAATTGCTACCAACAATAAATGAAATCACCCCATAGGGCCGGTTTTTAGGGGGGCATGTTTCTCCCAAATTAATTTTTTTTTTTATATATAATGCATATGTATAAAATGTGCAAGTAGTTGTAGGTAAAAGAAATATAAGTTAGGGTAACTTGTATACATTTGTGAACTATAGTAGTTTTAGTTAAATTAAATTTTTATGGACCAAAGTAAATTATATTAAGATCATAAAAATTGTAAAAATATATTTCTTGTAAAATTTTAGTGATAAAATAATTACCGAGTAGTTTTTAAGAAAAGCGTCGTAATAATATAACTTTAACGATTTATATACCAAATAAATTTAAAACACTAGGTAAACTCAAAATATAGTTTTTTTATAACTAAATGTAAGTATAAAAATATGTCGGGATCATTTTTAGAAGTAACGGATTAAATGTTCAAAATAATAACTCACGCGATAACGTTTATTTAATATGAAATTTACGCGTTAAATGTGAAATGCAAAAATCATGAATGAACCTTTATGAAATGATGAATATGGAGTATGAGGAACGACCGGAATTTGAGAATTGTGACAGATAGTGTTTGGATCGGAGTAATATGGTCGAGGTTTGCATATTATGCGATTTAAATCTTTCGGGGAGGCACATTGAAGAGAGAATCAAGAGAGAATCAAGAGACCAATCTTCAGTGAAGGCACATTGTCCATGATTTGGAATCCGGAGGATGTGAGCAAAATTCCCAAGGGTTAAAGTAAACTTTTGGTTTTTGATATAACACCAAAGAGATAGAGAGCGATCCTCGTTACGAACGAGTTCAACTTGAGGGAAGAATTCCATTATGAACCTTGGACATATCTTCTCGTTGATTTCAAGAAGACATTCTAGTCCTATGGCTCGAAAGGAGGTATTGATACCTTCTTCGAATTGTAGAGAGGTGTCTACAATACGTCCTTCGTGGAAGTGACGGTTTTCAAGGTTATTGAACCCACAGACATGAATGCCAGGTGTGTTGGGTTCAAGGGAGATGTTCGGAGTGTAGACGCTAGGGAGTGAAAAATCAAACTCATATTCATGCGTCATAGTTGAACCTATAGAAACGATAAGTTAATAAAAAGTGATGTTTGTGGTCAACCTATGATTATCTAACGTTTTTATTAGATTTTTATTAACAATGGTTTTTTAACAAGAAAGACACTTAACTCTCTTATGGTTTTGACATTCTAGTGGAGTATTACTTTTAGAAGAAAAGTGGTTTTTAATTTGCATGAAAAACTGTTCTCCAGTAGGACGGATCCCACAGTTCCTTTACAAAAGGGATCCGGCTAGTGTATCTTCCGGGATCCGTAGATCTGTAGTTACAGAAACAGATTTTATGATGAAAAACATAGGTTTTTAGATCTCATAGTTTTATACCAAGATATGTGTTTTAGCCTACATTTTCTTTTAGCATGCATACATGACTTCTAATGTATCACGAATAAAATAAAAAGAAATGATAAACACATTATGATAATAACCTAGATAAACTAGACTATTAGTAATATTTCATTTCAATACTAAGAATGATACAAAGGATTGGGTATATAACCCCAATGTAGATTAACAACACAAAGTAAATGTCTCCGTATGTGAACTTCATCATAGGGAACACAAGTGCGATGAGTGTTAAGACGATGAGCACGAAGGCGATGTAAACCATGTTGAAGATGATTCTTCTTGGTTTCGGTTGAGATGAAATGGAGAGGAGGATGAAGTTTTGAGTGAGAGGGGATTTTTGAAATTGGAAGATTTGAAAAAGTGGGGATTTGATAAAGTAGGCGTCGAGTGGTTTATTTATAGGGAAGGAGAATTTTTGAAATCTGTGTTTTGTTTTATTGTTAGAGAGATATGATTTTTGGATTAAGTGAGGCAAAACACAAGTTTTATAAACCATGATTTTTAGATGAAAGAGTGACAAGTATGTGAGAAAAAGGCTTCCTAATGAAGCTTCATGTAATACATGTATATGCGCAAAAGATAATCATATAAATACCTAAATAGGCATACTTAATTATCAAGTAAAATAAAAAGAAAATCACACCTCTAGCGCACTTAGGAATGTCTTTACAAATGACACAACAAATGTCACTTAGACGATTCCCGCTCCTTTGCGTTTAAGATACCTTCTTAAGGAAGGTATTCTTGTTACCAAGTGATTCCTATAGCTTGGTGGGTATGAGCTTTGACTAATCAACATGACAAAGAAGATTAGTGCAATTAAATGAAAAAGAAAATAAGAAAAATGTTGTTATCAAATCAACATCCAAACATATAGTTTTAAAAGACATGGTGTTTGTTTTTATGAAAAACCTTCTTTGTAGTTTTCAATTAACCATGGATCGTATCAAGTTTTTAAAGTACAATATACTTCAAGAAACTTGGTAACGAAGCTCTGATGCCAATTGTGGAAAACTAGAAGGGGGTTTGAATAGTTTTGCCAATTAAAACTTCCTTTTAAACTATTTAGATCGACTTATGTCAATCTATTTGGATGTGTATGTTGGATCTTGATAGACAAGCATATAAAGGTATGTAAGGAAAAGATAAGAGTAAGAAGCACAAAACCACAACGCGAGTATTTATAGTGGTTCGGCTACAAGGACACCTTCCTTGCCCTACTCCACTCCCCGAGTCACCTACTCGAGAGTTCGTAAACACTACACCAATCTCTTTATGGCGAAGAAGCCTTCACAATGTCGCTTACACCTTTTTCCGGTACAAAGCTAAATACCGAGTTCTTTCACACCAAGGCGAACCACACCTAACACAACGTCGCCTACCCTTTATACGGTGCTAGGCTAACCACCGAGTTCTTTCATACCAAGGAGAACTAATCCTATCACAACGTCGCCTACCATTTATTAGGTACTAGGCTAAGTACCTAGTTCTTTCACACCAAGGTGAACCACACCTGCACAACGTCGCCTACCCTTTATTAGGTACTAGGCTAAGCACCTAGTTCCATTGCAATGGAGGAACTACTACCCAACACTACACCAACGACTAATCCCAAAGGAGATCCACTCCTTTTTACAACATCATCAAGGATATCAATATCCTTGGATCTAGTACTAATCTATCTTGTACATCGAAACACACCATATCGAATGTACATCTAAGGCACCTTTCACTAATGCCTTTAACTAGATCTTCAAGACACCCTTCACTAATTTCTTGTGTCTTGACTTCTAAGAACCCTTCAATAATGCTTCTAGTCTTGACTTCTAAGCACCTACCACAAGTGCTAATGATGTGGATGATAGATACCCTTCACTAATATCTTCGTCTTGACACTTGAGACCCCTTTCACAAATGTCTTCAACACTTCTTAGGAAAAGAAAAACAATCATCAACAAGAAGACTTTAGTAGCCTTGATGATGAGGAAGCATGGCTACTCATGGACTTGAGCTTGCTTAACTTCAAAGGTGGTGATCTTGCCTTTAAGAGGAACCTAGAAGATCACACAAAAACAAAACTACAAATAGTGAGCCATTTCTTCCGGGGAACAGTAGATTTTTTCTTCTATAAATAGTGAGCCATTTCTTCATTGTTTGTAGTTTTTTTTTTGTGTGATCCTCTAGGTTCCTCTTAAAGGCGAGATCACCACCCTTGAAGTCAAGCAAGCTCAAGTCCATGAGTTTCCATGCTTCCTCATCATCAAGACTACTGAAGTTCTCTTGTTGATTGTTCCTTTCTTTCTCCTAAGAAGTGTAGTGTTGAAGACATTAGTGAAAGATGTCTCAAGTGTCAAGACGAAGATATTAGTGAAGGGTGTCGATCGTCCGTATTGTAAGCACTTGAGAAGGGTGCTTAGAAGTCAAGACTAGAGGCATTAGTGAAGGGTGCCTAGAAGTCAAGTCACAAGACATTAGTGAAGGGTGTCTTGAAGATCGAGTCAAAGGAATTAGTGAAAAGTGCCTAAGGTGTATATTCGATATGGCGTGATTCAATGTACAAGATATATTAGTATTGGGTCTAAGGATATTGTTATCCTTGTTGATGTTATTATAAGGAGTTGATCTCCTTTGGGATTAGGTGTTGTGTAGTGTTGGGTAGTATTTCCTCCATTGTAATGGAACTCGGTACTTAGCCTAGTACCGGATAAAGGGTAGGCGACGTTGTGATAGGTTTGGTTCTCCTTGGTGAAAGAACCCGGTATCTAGCGTTGTACCGGATAAAGAGTAGGCGACGTTGTGAAGGTTTCTCCACCATAAGGAGTTGGTGTTGTGTAGTGATTACAAACTGTCGAGTAGGTGACTCGGGGAGTGGAGTAGGGAAAGGAAGGTATCCTTGTAGCCGAACCACTATAAATACTCACGTTGTGGTTTTGTGCTTCTTACTCTTTATCTTTTCATTACATATTTATATTTCTATATGATTGTTTATCAACATCCAACATACATCCAAATAGATTGACATAAGTCGATCTAAATAGTTTAAAACGAGTTTTAATCGGTAAAACTATTCAACCCCCTTCTAGTTTTCCACAATTTCTTCACATTAACGGGAGCATCTTCGGGCTCAGAAGTCGGGACAACCGTGGGTTGGACATTCTTGGTACTCCCCTTATTAGTAGGAAGCACAGGGTCCTTTGTCACCCCGGTCTCACGGTCCACCACACGAGAGGAAGAAGAAGAAGTGGTAAGAACCGTGGGTCCATCGTAAGCTACACCACTTCGGGTAGTGATCGCTTTCATGTCACTTCTCGGGTTAGGAATGGTGTTACTCGGAAGAGTATCGAAACCCGAGGGCACATTCATCTTCATGAAACTGCTTATCATATTCTTCAATTCCTTTTTTTTGCTTACTCAAAGTTGTATCAATTTCCTTCTTAAATTCAACTCTCAGACTGTTGATCTGGTTTTGCATCGCTTAAATGGTGTTATTGGTACTCTTGACGTATTTATCAAACTCGTGATTTGGAGCAACTTGATGAGGTGGTTGATAAGGTTGTTGATAAACTTGAGGTGGAGGAGCTTGGTAGTTTTGATTACCATGATTGAGATTAGCTCCTCGGTTTTGATTATAAGATTGGTTTTGATAACGGTTTTCGTTTTGTTGTGGAACGGGTGCAAAACCGGGTGGTCCCATTTGGTTGGCACGGTATCCTTGATTCTGATGTAGAATTGGATTAGCAGAGGCTACGGAAGCATTTCTGATATCACCATCCGTGGCTTTATAATTATAGTATGGATGAGCACCACCACAAATAACACATGTTTCGGTAACTGCTTTGACTGGCTCGGATTTCTGATTCTTAAATTCTCTCATCTTAAAGTCAGCCCACTCAACTCACTCCTCTGAACATAGTTGTCGTTGGTAGCGATCTGAGAAACAACCGGTTTGTTTCTAGACGAAAAAACTTTTGACTTGTTTTCAATAATCGTTCTAATATCGGCGGGCATACGACTCAAGATGTTGCCACCGGCGGCCGCGTTAAGCGAATCTTGGTCGGTCGGAGTTAGAGCATTATAGAACGTATCAATCTGATGGAGATCGGTAAAACCGTGATTTGGGCATTTTCGCAAAAGTTCTTTAAATCTATCCCATGCTTCTACAAAACTTTCGTCAAATTTTTGTTAAAAAATTATGATTTGATTTCGTAACATTGTAAATTTTGACGGAGGAAAGAATTGGTTCACAAACTTCTTAGAAAGATCTTCCCATGTTGTAATTGAGTAAGGGGGTTCTTTTTCAAGCCAAGTCCGGGCTGCCCCCTCAAGGGAAAATGGAAACAATCTCAACTTAATTGACTCATGAGAGATGCCCCGAAAGTTTATCGTAGAAGCTACTTGATTAAACCAACGGAGGTGTGCGTGCACTAAAAAAAAGGTTTTGATGAAACTAATTGAATTAGATTAGTTTTGAGTTCGAAATTTTCGGAATCAATTGGTGGAACAACGATAGCATCACTGTAGCCGTCTACGGGAGCTTGAAATAACTCGGACATTGTTCGAGTGTCTGGCATGACGGGTTCTTCAATAATAGTACGTAGCTCGGGTACGTCTATTCTGCGATTACGATTACGTCGTGACTGAGAACGAGTGCGCATGCACTAAAAATATCAAAATAAAAAAAAATAATAAAAGAAAAAATAATTTGAAAAAGGAAAATCTTTTTGGTTTTTATATTATGAAAATTTTTGAAAAACAATATTTTTGGTAACCGTCGCGTCAACCGGTGCTCAGTAGCTCTCAAAAGTACTCGCAGCGTGGTGGTAAAGAAGAGTGGATCTTTCCTTAGTCTGCAATTTAATGTCAAGACTTCCTTAAACATCGTGTATAGGTTGTACTCTTGAGGTGAGCCGACGTAACAATTGACGTTTCGATTTTTTTTGTTGGTTTTTTAATTTTTATGGTTTTGTAAACACTCTAGGAAGATTGTTTTGGTTTTTTAGATGTTTTTGGGTTTTTGAAAAAGATATATATACAAAAACAACGATAACTTCACTCGCGGAAGGATCTTCAAATGCACGCAAATCGAGACGGAATCGGAAAACTCACTACATGCCCTCCCCGGCAACGGCGCCAAAAATTGATTCTTGGGGAAACCAATTATAGAGAAGTTTATAGTATTGGGTAACTAAAATGTATTAGATTTAAGCACCGGGATCGTTCCTAGCGAGAGATGAATGGAATTTTCAACTCACGTCGCGTTATTCGGGATTTGAATGGGAAATAGGGAATTATGGTGATTTCTAAACTACGGGGCAAGGAATAATAAAGGGAAGCAACTAAAAGAACTAAATCTATGATAATAACAAGAATTAACAACTAATTATGCAAAATTAAACTAATATGCGAATTACGAATTATTTAAAACGTGAATTAAATGCAAACTATTCTAAATTAACCCTTAAAAGTGATCTAGAAATTTTCTAAAGCAAAAAATATGATTTGAAAATTATCTAAAATTTAAAACTAATTTTTATGATTTTTCTTGATTTTATTTGAATTAAAAACTAAATTTAAACTTTTAAAATAGATCTAAAATGCTAAAAATTATGAAAACTTGTGAGAAAATTACAAAAATATTTTTCAAAAATTTTAATTAACTAAAAGTATTTTTTAAAACTGAATTTGTATTTTTCTGACTCTTTATCTAATTTTTATGAATTTAAATTTATTTAAAACTAATTAAATGGCTAGAAATAAGCTGCAAGATAAGCTCTAATGGAAAATCCAGCAATTCAAATCTTAAGAACACCAAGCAAAGACCTATATTACCAAGTTTAAGCTATAGAGAACCTATATTGAGCTCTCTCCAAGCTCTGCAAGTGGCTGTGTCAGCAGCATAAGCTGTTGCACATGACACTTATTTGAAAACTGACCAAATGCAAGAGCTGATTTTAATGACTTACAAAATTCACAAAATTATTTTAAAATAGCCTTGATGAACACCACCAACATGAGTTTTAAAATCCAATGTTTCAACAATATTGAGCTTGAATTGGATGATTTAAAAATCCACAGATAGAAGCAGTTTGGGAAATGAATGGCTATTTTGACTTTTTTCTACAAACTAGAATTTTGACTATAATGAATTTTGTAGGCTTCTAATTTACTCTAATTTATGTTATAAGCTATAGTGAGACCTAATTATGCCAACTAAACTAATCCTATAACTATATGATGCTTATGCTAATTTTTAACTAACCGATATGAAGGAAAAACGAGATTTTGACTTTTCAGTAAATACTAGTGCAGAATGATGATTATCTCTGATTTATTAAACCTATATGACACAAATGTGATTGCAAGTGACCACTATAACTACCTCTAAATCAACTTATCCGACTTATCCAAACAACCCTTAACCAACTGATTATGAACTTATCAACACTATTCCACAACTTAAAGCCATACTATCCTTAACATATATTCTAACACTTATTCTAGAGGTAAATGATGCAGTGGAATCAGTAAAAACAATCAACAAAACAATACACCTAATTATGCAGATAATATCAGATTATGACAGCAAAGCAACAAATGATCTAATTATGTTAAAACAGATAAACTAAACTAAAAAAGCATAACAATGATAAACTAACTAGATTAAACAAAGCTAAACTATACTAATTACTTCTACAAAACTGATTTAAAATCTAAGACAGATATGGAACTTACAAGTGGTCCAGCACACTATGGCAGATTAATCTAACTGTTGGATCGATGTACTCTAACCAAACTAACTTAAATAGCTTGTTAAGGTTTAATAACCTCGGATAAATCCTAAGTTATTAACAGAGAAACACTGAGCAAACTCTATTAAGTATGCGGAATTTACTTAACAAAGCTAAGAAGAATAACTTTAACTTTGAACGATTTTATTAATAACTCTAACTCTGCTTAATATGCAGATCTTTAACAACTCTACTAATATCGAACTTCTCTCTAAAACTCTAATAAAATCACGTACATCTTATGCCAATCTAGGGGTCCTTTTATAGGCTCAAGGATACCCTAGTCGGTTTACAATTTGTATCCTTGTACGTCAAGTAATCTAACATATAATATTCTAGAACAAGACTTTCTATAAACGAATAAAACAGTTCTTTGATCTTGCAGTACTTTGACTTCATATGCAGTACTTTGACTTTATCATTAAGCAGTACTTTGACTCTTTAACTTTTTCAGTACTTTATAGTTTACAGTATTTTATCTTTCTGTAACACTCTGTCAATCTTCAGCACTTTCATATCCCAACAATCCTCCCCTAACTATTCTCATCACTTCCAGGTGTGTTAACTCTTGTGAGAGGTGAATCATTAAAAATTTAATGGATTTAGATCTCTTTACCACAGCCATTAACTCTGGAGTAGCCAAATGTTTTGGTGTGTAAGACCATGGTACACTGATAACCATATGATTTTTAGCAAATCATCAGCTATCAACAGATTTGATTTGTCTTTACCAAAAGCTGTACCCTTCTGGACTAGTTAGTTCTTTCATCATGGTGAACTAATTACCATATAATGGTTTTTCCACAGCCTTTACCACAAGCCATTTTCTTGTGGGGTAGCCAACTCTTCACATTACTGATATGGTGAGTTGATTACCATCTAACTTATTAGCAAGATGTCAACTAAAAACGAATTTCATATATCTTTACCAGAGCCGTTTGCTCATGGATTAGTCAATCCTTTTGTAACCATGGTGGATTGATAACCTATTGATATTATCATCTCAAAAACCATTTATTCAACCTTTGTTTCAAAATATTTGTTACTTAACAAAAGTTTTCTTCTAAAATCACTTAACTGGTTAAAAACTGCAAGCAGTACTTTGATTAAAGTACTGTTTGATCAGCAGTACTTTGAATAAAGTACTGATTTATCAAAAATAATTTATTCAATTAAGGCACATACCAGTTATTCGTTATCATCAGCAATAGTAGTCAAGTTGATAAACAAATTGATGACCATACAAGCAATTTCATTGTCTTCTTCAACTTCCATTCCATGCTCTAGCATCCTCCTCATAAGATCGACTGTAAGAGGATATCTTCTATCAGTAAACATGTGAATCATTGTACCATTTTCCAGGTCTAGAACATGAACTCCAGATTCTTCAAAAAATCTCCAACAAACAATTTCCCAGCTCTCTTGATTCTTCCAAATTTCATCACTACTCTGTTCTTCAGTTTCCCATGCAGTTGTAAGATCTCCAAGTAAAACTAAACCAATTCCTTCTGATGGATGATGTTCAAAATAATCTTTCACCACATGATATAAATAGAATAGATCCACTCTATCTATGACATGCAATAAATCCCATAGTCTGTTGAACACTCTGAAACTTTCATCTTCTCTATGAAACATCAGATAGCTTCCATCTTTAGATTCCACAACTTCAAAAGTAGTAATCTGAGATATGTTCATCTTCATGTCAGCATCTTCTCTGGAATATTCAAAATCTACTATTCTGAGATAATTTCTTAATTCATCCCTAGTTTCAGATCTTAACTCAACTTTTTCTTTCTTTGAAAACTGTATATCTTCAACTTCAGTTTTCCTTTTTCTTTTCAAACTTTTCTTTCTTTCTGCTTCAGTCCAAGTAGCTTCATCTTTATAATCTTTGATGCTTGCAACATCCTTCTTATAAGCTTCTGTCTCAGCATCATATAATCTTTTCATATCAACATACTTCAGCTTCTACAATCCTTTATATCCTCGACTTTTCAAATAAGCCATCATTGCATTCCTTTCTTTAGCAAGATTTGGTTTTCTAGGCATAAAAGACACAGGAACAGGTGACTCTAATGATTCACTAGCTTCAGTATTCAATTCCTCATGCAACTTCTTAGCTGATTCTCTATTCTGAGCTTCTTCAGCTTCCTTATCTTCTCTATCTTTAGCATATAATTCCTCTTGAATCTTTCTAGCTGCTTGTTCATTCAAAGCATCTTGAGCAGCTCTTAACTGTGCTAAAGTTGGTTTCTTCTTCTTTACTTCTACCAAAACACCTTTTCCTTTATCCTTAGGATCAATAGCAGGTTGAGAAACTCTTAATTGTTCCTCTTCTTGCACTCCTGGAATAGTAACAGCCCTTGGCTTTGATAAATCATGCAAAATAGTTGCAATAAATTCATCATCACTAGCAGTATGTATTCTTTGAGGTGTATCAGCTTCCTCTGGTATAGCAGTTGTTGAGGGACCAGCTTGTTCTTCATGTGGAATAGTTGAAGGACCAGCTTCCTCTTCAAAGTCTAATACTCTTGGTGTAACCAATTCTTGTCTGTGAGTTCCAGTAAAAGCAGTACTTTGTTGTTCAGTACCTTGACTTTCAGTACTTTGAACTTGAACATCAATAACTTGTTCTTCAGTCTTTTCATGTTCTTCAGTACCTTCAATGATAACATTCTCTTCAGAACCTTGAGGTTCTTTTTCCTTAACAACATCTTCTTTCAAATTCTTTTCTTCTAAATTCCTCCCCAATTGGTCAGAAGATGGTTTAGGAACCTTTTTGCCTTTGTTTTTCTTCTTAAATTGCCTTCGGCGCTTGTGTTCTTCCTTAACCCATAAGCGATAACGTTTGATAAAAGGCTTAACAAAATTCTTTAACCTTTTATACCTGAGCATCAACCTCTTAATCTGTTTGCTTGAGCCTCAGTAGTCTTTTTCAACTTGACCAACTCCCTTGTCAAAACATAATTATCCAATGTTAAACCTTCACGGGAGATAGTATGTGAAGCATCTCCTTGAATTGGTGAATGTTCCTCTGGTTGAGAATTAGGAACAGAATGTTGTGGAGATGGAGAAGGTGAACCTCCAACATCTTCTTGAACTTCAATACTTGGGGAAGCAGTACCTTGAGATGCAGTACCTTCCTGAGATTCAGTACTTGCAGATGCAGTACTTGCAGGTGCAGTACCTTCACTTTCTTCATCATCTTCAGCATCAGCTCTAACAGCTTGAACAACTTCCATCATAGAAGTAGTTAAAGGAGTGTCTTGACCTCTGAATAAATCACTTTTTCTCTCCATAAAGGTAAAAATCTTTGCTTGTTGTACAATAACAGGTAATAAGTCTGTAGGCTTTGGTACATCAGCAAGTTGTTTGTTCAGAAATACTTGTATTAACCTAGGATACATAAACCATTTTGATCCATGAGTGATGTGAGAAAGCATGCCATCTAGAATAAGCCTTGAAAATTTGAAAACATGGTCTGTAGCTAATCCCACCATAGCAGATGCTATATTATATCCAAATTGCTCCCATGAAGTACTTTTAGCACTAATACAATGAAGCAACACATGCACTAAAAACTTCCATTGAGGACAAAATAGTTGTTTCCTGAAAGTTTGTTCTGTTAAAGACCCTTCATAACCAATGTGCCCAAAAGTTTCCCAAATCAACTCCTTAGCAAAACGAATAGCCCCTTCTTCATCATTAAACAATAAGTCTTCTCGAATAGAAGCTTCAAAAATCTTCACAGTTCTTCCAGCAACTGTAGCCCTAATATAAAATTCATCATTCTCCATATAAAATCTTCATGGTTCAATGATATCCGGCTCCACTAAAAGAGCATAACTGATTGGCGACCCAGTGAGATAATCAATAATATCATGAAACGCCTCATTAGATTCAGTCTTGTCTAAATTCGCCACCATGTTGTGCTTTGAAACAGTAGGACGATTCGCCATGATTGAGTATGTAAGCACAATTAGAGATAGAATCGAATAATAAAGAGATGGTGAGAGAAATATGGAAAAGATATGAGAATATCAAGATGAGAGGGAAAATCGGAGAGTAGTTATTTATAGGTGAGATTTGAAAAATCATAGCCCATAATAACAAAGTTACCGTTAGTAGAATTACCCCTCAATATTACCGTTGGAACAGTACTTTAATAAGACAAACAGTACTTTCCACGTGTGCAGTACTTTCCCAAGCAGTACTTTCATAAAAAACAATACTTTTCCGATTTCCTCTGTATAAGCTAAGTATACATAAATATCATCCCCTCAAATAATGCACAGGACTATACTAATACTAAATAGTCCTCCCCTTAAATGTAGCTCAGTAGTTAATCATGCCAATGCTTACCACCAAGTGATTAAATCTTGAAACATCAAAGCCTTTGGTGAGTAAGTGATGAGTGTGTAAATACTCATCATTTTTGATTAAATATGAACTGCAAAACGTTTAAAAATGCTCAGAAATGCATCAAAATACTGAAAATATTCCAAAATTGCATTTTATATGTTTCAGATGCAAAATGTTTAAAATCAGATGAAAAATGAGCTAAGTTTGCATAATTGGCAGTTTCAGTCCCCCAAGTTTCAAAAATTGTCAGAAATAGTCCCTGAGCACTTAATTTCAAAAGAAAAGTCACCAAAGGTCCTTTTAAAATCATAACTTGTCAAAATTAGTCCTTTGGTGAAAAATGTCAAAAGTTTTGAGAAATTACAAAATTGGTCCTTCAAGTTTAAAAATTGGCAAAAATGGTCCTTGGAAATTGGAAAATGTCAAGTTTGGTCCTTGTACTATTAAAGCTTGTCACTTTTGGTCCCTTGGAGAAACTTTGCAAAATGGCAGAAGTGGTCCTTGCATTTTCAGAATTTACAAAATAGGTCCTTGTGTATTAAAACCTTTACAAGCCCTTGGCCCTTGTCAAAACCTAATGTGACCCCTGCCAACCATTTGGACCCTTCAATTTGGACCCCTTCATAATATTAAGCCGGTCAACCCATCTGGTCAAACAAAGCAACCTCGCCAAATCTTCTTCCCCTTCAACTGCTTCTCTGCAACACTCCATCTCCCCATCCCTCCAGCTCAAAGCCCACTTTCCTTGTTCCCCCCACTTCAACAAACCTCCAAGAAGCATTTAATGCTCCCTCTCCAACTCACTCAACCTCCAACTGGCAAATACATGTTTTGGCGCCAAAAACCAATCAAACGGCCAAGAGCACTTTAACTAATCCAAAGGTCCAGATTTTTTATGGGAATTAATCAGAGAAGTGAGAGAAGAAGTTTGGGTATAAAAGAAGCAAGAAGAAAGAAGAGAAGTAGTAGTACTTAGTTTATTTTTCAAAATGTATGTCGTTTTTATGATTATGTTTTAATTAAGCTTTAAAGGTGTAATCTTTTGTTTCATTGTGCTAAACTAAAGTCACATTATCAATGTAATCTACTTTTAATCATCAATGTCAAAGTTTGTTTAAGTTTCATATTATTGTGCCACTGTTGAAATTTTCAATTTCAAACTCGGACATTCAAGCTTCAAACAACTTCTTTCCAAGTAAAAACAAGCTTATATAAGCTTATTATAGCTTTTTGTAAGCTTAAATTTAAGTTTCAAGCAACTTTGGAATTTGGTCAATGAAAGTCAAACTGGAGCAAAAGTGAGATAGAATTGGATATGGGTTGATGCAGAAATGGATTTGGGTTGATAATGAGCTAGGTTAGGGATTGGAATAGGTTAGTTGTTCCTGTGTTCAGTGGCAAGCCATTGTGGCTAAGGACCAATTGTGAGTTATTTTCAAGAATCATTGCATAATCTGTCTCTGTAGTTATAAGTAGTTCAAGTCTGTTTATTTAGTGATAATTATAGTAATTAAACTCAGTTTGATCATTAAAACTAGCTAGTGCAGTGTTTAGTTCAATTTTACTTGCAAATCAGTGATATAAAGGTGTGTTTGGATCTGTTGGTTTATCTGTGTTCAAGGCTTGTTCAGTGATTGAAACTTGTAGTTCTAGGCTTGTGTAGCTTCATTTGACTCTTTGCATTCATCAAAGTGCACCTTATAACCTCAAAAGTCAAAATCTTATTCAACTGTCTTAATTTGTTTAACTGTTGTGATTTTGTAAAATCAAAAACTAGTTTTGTGCTTAAATATCATAGACATAGATTGCATTAGCTTTATTTTGTCATATTACATCACAATCAGCTCATGGTTTAAGATCAAAACTCAAATTGGTCAACTTTTCAAATCTGTCAAAAAAGTCAAAAACATGAAAAATCTTGTTTTCACCCAACTGGGGTGAATTTTCATGAGTTCATTTCTGGGCCAATTCAAGTGAGACTTGTGGTTTTAAAAACTTCACTTGGTCTATTTTCTTATTGTCATTTTTGTAGAATTTTGTCAAATTTTTAAAAGCTTCAAATGAGCTTGTGGATTGGGTATCACTTCCCCTGTGCACAAACTCAGTATTAACTGAGTGTGCACAGGTTTGTGCAGGGCTTGCACAGAGCTCATAAGAGCTTGCCCAAGTCTGGTTCTTGGTTTAGAGATAGTCACCCAGGTCTACTTTAGGTCCCTTCTTTTAGTTTTGAGTTTAGCTTATTTGGGTGGCTTGTGCTTAAGCTGCAAAGTAGCCCCAAAAATCTGTTTTTGCACATGTAGCTCAAATCATCCAATCTGTTTAAACAGCTCAATAGAGGTTAAAGCTAGTTGATACTTGTTGCATTTTGGTACTTTTAGCATTTTAAAGCTTCTGTGATAGATTGGTGCTCAGTTTGTAGCTTTTGGCTTATCTTAAGTGCTTATTTATAAGCACTCTCCATTGCAGTTGCATTTTCTTGCACACAACCCCCTGTTTTTATATTTTTCCTAGATTCATAATATTATTTTAGACTTTTCTTGAATTTTTCAGATTTTTCTAAGTCTGTTTGGTATTTTTCTTGATTTAAATCAGTTTTTAAGTCATTTTAATTAGCATTTAATTCAATTAATTAAGAAAAGTTTCAAAAAAATAATTTTTCATTTTTCTTAGGTTAAGATAAATATAAAAAGTCAAAAAAATATGTTTCCAGATTTTTCTTAGTTAAATTTATGTTTTTAAGCAATTTAAGTAGTTTTAAATAGTTTTTAATTCATAGAAAATACAAAAATAATCAGAAAAATATAAAAATAGTTTTGAAAATTCTCTTTTGTTATTTTAGATTTTTCCAAGTCATAATTTCATTTTTCTAGCTTTATTTCATATTTTCTTGTAATTTAGGTTATTATTTAATAGTTAAAAATAGTTTTTAATTAATAATAATTAGATAAATAGTTTTAAAAATAATTTTCTTTTTTCTAAAAATTTTCTTTTATCATTAGGTTTGTAAAAATATCATTTTCATATTTTTAGGATTAATACTGCTTCAGTTTCATATTTTCATTTGTACGTTACGTAGTTTTAAATTAAGTTTTATAAAAGAAAAATCAAAAACATCATTTTGCAAATAGTGATAGCATTTATTTAATATTTTTTATCTTTTTAATTTTCTTTAATTTGCATTTAAGCCTCTGTAATTTGTATACTTTTCCTTTAGTTATAATTGTTCATAATTCAATCCTCTTTTCCGTTCAAATCTCTCGATCACTATTCGTTTGGTGATTCTTCGCATAGCTCGTTGGGACATAACGACCCGGGGAAACACTATACTCTCCTGATCTTCATTGCATTCTGTGTCTGAACTGTTTTAAGTTTCTTACGGTTGGCCATTCACAAGTGGCCAGCTTGCGTGAGAAAACTTGACGGTTTAGCAAGAATCAGTAAGTCAGCTACATTATCATCCGTGTGAACCTTGACCACATTAATGAGCCTGTGCTCATAGCAATCTCTGATAAAGTGATGCCTAATCTGAATGTGCTTGGTCTTGGAATGATAGACTGGATTCTTCACAATACAGATAGTACTCTCATTATCAATATTGATAGGAGTATTCTTAAAATTGAACCCATAATCCAAGAGTTGATTTTGCATCCACAGAACTTGTCCACAACAACTTGCAGCAGCCACATATTCAGCTTCAGTAGATGATGTTGCTGCAATTGTTTGCTTTTTACACTGCCATGAAACTAATCTTCTTCCAAGATATTGGCATCCACCTGTTGTTGATCTTCTGTCATAATTATCACCTGCATAATCACTATCTGAAAAAGCCTCTAAGTGAAAAGGTGAATCCCTGGGATACCACAATCCTAACTTAGGTTGTTGTTTTAAATAACAGAAAATTCTCTTCACTGCATTCATATGAGAAATCTTTGGTGAGACTTGATATCTTGCACATAAACAAACAGCAAGCATGATATCTGGCCTAGATGCAGTGAGATACATAAGACAGCTAATCATTGATCTATATAACTTGACTTCAACTGGGTGTCCATCTTCATCCTTGCCCAATGAGTTTATTGATTTAATAGGTGTAGTGACAGACTTCATGTCATCAAAATTGAACTTCTTAAGTATGTCAGATACATACTTGTCTTGACTTATGAAAATCCCTTCCTTTGACTGCTTAACTTGAAGTCTCAAAAAGAAATTTAGCTCACCCATTGAACTCATTTGAAATTCTTTCTGCATCAGCTGCTCAAACTCCTTAACCATAGACTATTTGGTAGCTCCAAAGATGATATCATCAACATATACTTGAACTAACATGATATCCTTCTTGTCTTTTTTGATAAACAAAGTCTTGTCAATAGCTCCCCTCCTGTAACCATGTTGTAATAAGAATGTGGAGAGCCTCTCATACCAAGCTCTAGGTGCCTGATAAAGGCCATAAAGAGCCTTAACTACCTTGTAGACTTTGTTAGGATGTTTAGGATCTTCAAAACCAGGAGGTTGTTTTACATAAACTTCTTATGTTATAGTGCCATAGAGAAAGGCACTCTTGACATCCATCTGGTAAACCTGAAATCCCATATATGAAGCAAAAGCAAGAAATATTCTAATAGCTTCAATCCTTGCTACAGGAGCAAATACTTCATCATAATCTACTCCTTCTTCTTGTCTGTAGCCTTGAGCTACTAACCTTGCCTTGTTCTTGATGACATTACCTCTTTCATCTCTCTTGACTCTGAAAATCCATCTGGTTCCAATAACTTTCTTCCCATCTGGAAGATCACATAATACCCAAACTTCTTGAAGTTTGAATTGTAGCAGTTCTTCTTGCATAGCTTCAACCCAACTTTCTTTTGTCAATGCTTGAGCAATATTCTTAGGTTCCTCTTGAGAAATAAAACAAGTAAACAGACATGTTTGATGGTCCTTATGATTCAGCCTGTTCTGTTTGTAGACAAAGCTAAGTAAAGCATTATGAGGTTTAGTAAAACTCTTAGCTTTGTGTCTTGTCATCACTCCAGAAGTAGAAGGACCAATGATTTGATCAGTAGGATGATTCTTATGAATCCTTAAGATTGGAGACTGTGGAACTCCATACGCATCATCCAAGTTAGTATAATCAGCACCTTCATTGAAATCTGAGAAAATACCTTCATCTGCAAACTCATCATCAGTTTCCTCTAATCCAGGCATGGTAGGATCATCCAAATCATCTAAAGTATTGTCAACTGGTGTAGCAGTACTTTGGTTGAAAGTACTGTCCAAAGTACTGTAAGAGTATTCTGCAGTATTAGTCTTTTTCTTTGCTGCTTCATAAGCTCTTCTCTGTTCATCAGTGTAAGAATGTGCTAAAACATCTTGAAGAAGCATCTGATTAAGTTCTTCCTGAATAGATTGATCCTCAGCAGATAATGAGGATTTTTGTTCATCAGTACTCTTCTTTGGTACATCAGTACTTTGCATTGGAACTTCAGTACTTTGCTTTGTAGCATCAGGAACAGCATCAGGTCTAATATGAACTTCATGTACAACATACTGTAAGTCTTCTCCATCATGTACAGGTTGATTTTCTTCTCTAACAGGTACATAGTTCATAGAAGGAGTTAGAACTTCAAGTTCAAACATCCAATCATGACCTTTACCCTTCTGATTGTCTTGATCTTCTAAAAACTCAACATAAAGACAATCTTGAATCTTCTTAGTGACTCTATTGTACACTCTAAACCCCTTACTATTGGTACAATAACCCAATAAATATCCTTCTTCAGACTTGCCATCAAACTTTCCCAGATTATCAATTGTGTTTAAAATAGTAAGAGGGCATCCAAAAGGCTTCATAAAACGAATGTTGGGTTTGTTTCCCATTAGCAACTCATAAGGTGTCTTCATCTGTGGTTTGGTGACTGATACTCTGTTAAGTACATAGCAAGCATTACTTACAGCTTCAGCCCAGAATTGAATAGGAAGTTGTGAATCTGCAAGCATAGTTCTGGCTGCTTCAATCAAAGTCCTATTCTTCCTCTCTGTGACACCATTCTGTTGTGGTGTTCTTGCAATACTGAACTCCCTCTTGATTCCTTTGTTAGCACAAAATTCATCCGTAAGCTTGTTCTTGAATTCAGTTCCATTGTCACATCTAATACCTCTGACCTTGAGTCTCAATTGGTTTTCCAGTGCTATTATCAGTGTCTGAATAGCATCAAAAGTATCATCTTTAAATCCCAAGAAAAATACCCAACTGAATCTACTGCAATCATCTGTAACAACTAAGCAGTACTTTTTCTTGTTTAAACTTGCCACAGAAACAGGTCCAAACAAATCCATATGTAACAGCTCCAAAGGTTCTCTAATTGTTCTCTCCTCAAGCTTCTTGCATGAAGCTTTGTGTTGTTTACCCTTCTTACATGCCAAACAGGAGTGATCATTCTTGTAAGTCTTTGAAGGTAAACCTCTAACTAAATTGCCTTTGACCAGTTTGTTGATATTCTTGAAATTTTCATGGCCCAATCTTCTATGCCACTGATGTGCTTCTTCAGTTGTTGCTTTTGCCACTAAACAGGTGGCTCTTCCATACGAGTGAAGACTCTTCATGTCCAGACTATACACATCATTTGTCCTTGGTACTCTGAGAACTACCAAGTTATCATCAACAGGCTTGAATTCAGAGGAAAGAATGAGACATTCTGTGTCAGTGAATAATACAGGATGCTTTTTATCACAGATTTGAGAGACTGATAATAAGTTGAACTTGAGCTCCTTCACATATCTAACATTCTCAAAATCTATACGTCCTGCTTTGATAGTTCCTTTCTCAGTAATTCTTCCTCCATTGGGATCATTCCCAAATGGAACTCTTCCTCCACTAATAGATCTAAAATCTGACAGAATATCCTTGTCTCCTGTCATACTTCCAGAGCAACCACTATCTACAATCAAATGATCTTTAAGCTCCTCTTCTGGGTTGCCCTGCACAAAGATTTAGAGAGTTAGTTTCTTTTAGGAACCCAAGCCATTACTGACTTGTGTTCCCCTTGTGGAGTTACAAACTCAAATTCTTTGAGTATGTAATTTCTACTGTTTTTCAAAACATGATCCAGAATTATCTTTTGATTTTTAACATGTGGATTTTCAAAACTTTCTTGATTTTCAACAGAACTCTCTTTTGCAAATTCATTCTCTTTTTCTTGTATTATGAAAACATCTGATTCACTTTTTGTTGAAAGTACTGTTTGTCCCTCAGCAGTACTTTCTCTCTTAACCCATTCAGTTTTAACACTTGGTTCCTGTGATCTAGATCCCCTATGTGAATTGTAGTACCTTCTAGGTTGATAGTAATGAGATCTCCTAGGATTTTTGTTCCAAGTGGTATTCGCAGTACCTTGGTTTGACTGAGCAGTACTTTGAGAAGGTACTGCTTGTGAAGGTACTGGTGGTTTAGAAAAAGTTCTTCTCTGGTGGGGGTACCTATGATCTGGTGAGAAATTGTTGTGATTAACCCTATTTGAATTATTCCAAACTGGTTTCTTCTCTCTAGATTTCTGGTTGGCAGACCTATTCTTTGGAAATTGCCTAAGGTATTCTGAGTGATGTTCACAATCCTTGATTAAATGAGTAGGACTAAAACACACAAAACACAGTTTTTCACCCATACTCCCAAAGTGACTTCTTCTATGTCTATGACCAAAACTATTGTTCCTTCTAGGTGAATGATTAAATCTGTTTTGACCAAAGTTATTCCAAAAAGGTTTAGCAGTACTGTTTTGAAAAGGTTTTCTTAAAGGTACTACTTGTGGAGCAGTACTTTGAGTAGAAGGTACTGCTTGATTTTGAAATTTTGTTTCAACAGTTTCTTTTGGAGTTTCAGACCTAGATTGACCAATAAGCTTCTTCCTAAACTCTAGACTGTCTACACCAAAACGTGAAACATCAGGTCTTATGGGTTGATGACTACCAACTGGATGTGGAACAACATGATAACCTCTGTCTTTCTTATACTCAGGAGGTGATTCACTAATTGAACCCTCATTACTAGATGTGTCTACATAATTAATGAGTTCATCATCACTAGTGGTTACATCCTCAAAATCACCTTCATCCTTATCACTAGATGTGTTTTCTTCTATGTTATCAAAGTCCATACCAAAACCTAAGCCAGTTCTAATGTATGCTCTTCTTTGTTTTTGAACATAAGTAACATGTGACAGACCAGATTCTTTCCAGGCATCAAACTTTGCTAACAAGTCATCTCTTTCCTTAGTGAGTTTCTCAATTTCAGCAATTTTACAGTTTAGTTTCCATTCACCGAGTTTTAACTGGTAATCCTGTTGTTCATATTTTTCAGCCCAAGCCATTTCATTATTTTCATGTGTTATAATTTTGGCTTCCATAGACTCTAATGTTATTTGATAACCTGCTACCTCAGACCTAGCCTTAACACAATTATCTCTTTCAAACACATAATTATTTAGCAGTTTTTGATAAAAATCATGACAATTTGAGCATACCTCAGAGATAGGGGTTGAACTTGGTGAAGTAGCTACCATTGCAAGTAGAACATGATCATCTTCACACTCCAAGCTCCAATCAAATCCTCCATACCCATCTCCAGATTCCAAAGCAGCATGATCAACTTCCTCATCAAAAACAGTGCTCCAGTCTAATTCTTCTACCAAATCTTCAACTGCTTCTTCCATTGCTACCATACAATAAGTCACTGGTTCATCATCAAACTCTTCACTCCAGTCAACTTCTGACAAATTCTCTTGAGCAACCAAAGCCTTTGTTTCAGTAATGGGGATTTCTTTTAGCTCCAGCTTTGGTTTCTCAGTCATTCTATTTGCTTGATACTTAGCAAACCTACACTCCCTTGCAAAGTGTCAAGTCTTTTGACAATTGAAGCATTCAATTTTGGATTTGTCAAAAGTGATTCCCTGTTTTGGTTTGAAGTCAATGCTCTTTCCTGTTTTCTTCATGTACTTCTTGATCCTTGCAGTGATCAAAGCAACTTGCCACCTGATATCAATCTCTTCTAAAGCATCCTCATCAATCTGGGAGAGATTTTCTTCATAAATGATGAGTGTCTAAATACTCATCATTTTTGTACTATCTAGACTGCAAAAACATCTGAAAACACTCAGAAATGCATCAAAATGATGAAAATATCACAAACAAGTGTTTTATATGTTTTAAATGCAAAAATACCAAAATCAGATGAAAAACGTATCAAGTTTTCATAATTGGCAGTTTTAGTCCCCCAAGTTACAAAAGTTGTCAAAATAAGTCCCTGGTAATTCAAAAACTTGTAAAATGTCATTTAAGGTCCATAGGATTCATAAAGTTGTCAAAACAAGCCCTTTAAAGTTCAAAAATCACAATTTACAACTTTAGTCCCTCAACTTTACAAAAATGTCAAAAATAGTCCCTGGGTGTTCAAAAATAGAAATTATTCAAACAACACCCTTGTATTATTTATATATGACAAAATTGGTCCTTTATGAGAAGTTTAAAGAGAAATTACAAGTTTGGTCCCTGGAGTTTGAAAATTGTCAAAAATGGTCCTTGGACATTTAAAAAAATGGAATTTTATGCAATTGGTTCTTGTACTATTCACATGTTGCAGGTTTAGTCCTTGTGATAGGATTGGAAAAGTTTCAGGATCAGCCCCTCATTTTGGCAGAATTACATTTTTGGTCCTTGTGCTTAATACAAACCAAACGGATCCTCTTTATTATTAATACCAAATCCAATCCATTATCCACCCAGCCCAAATACATAACCCGGCCCAATATTTAAAAATGAGAAAACCGCCTCCACTGTAGCACTCTCTCCCTCACCCCTGCATACCTGAAACCAGGTGGTTTCCACCTCTCCCAACCTTTCCACCTCACCAAACTTATCCCCCCAGCTGTATACCATGTCCCCTCCACCTCCATATCCTCCCAAGAATCATTAATGAACAAAAAACTGCCCAAGACTTTTTTGGCGCCAAAAGCAAAATCAAAGGCTGAGATAAGTTTCAAAGATCGATTGGTGGTGGGATTTACTCAGAAGCATGTGGGGAATCTAAAAAGTCTATAAAGAGAGAAGGAAAAGCAGAGGAGAATAATAAGTAGAGTAATTTAGTTTAGTTTAGGTCGTTTTAGTTAATTTTCCATTTCAAATGTAATTCTAAGCTTTCAAGTACTTTTTTAAGTCATCTCAGTGTATTTATAATCTTTATCAATTAGTAATTTCAAGTTCCAAGTCTTATTTCAGTTGTTCAAATTTTCAAGTGCTCAAATTCTCAAAAATGTTTGAATGTTGTTAAGTAGTTGTTGTTTTGGACTGTTAGGCTCATTTAAGCTCCTTATAAAGCTGTTAAAAGCTTTTAGAAACATTAATTCAGTGTTTATCATTGAAACTTAAATATACTAAAAAAATACAAAAAATTCAGTAATAAATCAAAAATCACAAAAGATGAAGAAGAAAGCTGGAGCAGGGTAGATACAGGATTGCCCTGGTTTAGAGCTTCTTGGGAAGCCATAGGTTGAGGCCTTGTACCTCAGTTCTCTGTTTTGTACTTGGAAATCATTTGTAAGCATTTTCTCAAAAATTGCATTTCATAGTTTATCTGTTTTAAATAAGTTAATTTTGGTTTAATTCTGTCTAATAATAATTAGTATAAGTTAATGACTTGTTTCCTTGGTCTGAAAACATGTCTTAGTGTTTAAACTTTTAAATCAGTCTATAAAAGGGTTGTTTGGATTTGCCATGTTAACTGTGGTATAGCATTGTTTGTGTTGTTGTTTATGCTTGTCTCATGTTACATTAGTATCCAATAACTCAAACAAAGTATAAAAACCAGTACTTATTTAGTAAAAAGTCAAAAGTGCTTTTAATCTCATTTATCTAATTAACTGTTAGAATTTAGGAACTTAAACTCATCATAGTTGTTTATAAGTTGGTCACTTAGCTTAATTTTATCATAACTTAGGTTAATATAACATAATCAGTAAGTAGGAGTGATTTAAAGTTCATATTAGTCAAACCTTTAGTGTAATTTAAAAAGTCAACTTTTCAATATAGTCATTTTTGAATAAAATGAATAATTTTATATAGGATTCATTACTAAGTTTTAGCTTAAATCCTTTTGGGATAGTAATATTTAGCTGCTTAGATAAAATATAAAAATATTAGTTTACCATTTCCTAGCTTATAAAGTGCTTATTCATTAGCTTGTTTTAGGTCCTTTCCTAGAAAAGTGCCCTGTGCACAGATTTGCTACTCTAGTTCATAAGCTCTCAGAGAGCTTATTAGTTACCCCTAGCTTATGCAACTTAGCTTTTTGAGAAGCTCACCTAGTGTCTCAAGGTTCTAGTTTTCATTTTTCAAATTCTAGCTTATTTGCTTAGCCTGCTATTAGCTTTTTGTTCTGTCCATTTCATGTAGTACATAACCAATCAGTGTTTTCAAGTTTTTGCATAAGCTCATTATAAGCTCTTAAGTGAACACCACTGTGAGTACTTTAGCTTTTTGGATAGCTTAATTGGTCAGCTTGATAATTCCAGTTTTCATTTTCATTTCATAGCTTATTTTAGTGCTTAAAAATTAGTTAGAAGTTGCCTAGTAAACCATATAGTATACTGTATAAACAGTGTTAACTTGTGCTTATTTGTAGCTTAATCAGTGCTTAATTATAGTCAAATTGCTTTTTCAGTTTTCACATTAGCTTATTCAAAGCTAATTAGCTTATTCTTAGTTTCCTTTGGCTTGTTCATTAGCTTATAGCCATCTTAGCTAAAACTTTGTGCTTAATTCCATTTTTTGTCCACTGTTAAGATATTAAGCTGTTTCTGAGCTTATTAATCATTTTCATAAAAAGTTGTAGTTGTGAAAAGTGCTTATCTTAGTTAGCTTAACAAGTTTGTAAAATAAAAATCCAAAAAACAAATGTTTAGCAAAAAGGTGGGGAGGCAGGCTCGAACCTGAGACCTCCCACCTTATGAGAGTGATAGTGTGTACCTGGATACCATGCGCCCTTGGGACTTGTCTTGGTTGTATCTTGCACTATCTAATATATAACCTTTGTTTTCTCTATTAGCTTATACGTATGTTTTAGCTTATTTCTAGCTTATTTAGAACAGCTTTTTCATGTTTTGTATTTTTCTTATCTTTGTATTAGTATAAAGTATTTTATAAAAAAGTTTCAGATTTTTCTAAATAGTTTTAGTATTTTTAATCATTTAATTAGTGTAAAAACTTATTTAATTCATAAAAAAAAATATAAAAGTCTAAAAAATACAAATCTTTTTTCTAAAATTTTCTTTTATCATATAGTACGTAATAAAATTGTTTTTACACTTGTAGGACTTTTATTTCATAAATTTTACGTTTTATCTTGCGCTCCAGCGTAATTTTTGTACATAACGTACGTTTTCATTTTAAGTCACGTTTTTAAGTAATTTAAGTTTACGTTTTAATTAAAATAGATTATTTAAGTTATTTTATTTTATAAAATCAAGAAACATCATTGTAAAAATAGTGATAGCGTTTATTTAATATATTTTAGCTTTTTAATTTTCCTTTAATTTGCATTTAAGTCGCTGTAATTTGTAAATCTTTTCTTTAGGTATAAATTTCTCAAAAACCTTATTGATCACTATCCTTAGTGATTACTCGACATCTGAAGTTGTTTAACACCAATTCATCCTCCGTGGGACTTAACGACCCAGGAATCCACTGTATTCCTCTGATCTAAATTGCATTTGGTGTGTGAACTGTTTTGAGTTTCTTACGGTTGGTCATTCACAAGTGGCTAGCTTGCGTGAGATAACTTGACGGTTTTGCACCAATCAAATTTTGGCGCCGCTGCCGGGGAGGCTGTAAGCGTGTTTTAAACATTTTTCAGACCCGTACTTGCACATATACCACTTTTTTGTAAACAGTTTTTAAAAAAAAAATCAAAAAAAAAAAAAAAAAAAAAAAAAAGTTCATTAACACTTTTCCTAAAGTGTTAACAACACCAAAAATATTTTCATTCTTTGTTTTTTCAAAATGTTTATCCAAAAAGTCCAAAAATATTCATCTTTACCCTCTTACCCTTTTTGATTCTTTATTCCTTTACCCTCTATCCATTTGATTCTAACTTCTTCTATTCTCATGGAATCTCTCGACTACGACGAATTCTGGAACGAAGTTGAAAAACTTCCTACTTTATCATAAATGTCAAGAATTCGTGTTGTTCGTAATGATCCATTAATTCTGCGTAGGGAAATGGAACGAGAAACCGGGGTGACAAAGGACCAGGTACTTGCCTCTTATAATGGAGGTGCTAAATACGTCCAACCTACGGTTATGATCTAACCCCTCGATTGCTCCTAAGCCGTCTAAAATTGATCCTACACTTTCACGATTTATGGGTTAAAAGCAAACATGCAGAAATTAGACCGGTGACTAGCAAGAATGACTTGCCTAATCTTCACGTTTCTCAAGAACCAAAACCGGAGACCATAACGGAAGTGGTGGAAATTGCTAGCTCTCAGAGCACACCACTTGTCCCACCTCCGGATTTTTCAAAATGTTCTTTGAGACTTAATAGTCATTCAGATCACCATGTTGGTTTTGTTGATTCTTTGAATGAACTGATTCCTTCTCATAACTCTCAAATAGAATCGTTTATTCCTTGTGTCGGTTGTGGTAATCCTCTTTTTGGTTCACCCTGTCGCTGGTGTACGTGTGTACAATGTGGTAATGATATTTGTAACGAGAGTTGTTTGTTTTGTGGTTCGAGGAATTCATTTGATTATGATCCTAATCCGAACTCATTTAACGACCCCTCAAATTTTTCCAATTACCCACCACAGCCCGACTTATCTTCATATAATCAACATAACTGCTGTGAATTTTGTGGAGGTCCTCACCAAGGATTTGAGTGTCAATCCGAAAACACGTTTGTCTATGAACAGTTTTCCGGTGATGCTCAGAACTTTGGATATGACCAATATCCATATGATTCACCAATCCAGGCTCAACAGTTTTACTGTTGTGAGAACTGTGGAGGTCCCCATTTCAGCTCTGATTGTCAAACAGGGAATCCATTTCCTTGTAACAATTACGACTATCCATATCACGACCAACCTCCACAGTGCCAAATGACTCAAACTCCTCAGCAAACCCAACAAGACACTTATCTAGAGCTTCTGGAGTCAGTGAAAAGAACTGAGGAGTTGAGTAAAACAACATTTCATTATGTTCCCAGTTTTTCTTGTGTATATTGTGGGGGTCCTCATGATGATTATCAATGTCAACCTTCCGGTTTTGACAAATCTCCACTCCCACAATATCCCGTCATTCATAATTCACATGAGAAATCCATGGAAGAATTGCTAGCCGAAGAGCAGGCTGCTAAAATAAATTCCCAAATTGCTTTTGAAAAATCTATTAGGGAATTAATTGCAAAAGAAAAAGCAGCCAGATCTAGCTCTCAATTTCGTTTTATTCCTGATGACAGTGATGATGAGGATGCACTTGGTATCCTACAATTTTATAAAGATTCATTAAGTTCATTAATGGATATTCCAGCAGTTGAGATTCATTCTCAAGCAACTGCTATCACACCCGAGGTTCACACTCACTCTCTGAACATGGGGGATGAGCTTCTTGACACTGTTCCTGAAAAGGAATCGGACGAATTCATAAAGTCTAGTGTCGAGAACCTTGTCCCAATCCCAATAGAGTCACAGGGAATTCTCGAGCATTTGTGTGATATCCCTACCCCTCTTGTCTTCCAAAGTAATCATGTTGAGATGTGCTCCGATTCTAATGATGACGATTCGTTATCTTGTGGAGACATCAGTTATATGGAGGAATTACCTTCTGAGCTTGTTAGCTTAGAAGAAGAGAATGATGAAGTTACTGACACTGAAATCAAAGATGAAGCTCTTCGAGCAACATTATTGAATGTCAGTCTTCTCATTTCTAAAATCGAGGCTTTCAAAGAAATACCCATTTCATCTCCTATCCCCATAAAGGATAGTGACATTTTTTCCGATGATTCTATTCCGGAAATGGAAGCCTTCTGTTTTGATCAGATGGGAGAGAAAATTAGTGGTAATACCACTTCTCATTTTCATAATTCTCTCCCTGATTATGAATCATTTACATTGGAGGAGTTCACCAGTGAACCCACTGATACAAATTCTGAATATGATTCATTCACCTTCGAGGAGTTCTCCTGTGAACTTACTCATATCATATCTCCGCTGGAGTATGATAATTTCTACTTTGATCTAGACACACCCATAATATGTCTTGATCAAGTGAGCTTAACTGAGGAGATTCATGAAACTATGAATTCTCCTATTGAGGATGAAGAGTTAGTCATGATTTTTATCATGATTTTCTTTCTTTTCTTCATATATCCTGTCACTTCTCCTGTTCTTCACTCCTTCGGGAATGAAGACATTATCTTTGACCCCGGCATTTTCATTTATCATTTGTGAGCCGGTTCTATGTATATCTCATCGGTGTGGAACTTTCACGTACTTCAATGTTTATACAAACATCTTGAATGAAAGTCCGATGGAGATTGTCTCTTCCACTTGCTTCCCCATGAACAAATTAATTCGGGGTCGAGTCAAGCTAGCGACTCGGTAATCAAAAACAGTAGTGCAACATGGGTTTTCACCCATGTTTCTGTCTTCTTACCCCTTTCTACCACCTAAGTGTGGGGGAGATGCCCCACATGTTGTATATAGATCTTGAAAATGAATGAAAATTGTAATATTAAAAAAAAGAGAATAATTGTTGTGTTTCTACACTTAGCTAGTAATGTTATCTTTTTACGTTCTAAGTTTCGGCATAACAGCCGGTACTTTGAATATTGAGGACAATATTCATTTCTAAGTGTGGGGGGGAAATTCTGGCGAATTTGATCATAAATGTACCCTTTTAGTCCCTTTTTCCCCAAAAATGGCCAAATTTTAAAAATTTTTTATTTAGTGGAAGTACTATGTACTAAACACAACAAATGGTAATCAGTCCGCCATGTCTAACCCACATAAGGATTGGCTAATCCAGGAGCAAACGGCTTGGTAAAGATATCTCAAATCCGTTTATGGCTTGCAATTTGCCCAAAATTGTATGGTGTTCAGCTCACCATATCCTAAAAAGTGAAGAGTTGGCTAGCCCGCAAGTTTATGGCTTGTGGTAAAGGCAGTTGGAAATCCATAATTGGTAATCGGCTCACCAAAGATATTTTATCTAAGAGTTGGCTAGTCCAGAAGCAAATGGCTTCTGGTAAAGACAAATCAAATCCGTTGAAAGCTTATGATTTGCTCAAAATCATTTGGTTATCATTGTACCAAGGTTCTTACTTGAACTAAAACAATTGGCTACTCCAGAAGTAATGGCTTTTGGTAAAGAGATAAAATCCATTAACTTTTCATAAAAACATTGCTAGGGACTAGCAATATCTTAGTGTGGGGGATTGATGAGTGTCTAAATACTCATCATTTTTGTACTATCTAGACTGCAAAAACATCTGAAAACACTCAGAAATGCATCAAAATGATGAAAATATCACAAACAAGTGTTTTATATGTTTTAAATGCAAAAATACCAAAATCAGATGAAAAACGTATCAAGTTTGCATAATTGGCAGTTTTAGTCCCCCAAGTTACAAAAGTTGTCAAAATTAGTCCCTGGTAATTCAAAAACTTGTAAATTGTCATTTAAGGTCCATAGGATTCATAAAGTTGTCAAAACAAGCCCTTTAAAGTTCAAAAATCATAATTTACAACTTTAGTCCCTCAACTTTACAAAAATGTCAAAAATAGTCCCTGGGTGTTCAAAAATAGAAATTATTCAAACAACACCCTTGTATTATTTATATATGACAAAATTGGTCCTTTATGATACGTTTAGAGAGAAATTACAAGTTTGGTCCCTGGAGTTTGAAAATTGTCAAAAATGGTCCTTGGACATTTAAAAAAATGGAATTTTATGCAATTGGTTCTTGTACTATTCACATGTTGCAGGTTTAGTCCTTGTGATAGGATTGGAAAAGTTTCAGGATCAGCCCCTCACTTTGGCAGAATTACATTTTTGGTCCTTGTGCTTAATACAAACCAAACGGATCCTCTTTATTATTAATACCAAATCCAATCCATTATCCACCCAGCCTAAATACATAACCCGGCCCAATATTTAAAAATGAGAAAACCGCCTCCACTGTAGCACTCTCTCCCTCACCCCTGCATACCTGAAACCAGGTGGTTTCCACCTCTCCCAACCTTTCCACCTCACCAAACTTATCCCCCCAGCTGTATACCATGTCCCCTCCACCTCCATATCCTCCCAAGAATCATTAATGAACAAAAAACTGCCCAAGACTTTTTTGGCGCCAAAAGCAAAATCAAAGGCTGAGATAAGTTTCAAAGATCTAATGGTGGTGGGATTTACTCAGAAGCATGTGGGGAATCTAAAAAGTCTATAAAGAGAGAAGGAAAAGCAGAGGAGAATAATAAGTAGAGTAATTTAGTTTAGTTTAGGTCGTTTTAGTTAATTTTCCATTTCAAATGTAATTCTAAGCTTTCAAGTACTTTTTTAAGTCATCTCAGTGTATTTATAATCTTTATCAATTAGTAATTTCAAGTTCCAAGTCTTATTTCAGTTGTTCAAATTTTCAAGTGCTCAAATTCTCAAAAATGTTTGAATGTTGTTAAGTAGTTGTTGTTTTGGACTGTTAGGCTCATTTAAGCTCCTTATAAAGCTGTTAAAAGCTTTTAGAAACATTAATTCAGTGTTTATCATTGAAACTTAAAAATACTAAAAAAATACAAAAAATTCAGTAATAAATCAAAAATCACAAAAGATGAAGAAGAAAGTTGGAGCAGGGTAGATACAGGATTGCCCTGGTTTAGAGCTTCTTGGGAAGCCATAGGTTGAGGCCTTGTACCTCAGTTCTCTGTTTTGTACTTGGAAATCATTTGTAAGCATTTTCTCAAAAATTGCATTTCATAGTTTATCTGTTTTAAATAAGTTAATTTTGGTTTAATTCTGTCTAATAATAATTAGTATAAGTTAATGACTTGTTTCCTTGGTCTGAAAACATGTCTTAGTGTTTAAACTTTTAAATCAGTCTATAAAAGGGTTGTTTGGATTTGCCATGTTAACTGTGGTATAGCATTGTTTGTGTTGTTGTTTATGCTTGTCTCATGTTACATTAGTATCCAATAACTCAAACAAAGTATAAAAACCAGTACTTATTTAGTAAAAAGTCAAAAGTGCTTTTAATCTCATTTATCTAATTAACTGTTAGAATTTAGGAACTTAAACTCATCATAGTTGTTTATAAGTTGGTTACTTAGCTTAATTTTATCATAACTTAGGTTAATATAACATAATCAGTAAGTAGGAGTGATTTAAAGTTCATATTAGTCAAACCTTTAGTGTAATTTAAAAAGTCAACTTTTCAATATATTCGTTTTTGAATAAAATGAATAATTTTATATAGGATTCATTACTAAGTTTTAGCTTAAATCCTTTTGGGATAGTAATATTTAGCTGCTTAAATAAAATATAAAAATATTAGTTTACCATTTCCTAGCTTATAAAGTGCTTATTCATTAGCTTGTTTTAGGTCCTTTCCTAGAAAAGTGCCCTGTGCACAGATTTGCTACTCTAGTTCATAAGCTCTCAGAGAGCTTATTAGTTACCCCTAGCTTATGCAACTTAGTTTTTTGAGAAGCTCACCTAGCTGTCTCAAGGTTCTAGTTTTCATTTTTCAAATTCTAGCTTATTTGCTTAGCCTGCTATTAGCTTTTTGTTCTGTCCATTTCATGTAGTACATAACCAATCAGTGTTTTCAAGTTTTTGCATAAGCTCATTATAAGCTCTTAAGTGAACACCACTGTGAGTACTTTAGCTTTTTGGATAGCTTAATTGGTCAGCTTGATAATTCCAGTGTTCATTTTCATTTCATAGCTTATTTTAGTGCTTAAAAATTAGTTAGAAGTTGCCTAGTAAACCATATAGTATACTGTATAAACAGTGTTAACTTGTGCTTATTTGTAGCTTAATCAGTGCTTAATTATAGTCAAATTGCTTTTTCAGTTTTCACATTAGCTTATTCAAAGCTAATTAGCTTATTCTTAGTTTCCTTTGGCTTGTTCATTAGCTTATAGCCATCTTAGCTAAAACTTTGTGCTTAATTCCATTTTTTGTCCACTGTTAAGATATTAAGCTGTTTCTGAGCTTATTAATCATTTTCATAAAAAGTTGTAGTTGTGAAAAGTGCTTATCTTAGTTAGCTTAACAAGTTTGTAAAATAAAAATCCAAAAAACAAATGTTTAGCAAAAAGGTGGGGAGGCAGGCTCGAACCTGAGACCTCCCACCTTATGAGAGTGATAGTGTGTACCTGGATACCATGCGCCCTTGGGACTTGTCTTGGTTGTATCTTGCACTATCTAATATATAACCTTTGTTTTCTCTATTAGCTTATACGTATGTTTTAGCTTATTTCTAGCTTATTTAGAACAGCTTTTTCATGTTTTGTATTTTTCTTATCTTTGTATTAGTATAAAGTATTTTATAAAAAAGTTTCAGATTTTTCTAAATAGTTTTAGTATTTTTAATCATTTAATTAGTGTAAAAACTTATTTAATTCATAAAAAAAATATAAAAGTCTAAAAAATACAAATCTTTTTTCTAAAATTTTCTTTTATCATATAGTACGTAATAAAATTGTTTTTACACTTGTAGGACTTTTATTTCATAAATTTTACGTTTTATCTTGCGCTCCAGCGTAATTTTTGTACATAACGTACGTTTTCATTTTAAGTCACGTTTTTAAGTAATTTAAGTTTACGTTTTAATTAAAATAGATTATTTAAGTTATTTTATTTTATAAAATCAAGAAACATCATTGTAAAAATAGTGATAGCGTTTATTTAATATATTTTAGCTTTTTAATTTTCCTTTAATTTGCATTTAAGTCGCTGTAATTTGTAAATCTTTTCTTTAGGTATAAATTTCTCAAAAACCTTATTGATCACTATCCATAGTGATTACTCGACATCTGAAGTTGTTTAACACCAATTCATCCTCCGTGGGACTTAACGACCCAGGAATCCACTGTATTCCTCTGATCTAAATTGCATTTGGTGTGTGAACTGTTTTGAGTTTCTTACGGTTGGTCATTCACAAGTGGCTAGCTTGCGTGAGATAACTTGACGGTTTTGCACCAATCAATAAACGACAGGTAAAGAAGCTTGTTGTGCAAAAAAAGAGCACACAACCTCATCTGAGTGCATAGTAGTAGGTGGTGGGGTTTGCTGAGCATAGGTGGGAGCAGTATGCGAGACAGTACTTTGAGGCACAGTACTTTGAGTTGGAGAAGCAGTACTTTTGGTGGAAGTATTGCCCCTCTTTTCAGATGATAGAAAAGCAATATTGTGTGTCTTAGAAATTGTTTGACCATTCATCTCATGCTCATATACCTTCAGATGATTGTAGAGATCATCAAAGTACATAACATCCAAGCCTGGTTGTCCTCTAATCATTGTAGCTATCACATGCCATGGGGATGGCAAACTCCTTAGAAACTTCAGATTAGCATCTTCAACTGAAACTTCTGCCTGGTATAACTCCAACATATTGAGGAGATTTTGAAACCTATCATATGCAGCATCAAGACTCTCTCTTTCACCTACAGTGAAAGTTTCAAACTGTTGCTTCAGCAGATTTCTGTGCATCTTCTTAGAAGCTTCATTCCCTCCAAATCTGGTCTTGAGAGCAGCCTAGAGCTGCTTAGCATCTTTAGCATCATGGAACTTCAGAAGATGACCATCTGGAATGGCAGACAAGAGAATATTGAGTGCCTTCTCTTGATTCCTTAAGGTTGCTGCTGGTAATACTGCCTTAGGTGCTTTAGGTTGTCCAGGAATGTCTACAGTTTCTGGAACAACTTCATTACCATTGACAATTACATTCCATAGAGCATGATCTGTAATGGCAATGTACTTCCTCATCTTCATACACCATAAGTCATATTCACCCTTCTTGATTACAGGAATCCTCATTGAGGTGATGGAAGGTGGTGGAACAGAATCAGTCGACATCTTTAGGTTCTGTTGTAGGTTTTAGGGTTTCTTCTTAGTCAGAGTTTCCACACAAGCTCTGATACCACTTGTTGGATCGATGTACTCTAACCAAACTAACTTAAATAGCTTGTTAAGGTTTAATAACCTCGGATAAATCCTAAGTTATTAACAGAGAAACACAGAGCAAACTCTATTAAGTATGCGGAATTTACTTAACAAAGCTAAGAAGAATAACTTTAACTTTGAACGATTTTATTAATAACTCTAACTCTGCTTAATATGAAGATCTTTAACAACTCTAATAATATCAAACTTCTCTCTAAAACTCTAATAAAATCACGTACATCTTATGCCAATCTAGGGGTCCTTTTATAGGCTCAAGGATACCCTAGTCGGTTTACAATTTGTATCCTTGTACGTCAAGTAATCTAACATAGAATATTCTAGAATTACAAGACTTTCTATAAACGAATAAAACAGTTCTTTGATCTTGCAGTACTTTGACTTCGTATGCAGTACTTTGACTTTATCATTAAGCAGTACTTTGACTCTTTAACTTTTTCAGTACTTTATAGTTTACAGTACTTTATCTTTCTGTAACACTCTGTCAATCTTCAGCACTTTCATATCCCAACACTAACCTATCCAATACCCCTAACCTAATCCAAATCCATGCTGAAATCAACCCCAATCTGATCCAAACCAACAATCTGACCCAATTCAGCTTTCAAATGCATCACAGTTGACTTAGTTTGACTGAATTTGAGATTTGAGTGAATTATGAATTTGAAACAGTAATAAGTTCACAAAAAGTTATATTAAGCTTAAATGAACTTAGAGAAACAGTAGCTTAACCTTGATGAAGCTTATAAAACAGATTTGAGTATTTTTTTTATTTTTTAAGTATTTTTCTTATATTTTTGTTATTTTTTATTTAAGAGGGCATTAAGCTGAAATATGAATATGATAAGCTAAAAGGATTTGTAACAGTACTAATAAACACCTGAAATTGATTTAAACTGAGATTAAACACTAATAAGTAAACTGAAATTTAAAGAAATTTTATTAAAATGAAATCTGAGGTACAACTGATGATTACACTTTAAAATGGATTTAGAAAACTAAAGAAAGCAATAGAAAAGTAAATTACAACTATATTAAGCTACTGAAAACTAGATGATTACAATACTGAGATTTGGGGGTTTATATAGGAGAGCCACGAGCTTGGGAAGGATCCAGAAGGCTAATTGTGTGCTTCTTTGAGTGCATCTCATCCATTCGATCACATCCCACCTCATTCCTTTTAATCACAGCCTTTGATCAGTCCCATCCACGTCCCATTAACCAATCAGAGGCTAGAAAGGCACACGGATTGCCAGCTTGGCATTCCATTGTGTCAGGTTTGTCAGATATTGTCAGAAATACCCTTCAATTGTGGCGAATTAAGCGAATTAGTGTACGGGTATTTTAGGGTTCATAGGTATCTAGGTAAGTTTGGGGCTAATTTTGGCAGGTGGATTAATTTGGGGTATTTTATTACCTTTTGACCGTGTTTGACTAAGTAGTAAATGGTGGGGGTTCGTGGGCTTTTGGATGGGGTTCAAATGAGATAAAAGGGTTCAATGTTGTGGGACAGTTGACTGGTCAAGGGTATAATGAAGGGTCTATTTCAATTTTTGAACTCTTAGGTTTATTTTAAGGGTTAAAGGTAAAAGGTTTAATTTTAAAAGGGTAAAAGGTGTAATTATGTAATAGTGAAAGGGTATTTTTGGGAAATTGAGCACAAGGGTTAATTCTGACAATGTGGGAAAGATGGGGGACTGATCTTGCCAATTTTTAAACTTCAAGGGTAGAATCTGACAATTTTTGAAATTTGAAGGGCTGATTCTGCCATGTCTTCAAAGTTGATCCAATCTTTCGAAAATAATCCTTTCAGCATCAAAATCTTCACAATCACTCACTTCTGATTTCCCGGCTCAGCTTTTGCACTCTTTTCCTTCTCGTGCTCGGGTTTTTTGTCTGATTTGTCTTTCTTTGTGTGTTTTGTCATATCCGTACCTGCACATGCATAAACTCAAGGAACCAACAAATATTAGGCATAAACGGCTCTTTCTTGGTTATTTTGGGCCTGATTTGGTAAAGAAATGGTATGTGTTTTTGCACATACCACTCCCTCTATTACTAGGGGGATTATTTCAGTTTCTCGTTTGTATGACGATGGTTTTATTAACCGTTTTGAATCGAATAATAATATTTAAGTTACTAAGAATAATGTTGTTTATTTTACTGCTATTCCTCGTAATGGTATTTATGAAATTGAAATGTCTTGTTTGAATACAAATGAAAGTTCTATGTTTGCTGTAAGCAATAAAAGAGCCAAGTCTAATTTGGACTCTGCTCTCTTGTGGCGTAGTCGTCTTGGACACATTAGCAAGAAATGCATGGAGAAGTTGCAACACGATGGACTTCTCAACTCATCTGACATTAAGTCTCTTGAAAAGTGTGTTGCTTGTATGTCTGGTAAGATGGCTAGAAAACCTTATTCACATCAAGTGGAAAGGGCTAAAGATTTACTTGGACTTTTACACTCAGATGTATGTTGCCCATTTAGAATCACTTCAAGACAAGGAGCAAATTACTTCGTGACTTTCACTGACGACTATAGTCGGTATAGTTATGTTGAATTGTTGAAACATAAACATGAAGTGTTTGAAACATTCAAAGTGTTTCAAAAGAAAGTTGAAAATCAACTGGGGAAGACCATAAAATCACTACGTTCTGATCGTGGAGGTGAATATATGAGTCAAGAGTTTTTGGATCATCTTAAGGAGCATGTGATTATTGCCCATCGAACTCCTCCTTATACTCCACAACACAATGGTGTATCTGAGAGGATAAATCGAACCCTGCTTGACATGGTGCGTTATATGATGAAACAAACTACTCTTCCAAAGTCCTTTTGGGATTATGCCCTTGAGTCTGCTGCACGCATTCTCAATATGGTTCCAACTAAGAAGGTTGAAAAGACACCATACGAAGTATGGCATGGGCAAGCCCCTAAGCTGTCTTACTTAAAAGTCTGGGGTTGTGAGGCACTTGCTAAGCGTGATACACTTACCAAACCTGAAAAACTTGAACCTATAGTTGTTAAGTGTATCTTCGTAGGATACCCTAAGGAAACTATGGGATATTCTTTCTATCTTCCATCTGAGAACAAAGTTTTTGTTGCTCGAAATTCTGGGTTCTTTGAGAGTAATCTTATGGATCATAAAGCAAGTTGGAGTTTGGATGATCTTGAATTACTTCAAGAAGAAGATACAAATCCTTCTTTAGACACTAGCATTCATCACGATGAGGATGATCAAAAAATTGAAGAACCTCAAAGTGATATTGTTCCCATTCGAAAGTCCAATAGGACACGCCGTGCTCCTGACCGTATGTGTTTATACATTGACGCTGATGAACATGAGTTAGGGGATCTTGCTGACCCAATAACTATAAAGCTGCATTGTTGGATCCTTAATCCAAGAAATGGCGTGATGCAATGAATGTGGAAATGCAATCCATGAAGACAATGATGTCTGGGTCTTAGTTGAGCTTCCTCCTAACTGCAAGACAGTTGGCAGCAAGTGGCTCTTAAAGAAGAAGACTGACATGGATGGTAAGGTATACACCTTTAAAGCTCGTCTCGTAGCAAAGGGCTTCACTCAAACCTACGGGATTGATTATGAAGAAACCTTTTCTCATGTAGCAGACATTAGAGCTATAAGGATTCTCATAGCCATAGCTGCATACTATGACTTTGAGATATGGAAAATGGACGTCAAAACCGCCTTCCTCAATGGACATCTTTACGAAGAGGTCTATATGGAGCAACCTGAGGGTTTTGTTGATCCAAAATATCCTAACCGTGTATGCAAGCTCAAGCGTTCCATTTATGGACTTAAGCAAGCATCGAGGCAGTGGAATAAACGTTTTGATGATGAGATCAAGAAATTTGGATTTTCTCAAAATCAATATGAGCCATGTGTATATCAGAAAGCTAGTGGGAGTTATGTCACTTTCCTAATTCTATATGTTGATGACATATTGATTATGGGAAACAATATTCCAATATTACAAGATGTAAAATCCTATCTTGGAAGATGTTTCGCCATGAAAGATTTAGGAGAAGCTGCATATATTCTTGGAATCAAGATCTATCGAGACAAATCTAGACGATTAATTGGTTTGAGTCAAAGTGCTTACAATGAGAAAATCTTGAAAAGATTTTATATGGAGAACTCCAAACGTGGCGCAATCCCAATGCAAGAAAAGCCTAAATTGAGTAAGTCACAAGGTGCTAAAACACCTGCTCATAAAGAGCGCATGCAAAGAATTTCTTATGCTTCGGCTATAGGTTCTATTATGTATGCTGTGAGATGTACTCGTCCTGATGTTGCGTTCGCACAGAATGTGACAAGCCGATTTCAACAGAATCCAGGTGAACTTCACTGGACTGCTGTGAAAAATATTCTTAAGTATTTACGCAATACTAAGAATATGTTTCTGATTTATGGAGGGAAAGATGAACAAGAGCTCAGGGTTTCTTGCTACACTGATGTTGGATATCTGACAAATGTTGATGAATTAAAATCTCAGACTGGATATGTATTTGTTCTTAATGGAGGTGCTGTTGATTGGAAAAGCACAAAGCAAAGTATCTTTGCTACTTCATCTACTGAAGCTAAGTATATTGCTGCTTGTGATGCATCAAAAGAGGCTGTATGGATTCGTAAATTCATTTCTGGGTTGAACATTGTTCCCACAATTGAAGAACCCATTAATACGTATTGTGATAATACTGGAGCCATTACTGTAGCTAATGAAATCGGAATCACTAAAGGTTCTAGACATTATCGCGCTAAAGTTCATTATCTTCGAGAGACCATTGAAATGGGCGATGTGAAGATATTAAAATTTCACACAAATGACAATCTAGGTGATACATTTACGAAATCTTTGGATTTCCCTAAGCATTCTAAATTGACTAGAGATATAGGTTTGGTACCTGCTAGTAGTCTCATGTAAACTGTGTGTTAATTAGTATTTGGATAATTTGGAGTTGTAAGACAGTTATTATTTTCTGATTAATAAAGATACGAGGTATTTATTATTATATTCATATAATCTGTTATTCCATATTTGCATGTTTAATCCATGAAATGATTTATCATTCTAAATATGTCCATTGTCGGTTAACAATATGGGAATATTGTTAAGATAAGGCAAATGTGAGTGTTGGTTATAATTCTAACGAGAATTCGGATTGTTTCCGCCAAAATCATATGTATTCACTAGAGATGCATATTGGATTCCCCAACTTTCAATTATTTACTTTTGGATCATTGTCATAAGTAAAATATTGAAAATGGTTTGTTATCTTTGTCCTTAGACTTGAGATGCAAGTAAGTTATGTTATGTGTGGATATCATTTTTTGTAAGTATACGCAAAACGCTATCTGAATAAGGTAGTTATAAAAGCCATATTTCGGAGTGATGTGAAGCAGCATCCACAACACTTGTAGTCAATAAAGGATTTGTTACTCCACTTGATATGTGCAGAAAGATACCATGGCGCCTCTCCAGATTTAATCAGATAACTGTCTGGCCAGACCCAAAGGGTAATACAAGATGATTCTTGATTACATTTGGTATATTTGAATTAAAATCTATAACGAGATTCTAAATGGTTAAACTATATGGACTGATTTGAGATCCATAATCCATGGTTTAACGATATCTATAACAAAGGATGATTACAGCAAGACATTGAATGACCATGCTACTGAGAAACTATTCTCTCAGACACTTTTAGTTAAAAAGCGAATGAGAGCGTTTGCTAGGCGTTTCCGTCGTTAGTTTTGTGTGCCATTCGACACACCAACTCCCAAGTGGGAGGTTTGTGGGAGTTTTTAAACACGACAAAACGACTATTAGTGTGTGAGCCGATGGGGGAGCACGCGATAAACACGAGTATACGTGACGAACGTTTATAATACTTGAATATAACTATACCTGATATGCATTACTTGACCCGATCTCTTATATTAATCCATGGGCTGTTTTTTCAGATGAACATGGGTCGAAATATGACAAGCCATGGGCTTTGGTTCTGTGATCGGGCAAAGGACAAAGAATGGGTTTTCTGCTTGGGTTATGACTTGTCGATCAAGTTATTGGCTCAACCACTATGTCAGTTGTTTTGCTATAAAAGCAAACACAACCTCAGTCATTCTCACGCATAACCTTTATCACCAATATCCCTAAACCGATCAAATCTAATCTCTGCCATTATCACTAAGTCGACTAACCCTTTTAGTCGATTAGTTTTAACTTTGGTTCTTGATTCTTAAGCTTGTGACGATTCAAGAAGTATAAGGTGTTTTGGTTGTTTCTTGTTGGTTTCCTTGTCGACACAACAACAGGAAGAAGGAGGGTTGTTTACTTTGTTTCTGGTCGTGATTGTTCTCGGGCAGCAACCAATAGGTGGACATCAGATATATACTATCCGATATCGGGCAAGAAGCATCTTGCTTCTTTGGTTTAATTCTGTTTCTCGGACAGAAGTGAATTGGTTAGAAGCTGACTTGTTCCTTGGAGCTTTTCTGATCGTGGTTTTATTCAAGTAACAAAGGTTGTTTGTTTTATTGTTTACGGTCTCGACTAGCATTAATCGAACGTATACGTTAATCGGGTTTGTGTGTGATACTCTTCGAGGTATCTAATTTTGATACTAGGGTTTCGTTTTGGTTTTTTGTTCCGTTACTAAAGATCAATTGTCAGACAAGGTTAGATTTTCTATATCCATTTTAGTAATTAATTCTTGTATTAATTATTTGTTTATTAATTACGTGCTTAATATAATTGCGATAACTAGATCCAATATCCGTTGTGTACTCATAGAGATTACTGGTTAACTTGATCTAAAATCCCAACAACCACGAAATCTATGCATTGCTTCTTACTTGATTGTGCATTGGATTCTTCTTTCCTGAAATTTAATTTAACGTATGTATGTTTATTAATAGGATAATCATAAGTTACGATAATATTAAGCCACGTTTTCCCTTGCCAATTGATCATCATGTGTATGTATATAATTTTAATGATAATCAAGTAAATAAACTTGTTCATCTTGAACCACGATTTCCATGCCTATAGATCATCTGGTTTTCACGCCCATGAATTAGGTTGGGCATAGTCGAAGGATAAACATCGGTCGGTTACCAACAAAATACTTTGACGACCGACTTTGAAGTCTGTCATGTCGAGTGTGAAGATTTGGTCATCAAATCGGTCGACAAGGAATAATTTGGGAATCGATTGAAATTCCAACCGATATTCAAACACACCCATATAACCGTTTAACATTAAAAAAAAAAAAAAAAAAAAAAAAAAAAAAAAACACTTTTTAAAAAAAAAAAATTTACCAGTTTTCACATCCTATAAATACTAACCTCAAACACACTTCTAAACACACAATTTCAAACACAATTCAACCTCAAACTACTTCTCAACACAAGATTTATTATGGCTTGCCGTCTCCCCCATTCCTTTGAAGATATAAAAATGTACGTTAACAAACAATGCGAAGAAGATGATGTGGCTCGAAAAAACGCTATTATAGACGTTATCCATCTGTTTGAGCAGACAAGAGCAGAGAAGCAACGTATGAGAGCAGGCTACACGACTTGCAACGATGGTGTAGGTGCATCAACTTCGACTGCCAGCTTTGTTGGGGAATCTTTGCTAGACCAGGAAGATTTGGCTCGCATCGAGGAATTTGCCGGTTATCGGATTCCCTCATATGACTGTGCATGCGGGGAGCATTCAGATTAGGATTTATGATTTATGTATTTCGTATCGTTTTTATTTTAAATATATTGTAATGTTTTTCTTTTAATGAATTTTAAATTTGTTGTTTAAAATGTTTGAATTTAAAAAAAAAAAAAAAAAAAAAAAAAAAAAAAAAAAAAAAAAAGTGGGTCATCGACTGTGGCAACTGGTCGTGTCTGATCGTCGAAGAGAGAAAGCTGATTTGGCGCAGGTGACCTGGGTCACGACTGTGCCCAGCCTTAAGAGAGAGAGAGAGAGAGAGAGAGAGAGAGAGGTGTTTCCTCGTAGGATTCGTTGTCGTGTCACGTTTAAAATCCCACTATTATCATCATCATCATCACACGTACGTACACGCGTGTGCCCGCGCACACATACATACATACATACATATATAGTGATGATCAGATGCGTATTTTTTCATTCGTGCGGATGTGCGGACAGATCTGACCCGCCCATTCCTAGATCTGATTTTGACTTTTGTAAAAATATCAAGATCTAACGCCAATGTCACCGTAACTTTAACCATGAAAACGATTTTTTTAATTTTTTTTCCTTTTCATCGATCTTTACTACTGTTATATTCTTTTATTTTTTCATATTTTTTCTGAGTAATTTTTTTGTTTTAATTATGATAGTTGAGGTGATATTAAAATTTTCAAAACAAAGCCATGATAGATATTGTGATATTAAAAAAACTTTAAAAAAAGGTTGTTTTACATGTAAAAGAACTAGGTTATTAACAAATTTTATTGAAAAATTTAATATTAGTAACAAAACTTAACATCATTGTTTTTTCTATTGCGATATAAAAAAACCTTATGATGATGATGATGATGATGATGATGATGATGATGATGATGATGATGATGATAAAAAAAAAAAAAAAATGGTAGTTCTAGTGGTATTAAAATTTTGATTAAAAGAAAAACAGCTTATGTGATATCAAGATCTGATCTTGATTTTTTTACAAAAGTCAAAATCGGACTATAATAATACAATACCTTTAAAAATGAAAATGATACTTTTTTTTTTGAAATTTTTTTCAACGATTCTTAATAATTTATTGTCCTCTTTCTTTTTTTAATTTTCTCATATTTTTTTTAATTTATATCATTTTTAAAAGCTACTATGATATTATCCGCATATCCTTATTTAAAATCCAATTCCTACAGGATCCCGAATATATATATATATATATATATATATATATATATATATATATATATATATATATATATATATATATATATATGAGGATAGCTTGGCTACAATTTTTGTAGCCAATTGGCAACAATCCTTTATAAAAAATACATTACCAATGAATCAGGGACCCACAGAAAAAAATCAGGACCCACATAAAAAATCAAGGACCCACATTAAATAGCACAAAATTGTAGCTAATTGGCTACAATAAATTGTAGCTAATATATTCCCATATATATATATATATATATATATATATATATATATATATATATATATATATATATATATATATATATATATATATATATATATATATATATATATATATATATATATATATATATATATATATATATATGTATATATATATATATATATATATATATATATAGAGTGAGGATCAGGTGCGGATTTTTTTAATTCGTGCGGATGTGCGGCTAGATCTGGACCGCCCATTCCAGATCTGATCTTGACTTTTTGTAAAAAAGTTAAGATCTGCGCTAACTTCACGGTAGCAATTGACCATGTAAACGATTTTTTAAATTTTTTTTCCTTTTGAGGGATCGTTACTATTGTTATCTTCTTTAATTTTTTTATTTTTCCAGATTTTTCTGAGCACTTTTTGTTTTTTTGATTATGAGTCCTACCGTGATATTAACGATATTATGAGTCCTACTGTGATATTAATAAACTGGTGATATTATAAAACCAACTGTGATATTAAGCTTTTTTACATGTAAAAAATGAACCGTGATATTAAGAAACATATGATAGTTACTATGATATTAACAATTTTATTAAAAAAAACATATGATAGTTACGGTGATTGTTGGCGTATGTGTCCGGACGACCTGGTGTCCGGCAAGTTCGTTGGCCTGACGGCATGCTTTACCGTCCGGACGGCAAGTGACAGTATCCAGTTTTTAAGGGATTCTCACCACGTGGCCTATCGACTAGAGTGGCCGTAGACCTACAGGCAGGCAATATAGGTCTGCGCGAATAGTGAATCTACAGTGACGCAGGTACATAGTTGGGGTAGTATAAATACCCCCAACCCATTTAATGTTTTGCAATAAATACACACGCACCTACATTAATCACTGCATTCATTGCCACATTTATTACCCTCTCCTTACTTTCACGCCGGAGCTTGGTCCTGGATATCATCCAGGGCGAGGCTAACGCGTGTTGTCTATTGTGCAGGAAGGAACGCTCATTTCCCTCCGGCACCATTGACAGAAGCTGAACTCTCAAGTCAAGCCGGACAGCGGGAGGTTGATTCAACAAATTGGCAGCATCCGTGGGACCACAATTCATTCTACCGAAGATTTAGATGACGGGGACGGAAGATACACCCCCACCCCTTCCTCCCCTCCCACCGATACGTGCGAGCGGGAGTGGGGTCACAAATGACCAACCACCCGGATTACCGGAACAGATACAAGCCCAAATGGCATCGCTGGAAGCACTCATTCGAAAATACAACACCGCCGGAACCAGCCCCATCACACCTATTCGGTTGTCATTCGAAGATGACGAAGACGGACGAAGAAAGGATGTCGGGCCGAACCCGGAAGACGACCTTAGTAAGCCACACAAAGAGATGGCTCGGTCACCATTCACAAGGCGGATCATAGAGTTTGCCGGACCGAAGCATGTCATGCCCACTAACCTAAAACTATTTGACGGTTCGACTGTTCCGGACGACCACATCAACCGTTTTGTAGGGGCAGCCAATCAAGGGGAATGGTCGATGCCTGTGTGGTGTCGGATGTTTCAGAAAACTATGGACGGAGCTGCACAGGGATGGTTTAGCAATCTAGAACCAGGGAGTGTCGACAGCTGGGATGACCTCAAAGATCAATTCACCACAAGGTTTGCCCTACGTCAGAAAAACATAAAAGACCCCACGGAGATTACCCGTATAGTAAGAATGGCAAATGAGACATTACCAAATTTTAAGGAGCGTTGGACCGATGAAGCCAGTAGGATACCGGGGGTTCCCGAACTCATGAAGATATCAGCGTTCATGGGTGCTCATCGGTGCCCCGATTTGGCTAAAACGTTTTCTGATCAGGTCCCGAAATCCGTGAAAGAAATGATGACCAGGGTAGATGATTATATTCGAGCAGAAGAGGCCTATAAGAACACTGAATTGCCAAAGGGAGAAGCATACGAGTTATCTCGGAGGGGAAACCTCCAGACCCCAAGAGATAGGAACCTTAGGGGAGGGTTCAGTGACAGGAGAAGGAGTGACCGACGGCCTTGGGAAAGGAATGACTGTAAGATATAACTTTTCACATACACATCAAACCATAACACAAAGTAGCATATAGATGGAATTCTAGAGAGAGAAAGTTAGAGGTTTAGGGAACTTAGTGAGAGAAAGTGAAAGATATTATTATGAGCTCCAACTCTCTACCTTGGAAGGTAGAGAGTATTTATAGTCTTACATAAATCGCCACACATCGGGCTGTGGATCAGGCATACAGTGGGTAAAGACCCGTCCGTCCTCCACGGTGTTACTTAACTAAATACTACCTAACTTAAGAATTACTACGACTACGAGCTTTCTAATGATTACATATACTTGAGGTGACCGACTCTTTAATACCGGGAATTTCTAATTCCTAACAATCTCCCCCTAAGGGAGGTCACCTCAATCATGTACCAAAAATACATTGAATGCAACCAGATAATACATTAACAATTGATCTTGCATTCTTGATGTAGTCCTTTGCTCCTCAGCTCGTAGTCATTGATTCTTCACATTGCATGTTTGGATACTCCAAGTGGAGGTCTTTTACTGATCCACGTGATAATAATTTTGAGCCATCTTTTGAGATCATCAGCTATCAACAATCTCTGACACATCCTTTGTGGTGTTGGTATTATGTGATGTTGTGACTTTAGGACCGACATGCTCACATTCTGGATCATGATATTGATGAGTGTCTA
>BPTQ01000008.1:127507130-127686856 GCA_019973895.1 Chrysanthemum seticuspe | reverse complement strand
CCACCCCCATCCAAATCCACCACAAGACACCTTTCATAAAGGAATCCGACAAATCTATCTGGCCTCTCGTTCTAGGCTACCGGCAGCCCGAATAACTTTAGTAACGCAGACCGAAATAAAGCCCCGGCGCAGAGCCAAAAACCTCTCTGCATACCCCTTTTCTGGAGGAAAACAGCTCTCAGTAACAATCCTTAATCTTTAAGGGCCATAATTTCTCAGCCAGTGGAGTTCATATACATTAGTAATCTTTCGAGCATCAGCATCATTAAGAATTCAATCCATCATAAATCAATTCATTGTGGCACCTCCTGCCTGCCCAGAAATGGGTGACATACGGACTAGGTGTCGGGCTACACACCGCTAAATACATTCTGATATTTATGAGAGATGGAAGGTTCCATCTCTCAACCTCGAGTATTATTATAGAAAGTGAAAGAGAGTGATTCAAGGGAGAGTATTTATAGTCTTACATAAATCGCCACACATCGGGCTGTGGATCAGGCATACAGTGGGTAAAGACCCGTCCGTCCTCCACGGTGTTACTTAACTAAATACTACCTAACTTAAGAATTACTACGACTACGAGCTTTCTAATGATTACATATACTTGAGGTGACCGACTCTTTAATACCGGGAATTTCTAATTCCTAACAATGACTCTCGACAAAAGGAGGTCTTTTCCCCATACGTCTCTCCAAAAACCGAGACGCGGCCCCGAAATAAAGCCAGACGCAATGATTTCAATAAGCCCGACGGCCATCGGATCTTGCTCTCCGGTCTATCTAAACAGCCTAAGGAAATACTTTCCACAGAACACCACCTAAACCTACCCCCACCACCCCCGTTACAAGGAAAGCCGAGCAAAGAGAACGAGGACCGGTTCTGTGAATACCATGGAGAGAGAGGTCATCTAACCAATGACTGCTACCACCTAAAAAGGCAGTTGGAAGTGGCTCTTGAATCTGGAAAATTGGATCATTTGGTAAAAACGTCCAACAAAAGGGAAGGGAAAGAGCGAGATGCCACAACGGAAAAGGGAAGGTGATCAACATGGTATGTCATTACTCGGAAGACCGCAAAAGGAAGGGCAGGTTCTAGGATGAAGACTGGATGACTGTCCCTATATCCTTTCCCCGGATAGGCGCGAACGACCTGTCCGAAGAGCCGCTGATTGTGGAAGCGGAGATAGAAGGTTATTTTGTGAGAAGAGTGTTTATAGACGAAGGTGCCTCCGTCCAAGTCATGTACGAACATTGTTTCAGAAACTTGTGCCCATCAATCCAATCCAGGCTACGAGAAACCAGCTCTCCGTTGGTAAGCTTTTCCGACGAGGTCATCCAACCGATGGGAAAGATCGAACTAGAAGTGCGTATGGGGGATCATGGCTTGTTTCGGACGGTTATGATGACGTTTACGGTAGTAAAGTCGCCTTCTCCCTATAATGTAATACTGGGTCGAACAGGTCTAAAAGAATTAAGAGCCATACCTTCTACCATCCACGCAATGATGAAGTTCCCCACTCCGGGAGGAATAGCTACCATGATCGCCAAAAGAGCGGTAGTTATGGAATGTAGGAGATTAGAAGAAGGACAGGATCCTAGGAGAAGTTGTTCTTCCGAGAAAGAAATAGAAACCTGGAGCCAAGAAACTCAGGAGGACCGAATGCAAACGGAAGATATCCTGGTTAATGCGGCCTACCCTGAGCAACGGGTAACCATAGGAACAAGGTTCTCGCGGGAATGCCGGAAGCAACTTCTCGAGATCTTGAGAAAGAACAAAGATATTTTCGCCTGGGAGCCGGCGGACATGACCGGGGTGCCGAGGCGCCTAATACAACACTCTCTCTGCGTGAACATCTCCGACACTCCGATAGCCCAAAAGAGGAGAACATTCTCGCGAGAAAAAAACCAAGTGATCAACGAAGAAGTGGAGGAATGGGTTAGAGCTGGCATAGTCCGCCCGGTAAGATACCCTACATGGATATCCAATCCAGTGTTGGTTAAGAAATGTGACGGAAGCTGGAGGATGTGTATTGACTTTAAGAACCTGAACTCTTCATGCCCCAAGGATTATTACCCTCTGCCGGAGATAGACTAGAAGATTGAATCCGTCATGGGGTATAAATATAAGTGTTTCATGGATGCTTACAATGGCTACCACCAAATTCAGATGGATAAAGATGATGAGGAAAAGACGGCATTTTACACAGAACGGGGACGTACTGTTACACCAAAATGCCGTTCGGATTACAGAACGCCGGAGCAACCTATCAACGATTGGTAGACTTCGCATTTCAATCACAGATAGGGAGGAATTTGGAGGCATATGTGGATGATATGGTCATAAAAAGCCGAACGGAACATGAAATGATAGCTGACATCGCGGAAACCTTCGATAACCTCTGGACGATAAACATGAAGTTGAACCCGCGGAAGTGTTCTTTCGGGGTAGAGGAGGGAAAATTCCTCGGCTACATGGTGACGTCGGAAGGAATAAGGGCTAACCCATGAAAGACAAAGGCTATCATGGAGATGAAATCCCCGGAAACCCTAAAGGAGATGCAAAGTCTAAGTGGGAAGCTAGCAGCCTTAAATAGGTTCCTGTCAAAGTCAGCGGAAAGAGCCCTCCCTTTCTTTGACACGCTGAAGAACATCACCAAAGAAAATAAGGACGAATACCGATGGACAAAGGAAGCCGAGATGGCCTTCCAGGAAATGAAGAGGCTGATACTCGAACTACCTTCGTTATCCACACCTTAGCCGAAGGAACAATTGTTCATATATCTCTCGGCTTCAAAAGGAGCAGTAAGCGCAGTGCTTCTGGTAGAAAGAGAGGGGAGACAGTCGCCGGTGCATTATGTTAGCCGGACACTACATAATGCCGAAAGGTATTACGCCCCTATAGAGAAATTAGATTTATGTCTATTGCATGCATCCAGAAGGTTGAGGAGGTATTTCGAGGCTCACCCCATCCGGGTCATCACCGATCAACCCATCAAGCAAATACTCAACAAACCGGAAGTCTCAGGAAAGTTAGCCAAATATGCCGTGGAACTGGGAGCATACAACATCACCTACGTTCCTCGCAATGCAGTCAAGGGACAAGTGTTAGCGGACTTTCTAACGGAGGTACCGGTGGAATTGGGATGCAGGAAAAGCGCAGACGTGATGGAAGTAGGGGAAGGAGAATGGTTACTATATACAGACGGAGCATCCAATAATAAAGGTTCCGGAGCAGGTTTAGTTCTCATCAGCCCGGAGAAAGAAGAACTGACCTACGCTCTACGACTTAACTTCCCTAGTACCAAAAACGAAGCAGAATATGAAGCCCTGCTGGCCGGCCTAAGGATCGCAAGAAAGCTCAAAATCAGGGTTCTAAGTATGCGAGTAGACTCAAAACTTGTGGCCAGCCAAATCAATGGGGACTTCACAGCTACTAAGGAAAGCATGCAGAAATACTTAGCCCGAGCAAGAAACTACATATCCGGTTTCCAAAGCTTCAAGATCTGCAACATTCCGAGGGCCCAAAATCAGAAGGCATATATACTAAGCAAGCTAGCGTCAGTAGCCTTCAACCACCTGACCAAAAAAGTACTCGTAAAGGTCCTAGAAAAACCGTCAGGAAGTGAAGAAGTGGTTAACGCCATAGTAGAAGAAGAGGCGGACAACTGGATGACGCCGATCATCAAGTTTTTAGAAGGAGTTTGGCCGGAGGATCCCAATGAGGCTAGGAGTCTAAGGATGAAAATTCCGCAGTACGTTATGGAAGAGGGCGTCCTCTTTAAGAAAGGCTACTTAGTGCCGATGATGAGGTGTGTAGGGCCGCTGCAGGCAAACTACATAATTCGTGAAGTGCACGAAGGGTGCTGTAGAATGCATGCCGGGCCAAGGACCGTGGTGGCCAAGCTTATGAGGCAAGGGTATTACTGGCCTACCATGCACCGGGATACTCGAGAAGAAATCAGGAAATGTGATTCTTGCCAAATACACTCTCCGGTACCCAAACTCCTCAAGACACCACTGACATCCATCATGGCCCCGTGGCCCTTCTACCAATGGGGGATGGACGTGTTAGGCCCCTTTCCGGAAGCACCAGGCCGCATTAAATATGTGATCGTGGCAATTGATTATTTTACCAAGTGGATAAAGGCGAAGCCGTTGGTCAAAACGACAGGGAAGGATGTCATCAAGTTTGTATATGAAAACATTGTATGTAGGTACGGCTTGCCGGAGGTCATAGTCATTGATAACGGGACCAATTTTGTCAATGACCCATTCAAGAAATGGTGTGAAGGGTTGAAATCAAACAAATAAACACAGCCGTGGCGCATCCGCAAGCCAACGGATTGGTAGAACGGGCCAACAAGAGCCTGATGGATGGAATAAAAACGAGGCTAGGCCGAGAGAGAGCAGGATGGTTGGATGAGTTACCCAACGTTTTATGGGCACACCGGACAACTCTCAAAACAAGCAACGGAGAAACCCCTTTCAGCTTGACATACGGCAGCGAGGCTGTGATTCCGGCGGAGATAGGGATGCCCACACATCGGAAAATGATGTTCCGAGAGGATCAGAACGAGGAAGAGCAACGCCTGAACTTAGACCTTTTACAAGAAAGAAGGGAAAATGCTTCCATCCAAGAAGTTAAATACAAGACGCAGGTCGAGCAGTATTACAACCAGAGGGTCAAGCCGATGAATTTCAAGGTAGGAGATTTTGTTTACCGGAAGAATGAAGCCAGTCGGGTTGAAAACCAAGGAAAGTTAGGACCAAATTGGGAAGGACCCTACCGGATAATAGGAGCAAATCAGAATGGCTCTTATAAGTTGCAAACGATGGAGGAAAAGGAGGTCCCTCGGAACTGGCACGCTATAAACCTCAAAAATTGCTTCTTATAGTTGTTATTGTGATAAGAATCCTACTATCATTGTGTAACCTAAAATAACTATGTATGTTAGTTCAATGATGAAAGTTTTCCCACAGTGGGGAAACAATTTTCCGTAACAACTCGTGTGATATATAACAATTCCGACGGGTGGCCCCCGTCGAGTATGAAAATACAAATATGCCCGAAAACACCTGTCGGATGCCCTTTAACTTTATAAGGATGCCCGAAATACGGATGCCCAAGTATAAAACACCTTTTGATGCCTGGTGGAATAACCACGCAGATGCCTGGGCACCGGTAACAGATGCCCAAGTATTGGATGCCCTCTAACTTCGTGAGGATGCCCGGAATCCGGATGCACGGCCTATAAGGCCGGATGCCCTTAGAATAACCTAAGGAAGATGTCGGTATGAAATATAAAGTAAACAAACAACAAAGAAATGTGGAACAAAAGAAACATATCGCCAAACAAAAGGAGCATTCATTCACAAGTAAACGGATCACAAAGAAATATCACTAATTATTACAAACCATAGTATTTAAATTTTTGTTCACAAAACACAAGTCATAAGATGGCAAAGGATCAGGCATTCGGCTCCGCAACATTCGTCGAAGGATTGGATGGTCCGGGTGGATCTTTTCTAACAGGGACATCCGGCTCCATATTTAATAGATCTCCCAAGGGTAGACGATAGGAATCGGCCAGCTTTTGAATGAAGGGATATTCAGCTTCAAAAAGCTTGTCATACTCGGCTCTCCATAAGCTTGGGGCCTCCCGGTTGACATTCCGGATACCCTGAAGAGCAGCCTCCGTCTCCTCTTCGGTTCTGTTCCTCTTGGCCCCCGTCACAAACCCTGCTTGGTAGGTCAAACTATAAACCGTCGGCGAACAGCCGAAGGCAAAAGTGCTCGGACAGCGTTCTGCTTGACCACCTCACTCTGAGCCACCTCGGCCACCAGCTTACCTTTCTCCACCTGCAGAGCTGCCAAAGATTGATCCTTAGCAATCAATTCATTCTCTAATTTCCTAATCTTTTCAGCCTGCACGGCGGAGGTCTCTCTCCATTCATCCCTATCCCGGGTCACCCTATCAACCTCCTCCTCTAAACCCTTCTCTCTACTCACACTAGCTTTCAAATCGGAGTCCAGCTTCTCCAACTCCCCGGCCAACCTTCCATTCTCACTATCGGCAGCAAAAAGTTTCTCAGCAAGTCCCCGGCAACCCTTATGACTTTCGTTCAGCTGCCAGTACCCATTCAAGAGATCCATGAATCTTCTCAACAGTTCACCCTGAGCAATCACACTTTTCCCAAAATCCTCATACGCCCGGCGGATGAGGTCAATATTGTTCACTTGCTCTAAGGCCCCTCTCTCGGCAGGAGTGGCGAGATTGTCGATCATCTCTCGGCAGGACCGATACGAATTTATCCGGACGTCGTCACGGAGACCACATTGGGGAATGAAAACATTAGTGTCCTCATCTACAAGAAAAAGCAAAAGAGATAGTGAGAAAAATTTTAACAAGCAGACATGGACGAATGTAAGATTGAAGCATACCTGAGTCTAATAAAACCCTTTCAATGTGGTCGGGACCATGACTGCGAGGGGCGGATTGACCTGAAAGACGGCCAAAAAACAAAGTTAGTAACTTGAAGTGATAAAACGGACGAGGGGGATTGCACGCGGTTTAGCGCATACCTTCGGAATTATGAAGTGGGGAGTTGAGCGGAGGAGTATGGCCACCTCCTTGTTGGGACAGCGGCATCTGTTGCAGATGATCGCCGCCTCCGGCCCCATTATCACCCATCCCCTCACGTGCCACGTTTTCGTCATCACCCCCAGCAGCAGCAACGGGAGTTTCTTGCTCAGCGTTAAGGTTCAGATTCACCTCCAGATCCTCCGGATGGGCTTGGTTCAAAGGATCCGCATTCACCACGGGAGAACCTGAAGAGAATTGCTCAACAAAACCCGTTCTCCTTTTCTTCTTTTTCCTACTTTGGGCTTTGGATGTGCCCTCACCACCTTTTCTCTTGGACGCTTCCCTCTCTTTCTTTTCCCTAGCTTCTTTCTCTTTCTTCTCCCTAGCCGCCACGACCTCCGGATCAGCCTCCTCGGCTCTTCTGGCAATGGCATCCTTTTGAGGAATGGCTTTGCCTATTGGAAGGGGATCCGTCGTTCTTTTAGGCACTTCTCGATTGGGGTCAACGGCGGGACCTTTGCTCACCACGGTATCGTCCCATTCGGGGAGCTCAAGATATTCAGACATATTGACAACTGCAAGAAGAAAGATTGTTAAAGGAAAACACAAAGTTATAAACACAACAAATCCCATGGCACAGGACAAATAATTACCATGACCCTCGGCATCCTTTAGAAGAGGCTCGAACCCCGGATTCCTGAAAACCGAGGAAAGGTGGCACATCCACAACAAGCTTATGGTGGGTTTCCTTAGCAAAATGAGGGTACTACTCAGCTTCTTGGCATCCTGCTCGGAAAAACCGTTCGGATAAGGATATGTAATCTTGGAATCTTTGTGCCTCCATGCCATGGCATACGGGATCGCCCTACGGTCAATCAAGAAGAATTTTTCCTTCCAGTGCTTAAGACCGGTGAGCACCTCCTTAAAACACTTGTAGGCTTTCTTACCCGTTCTACTCTCAAAGGAAAACCAATGCCCCTGCTTGCACAAACAGTAAAACGCCCGGAACAAGGACACCCTGGGACGGATACCCAAACTATAGCACCTAATCTCAAAAAGGGTCACCCGGTTCAAACCTAAGGGAACTAACTGAGAAAAGTGGACCCTAAAATGCCTGATCACATTCAACAGAAAGGTAGAAAAGGGAATCCTAACACCCCCGGTATCTAACTGCTGGGGATATATACCAATTTTGTCGGACGGAAGTTGGTCCATAGTCATATCGTCCGGAGCAAGATGGGGGCGAAGGTCATTGGGAATACCGTATTCTACAATTATGTTGTCCAGCTCGGATTGCGTTAGCTTAGACGTGTAAATATGCATATCAAACTTCGGAACTACCGAAGGTTGAATAGCTTCGGTTGTAATAGGAGTGCTCTGTTCCTCGGTTGCTTGTCCGGCCATTACTAAAACGATGCCGAAGGAAATGTACAAATAATTACAGGGGAGAACGAGACAAACCTTATAGAAACGAAGAAGAAATCCGACGAGCAAGAGCAGTTCAAAATATGAGAGAGATGATGTGTTAGATAATGAATGTGGTAAAAAGGGCATATATATAGGCGGTGAAAAAACCCTAACAGACTGTCGAAGCGTCCCATCAGTCAGTAAACAAGCACGTGGCTCAATCCCACCCGTCCACGTTGATCTCAGAAGACAGAAAGGCATGGATAAAAGCCCATTGAATGGCCAGGCCCATCAGAATAGCCCAATACAACAGATGCTACTAAGGCCCGCTGCGAGACGGAGCAAAATGCTCTCTTTTATAAATATTTAATAATTTCTAGTATTGCACCATCTGTTTTCACCCGGTGATGCAATACTGGGGGGGACATGTTGGCGTATGTGTCCGGACGACCTGGTGTCCGGCAAGTTCGTTGGCCGGACGGCATGCTTTACCGTCCGGACGGCAAGTGACAGTATCCAGGTTTTAAGGGATTCTCACCACGTGGCCTATCGACTAGAGTGGTTGTAGACCTACAGGCAGGCAATATAGGTATGCGCGAATAGTGAATCTACAGTGACGCAGGTACATAGTTGGGGTAGTATAAATACCCCCAACACATTTAATGTTTTGCAAGAAATACACACGCACCTACATTAATCACTGCATTCATTGCCACATTTATTACCCTCTCCTTACTTTCACGCCGGAGCTTGGTCCAGGATATCATCCAGGGCGAGGCTAACGCGTGTTGTCTATTGTGCAGGAAGGAATGCTCATTTCCCTCCGGCACCATGGACAGAAGCTGAACTCTCAAGTCAAGCCGGACAGCGGGAGGTTGCTTCAACAGTGATATTAACAATTATATTAAAAAAAAGAAAAAAAGTTTTTGTGATATAAAAAGTAACCGTGATATTAACAATTTTTTATTAAAAAAGTTACGATGATATTAATAATATTAGTAAAAAAAACAAAAAAATACTGTGATATAAAAAAAAGTTAGTGTGATATTAACAATTTGTATGTAAAAAAAAATTATGTGATATTAAGATCAGATCTTGACTTTTTTACAAAAGTCAAAATCTGATCTTGACGTCAAGATCTGATCTTGACTTTTGTAAAAAAGTCAAAATCGACCTTAATATCACAATACCTTTAATCATGAAAACAAATTTTTTTTTTTCGAAATTTTTTTCAGCGATTCTTAATAATTTATCATCCTCTTTTCTTTTTTTTTTTTTTTTAATTTTTTCAGATTTTTTTGATTTTTTTTTTCATTTTAAAAAGCTACTGTGATATTTCCGCACCATCCCTACTTAAAAGCATAAAACCCACCCGATCCCTTCCATATATATATATATATATAGAGTTAACGTGAGATCAAACTTAAAGTTGTAAAAATAAGATCAAGTCAAAAAAATGACTAAAACATTTATAAATAACAATTTTAGCAATAATACATATAAAAATAATATTTTAATACAAATTAACATTTTAGCAACTAATAACCAAATGATACATGAGTTTGTATTAGCGATACACCTGATACACATTACACTAATAAAAATTCCAAAACCAGATACACATACAAACACCTGATACACATTGCACTTTTAATCAAAGTGTATCACCTAGGTTTCGTAAATTTTAAAAAAAAGTCTATCGAAACTTTAATAATTTTAGTTGTAGTTAATAAAAAATTTATTTTTGTTGTAAGGAGAGTGTCGCTTGTCAAATTTTAGTTGGATCTCATTTTAACAACTTTAAGATTGATCTTATTTGATCTAGATTATATATATATATATATATATATATATATATATATATATATATATATATATATATATATATTCCAGTCGTACATTATTTAGCTATTTAAAGCCAAAGGAACTCACCAATTTCTTCACTGTCTTCCTTGCTTCTTTCATAAACTAAGATATCTACCTAGATGGCTCTAAGTGGTACCCTTGTTAAGTCAATTACCATCCAGTCAGATGGCGATGTGTTCCACGAAATATTTAGAGAGCGGCCACATCACATATCCGATATGAGCCCTGGATGCATAAAAGGTGTCGACTTGCATGATGGTGAATGGGGCAAGGTTGGATCGATCATTAACTGGAACTATTTTCATGGTAAGTCGTGTTTTTACAATGAAATATCATGTTTATCATATTCTCTGTACTAGTAGTACACTAGTATATATTTTATTGCTCCGCCCTTGATTGCCCGAGTTTTACAACAATGAACAATCATTAGATAGTGGTTGTATGCTATTTAAGCTATATACTTATATACAATATGTTTTCATCATATGGTAGATGGGAAAGAGAGAGTTGCTAAAGAAGTGATTGAAGCAATCGACGAAGAGAAAAGGCTGGTGTCCTTTAAGGTGATTGGGGGCGATATACTAGAGGCTTACAAGAACTTTTTGATTACTGTTCATGTCGACACACACGGCGAAGAAAATGTGGTCACTTGGACTTTCCATTACGAGAAGCTCAATGAGAATATTCCTGAACCACACAGTTTGATGGATTTCGTCCTCAGCGTTACCAAGGATATCGAGACCCATCACCTCCCCAAGTCAGGGTAAAGCTTAAATGCGTAGCTAGAATAAGCATACAAATGATCTTTTGCAAGTATCATATTTTAAAATTTTATTTATTTTTCTTATCTATACTACTATATAAAGCATTTAAGTTGTGGGATTCACAAAAAATTAAGATAAGGAGCTCCAATCATTGAGTGACATGTGTCACTTCTCTAACTAAAAAATAACAAAAATGAAGGAACTCTAACAAACTAAAATAAAGAGCTCCAATAATAGGATGACACATGTCACTTCTTAACTAATTAATCATCTTTATTTTTAAATTTAAATATATTTTAATTCGTTTAATTTTTTTATAATCTAATTTCACCATATTTTTTAAAATTTTGTGCTCTTTAATTCAACATCCATTTTGATATATTTTTATGAATTTTTAGTTTTTGCATTTTTAGTAGGTTTATTTTATTTTGATTCAAAATTTTATAACTTCAACCTTTATTTCAATCAATACAAACTTTATTTATCAAAATTATTTACTTTTGGTAAAGTGTTTGACGGGAAAGAGATTGTGAAGGTCTTTTTATAGGCGGGAATAATTATGTCACGGGAAAGATACGGAAAACCCAAACAAACACATACAACTAACACATATACATTTGGAGTGCTGTGAAATGAATTCACTAAGCGGGTAGGGAATTGCGAGGAGAGTTGGGTTAGCAATTCATTTACTATATTTATTATATAACTATATTTATCACCGCCGCTGTGCGCGGGTATCCAACTAGTATAAGTAAATGAAAGTTGGTAAGTTATTCACGGAAGAATCACATAAAACATTTTTTTACACGATAGTTGTACATTAATTATGTACGGGTACTTAACAGGTGGAGCAAATTAAGGGGAGCTGATTAAACAGCAAAAAACGAATATATATAAGGAGCTCACACCATTTCCTCACTTTTTTTTTTTTTTTTTTTTTTTTTTTTTTTCTTTTTTTTTTCAGAAGTCAAGAGACTGATGTGGCTCTAAGTGGTACTCTCGTTAAGTCTATTACTATCAAGTCATGTGGCGACGTGTTCCACGAAATATTTAGATACCGACCGCATCACATATCTGAAATGAGCCCAGGGTGCATTAAAGGTGTTGATCTGCATGAAGGGGAATGGGGTACTGTTGGGTCTGTCATTAAGTGGGACTTTTTCCATGGTAAGTTGTTTTGTTGCATGCATGCTGGTGTTCCTTTTTCCTGTTAATCTTGGGTTCTTCAGGTGTGGTTACTTGTCCATTGGTGTCCTTTTTTAGCTTTTATTGGTTTTCTAGGTGTTCTCCTAGGGTTGGAGTTGTGAGATGTCATTTTGGTGTTGTATTCTTTAACCTCTAGCTAGATTATATAATATATGTACGCCGCTGTAAAAAAGGGCTGTACTATATTTGGAGTAATTATTTATTATAAGTTTCTGATCTTATATTATGTTAGATGGTAAGGCGAAAGTGGCAAAGGAAGTGATTGAAGCAATCGAAGAGGAAAAGAGGTCTGTGTGCTTCAAGGTAATTGGAGGTGATCTACTTGAGGCTTACAAAAACTTTTTGATCACTGTTCATGTCGACACACATGGAGAAGAGAACTTAGTTACCTGGACTTTCCACTACGAGAAACTCAATGAGAATATCCCAGAACCAGATAGTTTGATGGATTTCGTCCTCAGTGTTACCAAGGATATCGAGACCCATCACCTCTCCAAGGAAGACCCCAAGCCAGAGTAAAACTTAACTGCCGAGAATGAGCATCTATCATGCATGTTGTTGAATAATAATGTTTGTGTTTGTTTGGCTTTATCTTACGTGTTGTTATTTACATTTGAAGTTGCACTATGATCGATTGCAGACAAATTCCTATATGGAACGTGTTTCATACTCAACTGGGAATAATCTTTGTAACTTGTATAATCTTTATGTATAAAACGAATTCGTCGTTTGATGTCCTAAAAACAATATTTATCTTGTTATATTATAAAGCATGAATGCTTTCAAATACTTAAAATTCATCATTACTTAGAATAAATACTAATTAAAACGCATTTGTTAACATTGATTTTTCTACTACATAACTTACAAGTTTTAAAGCTTAATGTACAAAATACAAAACACTATTAATATGGTCAAGATATTTAATGTAGTCAATTAATTAACTGGTTAATAAATACAATCAATGCAGTTATTAAAACAACTCTTACATAAGAAATGCAAATTATCAATCATAGTGTACAACCAACTTGTTGTTCCCGTATCACAAATAGCAAAAACAGTAATTACTATTAAGTGTGATCCATAACTGAAGTAAAGCAATTAAAATCAGTTTAACAAGATAAAACACAAGAGATTTTTCAACGTTTATATTCTTTATTAAAACGAATAAAAAATAATATATTACATAAGTGCTTGTGGAACAGCACTTGGGATTGAATGACAAGTATGGGTATGCACTTCTCACTAAGCTTAGGCTAAGTTTAAGCAAAACTATCAGAAGCCACTGAGCTATCTCAAGGACATAGTCGTATTTGGAGGAGTGAAAGTTTCTTTTGTGTGTTTTTCACAAATAATGCACAAGCTTAACTTTCACTCCTACCTTATGGCTATTTATACAAGTATGGTTTTTGACTCTATCCTAGAGGACAAACTGACATTGTTACAGAAGACAAAATACTGATGTATTTTGTTTCTGTTTACAAAGACTATATTGGGTAAGATATAAAGTCACTTTCAGTTTGTCTGTGATGACACTGATCCTGGTTGTTAGCCTTTAAGGGAAAGTTTGACTTTAGGTTGGTAAGGACTTCGTCTTATCTATTCAAACTTATCCCGCCTTGTCCCACCCAATCTTCAGTCTTTATAGCCTTCATTCTTGGATTTCAGTCTTTGTCTTCAATGATTATAGTTGGTAAGGAGTTTTGGAATTCAGTGAGTTATTGTCATCACTCACTGAATCAACCATCTTCTTCTTGACTCAGTCTTCACCCCTTGAGTTCCGTCTCACTGAGTGGAGAGACTTTTCCTCTTCGTCTCGTACTGACCATCCCGAAGATGACTCACTGAGTAGCTATGCGCTCAGTGACTTGTTAGTGTTTAAGGTTATAAACACTTAGGTTATTTTCTATTCAAATCCTAGAATTAAGGGGTTTGGGTATTCATTGAACCCAGCACAACTTAAACACAATTACTGCATTAAATGCCACGAATACAAATAATAAAGTACATTATACAAATATTCAAACTCAAATAGGCAACGGGTCAAATGGGCTAGAGCTCAAACGGACACTGGTCAAACGGGCTCAAGCCCGAATGGGCACGGGCACGGACGACTTTTGACTTTTGATGTCGTTAACATTTATTTTATAGTATCCACCGCTGCAACGCACGAATATCCTAGTTGTATGTTATATAAGGAAATCGTTATGCAAGAAAGCGCTTAAATTATACGAATTTCGCCGTATATTCTTGATCTAACCCGATTGCATCATAACTGAAAGAATCTTATATCCTCTAGTCTATATTATCTTAATTTATCCTCTTTACGCATAAATTTATTGCATGTGTAATCCAAAAAAATATCTCTCACAATCTAAAGTATTGACAGTGTTCTCTTTATAATTATAAGAATAATTACTCATAAGTTGCAAGCATAAATATTATTTAGGATTGAAGCAAAATGTTAGAACTCCAAAACGATGTTAACTAAATAACAAGGACACATCGCAAATGTTAGGACACCATGTTTGTAACACAACCATCAATATGAAAAAATGAGGTAAAGAAGGATCGGATGAACACACACACACTTATGCGTATAAAAATGAGAGAAAGATTATGCTTAGGATAAATGTGAAAGTGAACAACCAACTCCCAAATGAGAGTTTACAAGGTATTTATAGGGAAGGAGTTAGGGCAACACTCAAGCTCCCTTCCTTTACTTATTGGGCTTGGGCCAAGGCTTATGGGTTTTTCTACATAAACCTTGTCTTAAGTTCTAACATAAAAGCCTAATTAAGCTAACTATTACAATATTAATTACTAACACTTGTAATCTAGTTTAGGAGTGATTCCAACAATCTCCCCCTAAGTGTTGGTGATTAATGATTAGAGTGAAAAACGTTGTAGGTGCTGATGTAATAGTAGCTTTGACGTCTTCTGACATTCTTATTTCTTGTGAGAAGAATTGTCTTGATTCCAACAATCTCCCCAGTGTAGGGATCTTGTTTACTTTGAAGTTTTTCAGCTTTGACGTCTTCATTTTCTTTGTTCTTTGATCTTTGTTCTTTGTGGTGGTAGTGATAGTATGTTGTTGTCTGCTACAGGTCAGCTTCATTGCTCCAGCGTCTTCACGTCTTTCTCCAACATGCTCACACGCTCTTTAACGTTGAATTTCAATACTGATGTAGTTCTCTTAGTCTTTAAACTTTGTAGATTCTTTGATTTTGACGAAGAATCATTCTGACTTTGTGTTGCCTTTGGTTTTGAGAGAACTTCTTTTGTGTTGATGTTGGTATGAGCATGTGGAGAATCAGCACGATCTCTTCCTCCCCGCGAGCATCCATAAGAAGAAAACATAAAACATGGGTTAGAAGTAATCCAGCGCTTACAAGTTTGAACTTCGAGTGTATTAACAGCATAGTGTGAAAACGCGACTCTAATTCTCACAAAGGCTGTTCCTGAACTGGATTCCCACAAGTGAGATAACGCGATGTACCGAAGTACACCTACAGTTCAGGTGAGTCGCTGAGGTACACCGAAGCATCACCCCACGACTGTAGACCGTTTGAGACACACTAAGCGTAACCCACAAGGAGTTACCGAAGTGACCTGCTGTCAGGGCTGTTTGATGTTGACCATGGCAGGAGTTTCCATTCAATCACTGAGGATCACAGTTGTGAACCCCTCATAAATGTTCTCGACAGATTGCTAAGATCTGTGAAGGATTCGATAATGTATCACTTGCGTCCTTATTGTTGAACGACAAGTGACGAAATGTCAAGTATTCCTAAGAGATCTTTTGATGAATCTCGTGGCTCTAGACTCAATAGTGCGCTTTGGTTTTCCTGAGCGGAGACTAGGGAGAGGGTCTCCTTCTTCAATACCAGCAATCTCTAAGAGAAAGCCGATAGTTTACGTATGGTTCCCTGTGAGAATGAAACAAGCTTCTGTTGAGAGAAACTTGAGTGGCTAAGAAGGTTTAATGCATGCGTCACTGGGTCCATGACGACTTTGATCTTCAATACCAGTGTCATCAAGTGACAACCAGTAGCATATGAATTGAACCCGGTGTCTGCCCTAAGTTGAATAATCTGGAGGGCTATTTATTTTCACCCTTTTCTTTACATTTCTTTTTAATTCTTCAACTCCTTCTTTCTTCAATTCTCATTTACTCCTTTTTATCATCATACCTAAGGACTTCTAAATTCTAATTGTTGGTGGTGTCCTTGGGTAGATCCCTCCGGCTCTGGCGGATCATAGGACGGTTATTCCTAACCTTAGTCACCTTATAACTCCATGACTAACCTATGTTGCCATAAAACCATTTTCATGAAAAATCTCTCAAAGTGGTTATGATTAAAACATTTTGTACCACTGAAAGAGTTTTATATTTTGCAGAAATACTCCCCCTCCACACGTGCTTAAGTATTTAGACAGAAATCTGCACGGTGAGAGAAGAGCGCACACTTTTGAATTGATCGACTCAAGATAGACAATTCCCCGAGAGACACGGTTACGTTGTATAGTTAAAGAGTTACATTGTCAGCTTTTAGGTGACAACAAGCTCTAATAACTACCTTGAAGGTGTGGACAAACCTCGAAAGGTTGTCAAACCCGTCAAAGTTTATGTCTATCAAGAGCTTCTCAAATAGGTACGATCTACTCGGATAAGTCTTGGAAGACAGATCTTTTCGATGTATGACAGTTTTAGATCTCGTCAATTCATTGGTTAAGTCTTTAGCACGACGATTCATTAGCAATTCACAACATATTTCTTATCACATAATTTATCTCCCCTCAAAAATGGCATATAAATGTTATTTTTGACGAAATTTTGATATCGAATATGACCATTTCGAGTTTTTTGGGAAGATTACCACGAAGAACAATTTGTGAACAAAGGTTTTAATCAAATACTCCCCCTCAACAAGTGATATTAACTTTTGAGGTTTTGAAAATCATAAGGGGAAGTACTTGTTCTTTTGAGCAAAACTTTGAAAAATGAAAGTTTTGATTAGTTTTACTCAAAAGTAAGAAGCTTTCGCTCCTTTTATAAGGATTGTGGCACTGAAGCGTACCACAGGGTCCTTTCATGACAAGTACGGGTTGTACATTGTTATGTGTGCACAAGCCAAGGTTAGATAAAATCACACATCCAAAATATGATAAGGAAACAAATCAAGCGGTACCAGGAGTCTCAGGTATTCCAGCAATAACTCCGGGAATGCGTTCTGGACGTTGGTAGCCTATGAGAGATATGCTTGGACGACCACCAACGAAACTCTCCAAAGTTCTGATCTGATCCCTTCTGAACAACCTTTCATCAATCCGCGTGATGATCTTCTTAACATCCCTTCTTTCCCTCGAATTCCATCTCGTCGGTGACCTTATGCCGTCATGTATCTCCTTTAACCGATAAGCTAAACCGTCCCAGACTTTCTTCAATGTGTGATCCCCAAACCTGTGTAGCTCTTTGCACGCCATTAAGCAATTGTGGTGTAGTTCACTTCTGTAGACTACCCCAAATGGTTTCTTGATAAGGGTGTACTGAGCAAGTTGGTTTATGTCGGGAAGGTCGAGCTGAGGTTTTGTGAGGTTAACACATTTCTGATAGGATTCCACGGCAAGTTGAATGTCTTCTACACGTTCTTGGATCACAATGCTTCTGATGAAGATTAACAGCGACTTGATGTACTCGCGTTGAATATTTGTAGAGAAATTTCGCATTCGTCCTTGTACCTTGGCAAGATACATATCTTCAATGTCATCTAGCGACAATCTCAGAAAATCTGCTTCACAAAAGTCATATTCCTCTTCGTCTTGTCGTTTGACCACTATTTTCTTAAGGAATGTGTAGTCCCACTTTGACGAAAGGGGTAACATGTTGAATTACAATGATCCGTTTGTCACTGAACACTTCCTTTTTCGACCTAAGAACCTGGCAGCTTTTGTAGTAGATTCTTCGGCGTTTAGGCCAATGATGAATCCCATACAATGCATCGAGGTCATACTTTTCCACTTTGTTGGCGAACATGTGTGTGGCTTCTTCCTCGATGGCTATGTTGTTGGAGTATATTGCTGCCGGGAAAGGGAGTGTGAGTGATGTAGCATATTTCTTGGAGACATCGCTACCGTGTAGAAGAAACTCTAGGTCGTTTTTGAAGAAATAGCGGAATGGAATCTTGGGTTGATCCGGTCGGCCAATGGTAGGTAGAGGTTTGGTCCAGTCAGTGTAGTATGGAGCTTTTTCTGGTCTGGTGAAGTCAATGTTTGATTCAGGATTGAGCCAATCAATGTTGTTAGACATGGCTCGTGCTATGTTGTCGAGATGATATTCGACTTCAATGGCACTGTCTGAGCTGTCCTTGAGTAGTTGAAATGCATCATTTTTTATTCGCTTTAACTATGCTTTGGTCATCTTCTTCACTTTGAACTTTTCTTGCTTCACATGCTCCATTGTATGGCCATCTACCATTTCTTGACCTTCTGGTAATGAAGGGGTGGCATCAACAAGTTTAGAAAACCAGTCATATTCTTCTGTGTCATCTTCATCTAGCCATGAGACAACAACGGTTTTCTTCTTCTTCTTCTTCTTTAGCTTCGATGATGATTCTGGTTTCTTTGTTGTGGCAGAAGAGGTGGGTCGTTGTTGGGGGTCAGAGATCTCTTCATCGTCACCACTAGTGTATTCGAAATGATCATCGGTTTTCTCTGTTTGTGGTGGTAACTTAGAGTCCTGAGGTTTCTCAGTAGAAGTAGAACGTGGAGGAGATATTCTTTCAGTGGAGGTCATTTGGGGTGGTGGTGGCATAGAAGAGGAGTCATCAGATTGCTTCTTGCGTTTCAACTCTTTATCCTTATCCTGATCATCATCGTCTCTTGGACGTTTAGCCTTTTCAGCTGCCACTTTGCATGAAGTTTTGAGTTGGTATTCCATCAATGCCTCAAATAGTTTACTTTCGTCAGAAGTAAACGTTGCAGATTGTTTTGACATTTGAAATACAAGCTTGGAAACCATTTCTGCATCGGAGGAAACTGCAGGCTCAGTTGTGTTGATTGTTATTGTTAAAGGCGTTGCTTTTATTGTTTGTTTGACCAACTGCATGAGATTCGGATAGAGTTTTCTGGTGAACATCTCTCTTGGTATGCCAGGAACAGTGTCGAGGAGGAACTTATAAGTGTATTCCTTAATCGTCTTGTTCATTTCACCCTGTACATCTCGATTGAGAAACTTTTGGATCTGTTCCCGTTCTCTCAACATTTGGTTTATCCCATTTTGAAGAAGATTGACTCTGACAGCAAGTTGATTGAGTTTCTTGTTGACTACGTCCTTCTTCCGTATTTTCTTGACAGCTTTGACAATCTTTGTTTTTGCTCGGGATGCCCAAGTGTCGGTTGGCTTCTTTATCGATCTGGATGCGGATCTGGTGGTGCCTCTGGATGGTGGAGGTGATGAATGAGAAGATGAGTCTGATGAGGATGAGACATGAGGAGGCTCAGTGTCCTTTGGTGGCTCGGAAGTTTGTTCCTTGCTACGTGTGGGACTATCTAGAAGATAATCATCGGCTTGCTCCTCAGCTTTAGCCTTTTCTTTCGCTTGAACTCTAGCTTCTTCATTTGCTTTTGCTAGAGCTTCTTCTTCTGCTTTTTCTTTAGCTGCAGCATCAACATCTTTATCAATAATTTTCTCATCCTTCTCCACTTCTGGTTCCTCAAAGTCATAGGTGATAGAATCCTGTAGTTGCTTTTGTTGTTGTTCGTGGGTGGTGGTACCAGTTTCCTTATCGGGTTGATTAACCACATCGGAAACTGGTGTGATTAGTGCACCACCACTTGAACCGCCTGGGCCACGAGTTTGTTGAAGGTTGAATTCCTGAGCAACATGTTGGAGTCTGAGATTCTTCAACTTCTTTCTGTAGTCTATGTCTTCATCCAGTGGCTCTTCATCTGAGCTCTCTTCTTCCTGCTCTGGCACTGGAGTTTTCTCTTTGTCAGACTTGGAACTTAGAGGGTTTTCAACAAGTGTATCATCTGTTGCAGATTCCGAGTAGATAACCTCTTCATCTGTTTCAGTGTCCTCTAAGTCCTCGTCCATCAGTTTTGGTTCTGGTTTGGGATTAGGGATGGCACTAGTTAATGGAACTCTCGTTTTGAGTGTGGGAGTCCTCTTTGGATACTTTCTAGTACTCTCAGTGCTTGCGATACTTCCAGTAATGCCTCTCCTGGTCTTCCTAACAGGTGTACCAGAAGACTTTTCATTAATGAACCCCACTTTTCCTAATGCAACTGCTTCCAGATACCGTTGGTACGATTGAAGTCCCTTGATGTCAGCAGTAAGAAGGCAATCTGGTAATACCGCACCTTGTTTCTTTGTTGTTGAGTCCTTAAATCTGACAACATTGAGTGTGGGCTCAAGCAACACGGAGTGATGTTTGGAGTCATCAAGTCTTAAGGGAATATCTGGGTTATTCCCTAGAGCCCTTTGGATCAACAATTTGGTGTATCTGATGTAAGGGATCTTGGTGCCAGGATTTTTAAGGTATGATATCATGTCATCCTAGATCAGTGTTTCAAATTCGATGTGTTTCATGTTGACCATTGCCCAAAATATTTGTAGTTCCATGAGCTTAGGATGCTCAAAACAACTATCACGTCAAGAAACAGATTTGGCAATCATGATGTAGATGGTTCTCCATGGCTGGGGAATGTTCTTAAGATCAACTGATGAATGTTTTGTGATGATCCCAGCAGCTTCATCATAGCCGATGTCGACCATGAATTTGAGAGTGACATCTTCTGAAGGAGAAGCAAAGTAATCAGCAGGCTGGATGGTAGGAAGAAGAAGAATAGCTCTTAAGTCTGCTGGAGTGACGATGACTTGTTTGTCGTTAAGTGTCACTGTTACAGCCTCTTGACCTTTGACCTTCTGCATGGTATGCCAGAATTGGTGAATATAAATCTCTGGCACTGTTGCAGAGTTTGTGAGCATATTCTTGTAAGGGTGAGTCTTCAGAATATCCACAGCAATCTGACAAGATGACTCAGAACAGGTGAAGTTGTCAAAATCAACTTTGAGGTTGTTCTTCCCAATCTTCATTGTGTAACCGTTGGGAAAGATGTCTTCCATTGAGAGAACATTTGGTGCATCAACGTTTTCCATTTGGACGTCCATAACGTGATCTGAAAGATATTTAGCCAAAAGAACCAACATATCGAAAGACATTACGTTAGTCAAAAGTTGATTTTATTGACCAATTATTGAATACGATATGTTAATGAATGTTACGAGTACAATGTCACTTGTTTGTCCAATAATCCAAAGTAGTCGTGATAAGTTTTGTGAGTTGATTAACTTTGAGTTTTAAAGTCTAAATTTTCACTTATTTTCACAACATATTAACCATTTAAGCTTATTAGTGACATTTTGGTTTCGTGACGTTATGATTTGTTTATTTACAAGTTTGTACACGTAATAATTCACAATTATGGTTAAAAATTAGGCTTAAGCGTAGGATTTGCAAGCTTATGCGTAAAACAGTAAACCATACGCGTAGGCATAAGCTTATGCGTAGGATCTTGACTTACGCGTAAGAAATGTTACGCGTAGGAAAAGAGAGTCTTAGGCATAGAGCTTACGCGTAAGCGTATATGGGAGTTTATGCGTAAGGCTTACTCGTAAGAGTGAACCTTATGCGTAAGACTCACTGTTTTCGCATATCATTCATAGGATACGCGTAGTCCCTTTGTAGAACCTTACGCGTAAAGGTTACGCGTAAGACTTCTCTTACACATAACATTCTATGCGTAAGGTGATCCTTATGCGTAGGAGCACAGTTAACCTTGATTCTGAATTTTTCACGCGTAATCACCTAAAACAAATACATCATAACTCGATCATAAACAAATTATCCAATCCTTTTTCAATCTTAAGTGGAATCACTATGAACAACAGTTACGCGTAAGATTAGCTTACGCATAGAACTAAAACCCTAAGATTCAAATTCTACGAATAAGTAATTTAGCCATAGGATTTGCACCAAACGAATTCTGGGATATCTTAGAGGCCTAATGAGTTGTTTTAAGCAAGTTTTAACATCAAACCCCTTATGAATCAAGAATACCTAATTCGTATGAACATAAACCCTCATTCTTAATTTTCACAAAATTGATGTTTCTGGGTATGTATCAAGCATGGTTTTGGTCAATTAAATATGTATACAACACCATAAGAACAACTAATTGACCAGAAACACTCTCAAATGAAAACACCCAATTCCACGCTTAAAACCCTAATGTTTGAAAACGTTTTCTGGGTGGATTTTGGTATTGAAAATGTTTATGGCTGATGCGTGCAAAACCGTCAAGTTCTCTCACGCAAGCGTAAGAAAACTTAAAACAGCTTAAGCACGAAATCAATGAAGATCTGAGGAGTATAGTGTTTCCCCGGGTCGTTATGTCCCAGCGAGCTGTGCAATGGATCCCCTCACGTATAGTGATCGGGAGATTTGAACGAGAAAAGGATTTGAATGGATTATAACTATGGAAAAAGCCAACAAATAAAAACGGCTTAAATGCAAATTAGAGGAAATTAAAAAAAGATAAAAAATATTAAATAAACGCTATCACTATTTTTACAATGATGTTTTTGTGATTTTATAAAACAAAATAACTTAAATAAACTATTTTAACTAAAACGTGAACTTAAATTATCTAAAAACGAGAGTTAAAATGAAAACATGCGTTATGTACGAAAATTGCGCTGGAGCGCAAGATAAAACGTAAAATTTATGAAATAAAAGTCCTACGAGTGTAAAAACAATTTTCTCACATACTACATGACAAAAGAAAATTTTAGGAAAAAGCCGGGTATTTTTTCGACTTTTAAATTATTTATTATGATTTAAAAACTATTTTAATCTAATTTAATAATTAAAAATACTAAATGATTTTAGAAAAATCTGAAAATTTCACTAAAAATACTTTGGATAAAACTGGATTTAAGAAAAATAAAAAAGTTAGGTACTACTTTACGAAATAAGCTACTAAAAAGCTAATAAGCTAACAAGCTTAAAACTGCTATGGTACTTTAAATATTAATTGGTGCAAGATTAAACCTGAAAAGACCCTAGGGCAGTTGGTTTGAGTGTGTTGTGTTGTGAGCGTGAGCAAGAGGTCCTGAGTTCGAACCTGGTGCTACCCTTTTTTGCAAACTATTTTTTTTTCAAATTTTCTTTTTGCAACTTTGTTATAAGACTAAAACTAAACTTTTTTGTGAAAAAACTTTTTACAAAAACTTGGAATAAGCAGTTTCACAACTGCTTATTTCCATCAGTGGTGACAGAAGCAAACAAACAAACACCCCTTAGGCAGATTTTAAGCATAAAAAGGATAACATAAGCACTTGGAAAAATGGGAATAAGCTAAGACATATAAAAGGGTGATCATGATAAGCTAGAGTTCAAAAGGTAAGCACAAAAAGGAGGAAACAATAAGCAGTTTAAGGGGAGTCTTAAGCTAAAAGGGAAATGGGCATTCAAGGAAATGATAAGCTATTCTAAGAAGCTAAATAAGCACTAAATAAGCATAACATAAGCTAAAATCTGGTACACCTAGTCTATGTCACCTAATAAGCACTAAGGGGTCCTAAACAAGCTAATGGGAAACATGAAATAAGCTAAACAAGGGCTGCTATTGGGACTACAAGCCTACTGTTGCAGTGGCTGTTGTGGTTTTTGACAGAATTGTAATGCAATTTGAGCTACGCTAGACTATACCTAAGAGCAAACTAACTAATCCTATGTTGAGTTGGGTACATAGAGATGTGAGAAGAGTAGATTTGAAGAAATTTGGACCAAAGAATAAGCTTCAAAAACTCTTGCAAACAGCACCTGTAGCTGCTGTTTAAAACAACAGGACAGGACAGATAAGTCTTGTGATTTTTTTTTGTTTTCAAAACTCAACCAAACTTTGTATGCTAGCTAAACACAACTTTAAAGACTTGCTTAAACCTTGAACCACTTTGACTTAGAGTGTCAAAGTGGGTAAAACTTGGTTTTGACCCAAATACAAGCTTAAACCAAACAGTCCTTTAAAACTCAAAATCATGTGTGAAACTGAAATTTAAAGAGAACTTGACCAAAACTCAAATGTAATGCACAAACTAAGCTTAAACTTACCTCAAAAACTTACTCCAATCAGACTTTAACCAAAGATTATGTTTGACTTTCCATTTTTGACCCAGATTGACTTTTCTTGACCAAATTACAAAACTGCTTAAAACTGTAAAGCAAGCATACCAAACACTGTAATAAGCTTAAATGAGCTTATTTGATGTTAACCATGAGCTTATTAGAAGCTTTGATACAGAATTTGAAACTGCAATATGAAACAGTGAACAATAAACTTGAGATTTGATGAAACTTTAAAATTGAAACTCAAAATTACAATACAATAATGTTTCCACTTAAATGAAATACCAATAAACTGAAATTACAATGTTTTGATTAACACTAACACATTAACTTAAAAAACGACATTAAGATAAAACTTGTAAAACTAAAAACTAACTACCCTTTCAAAGTTGCTTCTATCTTCTCTTTTATAGCTCCAAGCTTTCTCTCTCATCTCTCTAAGAAAATCCCACCATTAATATTGACCTTTGGATTAATGAAAATGATCTTGGCCATTCATCACTTTTGGCGGGAAAATTGTTTTTGAGCATGTGAGTGAGATTGAGTGTAGGGGAGGGGAAGTAATCAATGTGTCTTGTATTCTTATGTTTGGAGGGGACAAGGTGGGTGAAAAATGGGCTGGAGGAGGGGGGTTGTAAGCTTTTGCAGAAAGCAGAAGAAGAAGGTGGAAGGGGGTAGGCTTTTGGCGCGTAGGGGTTGTTTTGACCAAGGCTTTGACTGGTCTAATAATACAAAGGGGGTCCAAGTTAGGTTAATGACAGGGGTTCATAATTGGGTAAGGTCCAAAATGAGGTTTGACAAGGGATTAAATTCAAGGACCAATCTTGCCCATTCTGAAAATTCAAGGACTAATCTGCCATTTCATCAAAGTTACTTCAAGGGACCATTAATGACAAGTTTCAAAAGTACAGGGACCAAATCTGTCATTTTCCAATTTTCCAGGGACCATTTCTGCCAAATTTGAAACTTGAAGGACTAAACTTGTAATTTTCTCAAACTTTTCATATTTTTCACCAAAGGACTTAATTTGACAACTTTTGATTTTAAAAGGACCTTTGGTGACTTTTCTTTTGAAATTATGTGCTCAGGGATTGTTTTTGACAACTTTTGAAACTTGGGGGACTAAAACTGCAATTTTTGCAAATTTGATACGTTTTTCATCTGATTTTGATATTTTTGCATTTAAAACACATAAAACACTGATTTGTGATATTTTGATCATTTTGATGTGTTTCTTAGTGTTTTCAGATGATTTTGCAGTTTATATTGTACAAAAATGATGAGTATTTACACACTCATCAATGGCATATGATTTTAAACATTTTGACAAAAAATAATCATCAAAAACACCCAATGATGATTTAGTGTTCATACGCATACGCGTAGAACACCAAATCATCCCAAACTCAAAAATTAACCGTTGGATGTTTATGAGATTAAAAAACCATTGTTTATAACAACACCAAAATCATAAAAACACTTACACAATTGAGGATTAAAACACGGATTGGAAGATGGAATATTAGGCGTAGGATTTGGTAGTTGAAATAATAAATGTAAGAATTAAATGTGAAAGTAAGGTTGGTGGAGAGGTTTTGTTAAAAAATTAGTTTGAGCATTTGACAACTTTGGTCCTTCCACCTTAACCATTTTCATCCAACGCCCATAACTTCCATTTTAGTTACGTAAAGAATGATATTTGGAAAGAAACTTGATGACACTCCACCTCGACTTAAGAAATAATGAAATTTTATAAATTTGAGTCCGGGGAGTGTCAATAAACCAGAAATGTGACCATCATTAATAAAAGAAACAACCGGAATTAGGTAACATGCAAGTACAAGGTTTTATGAAACCGAAAAATATTTACTTCTCCCACTCAACACTTGACCGATAAAATTCTGAATTTTGAAAGAGAAAAGTGTTGACGGAAGATTTGTACTTGCCATGTTTGAAAAAAGATTGATAGGAGAATATTTTTGAATTTTATCAGATTTTATATTTTTGTATTTTATTTTTGAAAAATATTTACAAAAGAGGTTTTGGTGTTTGACTGGTTTTAAGATTGTTTTAAAAGTTCATCTAGTTCCTGTGGAGTCAAACACCGCATACCAATTCGGTGGACCAACTCAGTAAACCTAGCAGGAGCCAAGGCTTTGGTGAGAAGATCTGCCAGTTGGTATTCAGTACCCACAAAGTATAATTCAACGGTACCCTTTTCCACATGCTCCTTGATGAAATGATATCGAAGATCGATGTGCTTAGACTTTGAATGTTGAACAGAGTTGCACGAGATCGCAATAGCACTTCGATTGTCGCAGTACATCGGGATTCTATCAAATACGTAACCATAGTCTTTGAGTTGTGTTCTCATCCAAATGACTTGAGCACTACACGCCGACATGGCTACATATTCTGCTTTTGTTGAGGAAAGTGATGTACAATCATGATTCTTCGATTGCCATGACACCAATTTATCACCAAGAAATTGTAGAGCTCCTGAGGTACTTTTCCGAGAATCTAAGCAACCTGCGTGATCAGCGTCTGAAAAAGATATTAGTTCAAAACCAAAATCCTTCGGATACCAGATCCCCAAGTTAATGGTTCCCTTGATGTATCGAAGGATTCTTTTAGCCTCAGAGAGGTGAGTTTCAGTTGGTCTCGACTGATAACGGGAGCAAAGATAAACAGCAAAGACAATATCAGGTCTACTGGCTGTTAGATACATGAGAAACCCAATGATACTTCGGTATTTGGTCGGGTCAACCAATTTACCATGCAAATCAGTGTCCAGTTTCTTGGTGTGTGCCATTGGTGTGGCATATGTGTCACAACTTTGCATTCCATGTTTGTTTAGAATTTCAAGGGCATATTTGGACTGACTCAAGAAAATACCACGGGGTGATTGATGAACTTGCAGTCCTAGAAAGAACGTAAGTTCACCCATCATGGACATTTCAAAATGTTTTTTCATAAGTTTTGAAAAAGCATTTGAGTACTTTAGATGTGTTGACCCAAAAATGATGTCATCCACATAAATTTGAACGATTAAAATGTGTGCCCCGTGATATTGTATGAATAGTGTAGGGTCGACCGAACCTTTGACGAAATTATTGGCGATAAGAAAGGATGATAACTTATCATACCACGCCCGAGGGGTTTGTTTGAGACCGTAGAGAGCCTTCTTCAGTTTGTAGACGTGATTAGGGAACTCTGGATCAACGAATCCTTCTGGCTGGCTAACATAGACCGTTTCTTTCAGTTGTCCATTGAGAAAAGCAGTTTTGACATCCATCTGAAAGACCGTTATATTCATGTGAGCTGCGAATGCGAGAAAGATCCGTACAGCCTCAAGACGAGCAACCGGAGTGAATGATTCTTCAAAGTCAATACCCTCTTCCTGTCTATAACCCTTAGCCACCAGACGTGACTTATTTCTGATTACGGTTCCTTCAGCATCCAATTTGTTTTTCCAAATCCATTTAAGACCAATGACGAAGACCCCTGTTGGTCTTTCAACCAATTACCATACTTCAAGACATTTAAACTGATTGAGTTCTTCTTGCATAGATTATATCCAGGTGTCTTTGGTCATTGCATCTTTAATGTTTTTAGGTTCAGGTTGGCAGACAGTGAGTGCATAAATGCAATGTTCACTGTCTGTGTGAAGACGTTGTCTAGTTACGACTGGTTGATTCGGGTTACCAATAATGTTTTCAAGAGGATGGTCTTTCGTCCAACGATGTGTGGAGGGTTGATGTTGATATACATTCTGAAGATTTGGAGGATTCAAATGACTTGTAGATGATTCCGCAACATCAGAAGTGGCAGAAGCATTTGCAAACGGGTTGAAGAACGCATTTGGATCATAATCTGCAGGTGGGGGTACTTCATTGTTCATAATATCATCAGCTGGTTCTGTGTCATTAGATGCGGTTTGTTCTGCTGTTGTTGTAGAATCAATTGGTGGTGCTTCCTCAACAGTAGTTGTTGTAGCAGGTGTATCAGGTATTGGATTATTATCAGGTTGAGCAGCGGAAACATTTGATACATCTGGAGCACGTGCATCAATATCATCACTAAACAGAGGAGCAAATAGCTGTTCCATTTGTTGACGAGTAAGTTGAATGGTTGGTTCAGCTGATGATGGGGTTTGAGGGAAGTTTAAACGGTTATGACCGAGTTCCAAGCTGTTATGCTTAGAAGCCATTTTGGTAAGCTCATCGAAATTAGCATGAATCGTTTCCATAATCTTCCTTGTACGACGATTACAGATCCGGTAACCCTTAGAATTTTCACAGTATCCAACAAAGACTCCAATGTCAGCTTTGGCTTTGAGCTTACCAAAGTCATCATGATCATTATTCGGATAACAAAGGGATCCAAATACATGAAAGTGTTTGAGATTCAGTTTACGGTTGTGGATAAGCTCATAAGGTGTTTTGTTGTGGCGTTTTGTAATCATCGAACGGTTTTGAGTGTAGCATGCAGTTGACACGGCTTCAGCCCATAAGTAATCTGGAAGTTTTGCATATATCAACATCGTTCTTGCAGCTTCCACTAATGTACGGTTTCATCTTTCAACAACTCCGTTTTGTTCTGGTGTTCGTGCAATAGATGTTTGATGCTCAATTCCCACTTTCTCATAAAATGCACGAAGAGTTTGATTCACAAATTCAGTTCCTTTGTCTGTTCGGATTTGTCTGACTGTGTTCCGGAGCTGAACTTGAATTTTCGTAAGAAAGGTGATGATCATCTGTGGAGCTTGATCTTTACTTCGAAGAAAATAAACCCAAGTCCATCGTGAGTAGTCATCTACAATTACCAAGATGTAGCGTTTGCCATTAATTGTCTGCACGCGCATCGGGCCACACAAATCCATGTGAAGAAGATGAAGCACGTGCTGTGAGCTGTGTTCCACCTTTGAAGGAAAGTAAGCACGAGTGCTTTTCCCTTGTTCACAAGCTGAACAAAGGTGATCTTTAGAATACCAAAATCTTGGGAGACCTTCAACAAGTTTGTATCGAGCAAGATTGGTTATGGTTTGAAAGTTTAAATGTGAGAGACGACGGTGCCATAGCCAAGATTTTGTAGATGTTGCCTTTGAAAGTAGACAGATGGGAGATGAAGCAATCATGTCTTGCATTGAGATTGTATAAAGACTTGAATTACGGGTGCAAGACATAAGATCGTTTCCTTGTAGATAACGAATGAAACAAGTTTTCTCCCGAAAAGCAACTTCCAAATCTCCATCACAAAACTGACCTACTGAGAAGAGATTGTGACCAAGGCCTTCCACATAATACACCCTGCTAATTTCGATGTTACCATTGATGTAATCTCCGAAGCCCATGATGGATGCGAAGTGATCATTCCCGAATCTGACAGTGCCAATGAACTTTGCAACAAAGTTTGAAAACAGTTTGAGATTTCCTGTCATGTGCCGGGAACATCCGCTATCAACAATCCATAGGATGATCTGTATCACCTGCATTAAACACAGACGACACAGATGGAATAGAAGTAGATGTGGAACCCACTACTAGTCTTAGCTTTGGTCTTAGTAAATGCACTAGATGATAAGTTCTTCCTAGGAGGTGAAGGGGTGACTTTGATTTTAGGTATCCATGTAAAGCCAAGTGTATTATGTAACCATTTCTGCCATCTCCAACTAGTCTTAGCTTTGGTCTTAGTAAATGCACTAGATGATAAGTTCTTCCTAGGAGGTGAAGGGGTGACTTTGGGTACATCAATGATTGTAGCCGGAACACTAGACGGTGGTTTACCTAGCACAGACTTAGAAGCATTAATGGGCCTAGAGGTATTCCGTGTTCTATTATTCCGCGTACGAGATAAGATAGCCTTAGCAACACATTTATCAAGACAACCAGAAAACATGCTTTTATGACAACCAACACAAGAAGCTTCAAACATAACATTTAAAGTACTTAAAGATTTGGCATTCGTTACATCACTTTTTCTATTACATTTGTCAGACGCAATATCTAAAGTGGGTGCAACTTCAGTTTTATTCAAAGTCCTAAGGTGTTCTTCTGCTTCAGCATTCTTTATTGTTCTTTTCTTACGTCGCAACTTCCTATTCTTCCTTGTATTGCTCCTAGGTTGTGAAGTGCGGGCGTTGGGAAAAGAGGCAACTATTCCTGTTTCAGTAGAAGGAAGCACATTAGTTTCTTGTGGTTTGTCATTAGATGTTCTAGAGTCAAGTTGAATCGTGCTAGGTGCAGTTACTACTGTGTTACTATCCCTATCTTGCTTAAGTTTTACCAACTCTTCATTTAAGTCATGGACAGTGTGTAACAAATCTTGATTTTGAGAACGAATGTTTCCATAAACGTTTTGGACTTCTTTAGTGTATGCAAGATGGTTATCAAGTTCTTATGATGCTTCATGACGAGTCTTTTTGAGCAAATCAAATATGACACCATATTCATTTTTGACTTTGGCAATTTCTTGTTCATATTTTGAAATTTGACACTTTAAAGACACGTTTTCATCATCCAGTTGCTCTATTTTTGGATTAAGAGTTTTGGTATGCAACTGGTTGATCTTGTTTTGCAAAGCAAGTTCTCGATTTTGACAATCTTTTTGACACCATTGAAGACGACGTTTTTCATTTGAAAGCTCGTTTAACAATTGCTCATTTTCAACTTTTAATGACTTGATTTGTGACACAGTATCAGTATTCTCAACAATTTCAACAGAATCAGCAGAGATATAATCAAATGCATATGCAACAGAATGTAATAACACAACATTATTGATATCAACACGGATAACATCTTCCAAGAGTCGATCAACATCTTTTCTTAACATTTTCTTTTTACGTTTTATATTAGAAATCGATGTTTCTGTTTGTTCGAAAACTCTTTTCATAAGTACAAGCTCCTTGTGAAAATCCCGTTCCCAATATATTGCACACATTTCCAAATTTCGGACATGGGGTAAAATTCTTTTCTGAAAAATGTCTCTTTGTTCTCGCGCAAGAGGCGATTGAAAATGTTCAACTTTTATTTCACAATGAAATTCAATTTCACGTTCCAAAAGTTTGATGTCCGAAAGGAATGTTTCAAAATATTTAAGAATTTTACATTGTTCGGATAATGTTTTTACTTCACTGAGTGAAGGTAAAGGACCATTAATTTGTGCAGAATTGGGTTGGGGACCAACATTCGAAGACTCAGAAATAGGTATGATAACCCAAGGTGTGTTAGAAGTATCCTGTTGTTCGACGAAAGTGATGGCTTTTGAATAGTTAAATGGTTTGTTATAAACAACATTTTCTAATTTTGATCGACTCTCGTCTTCTGCATCTAATTCCTCTTGACGATTATATTCAACAACACTTATAATGGAATCATCAATTCTATGTTCTGCACTATAGACTTCAGGAGTTGGTTTGAATGTTCTATTTGAAAACTTTGGTTTGTAATCAGCAAGATTCGGTCGATATCCATTTGGATTTGGTTTAAAAGTAAACTTTTGAATAGTTGTGATTGACTCACCATGTTTATAAACAACATTTCGAAACTCTTTGATTTTGTTTTGTAAGTCGACAATTTCTTCAAGATAGTTATCTATTCGTTTTGTTGAATGCTTTTTGTACTCAGAGAACTGTTTTTGACAAGTTAACAACTCAGACTTGGCTTTTTGAGTTTCCAAAGTGAGAGCGTTAAGTTGTTGTTTATGATCATATTTTAGTTGTTCTATTTGAGACAGCAAAGCATTCTTAGATGCGACTAGATCACGTATCTGTTGTTCTAATGATTTTTCGTTTTGGTAAGATTTAGCAAAAGCGACTTCAAAACCTTTTTCACGTTTTTCTTGTGTTTGAAAAATGTTGAGTTGATATTTTAAGCATTCATTATCCTTAGTTAACAGTGCATTTTTGTCCTTTAATTGCTTATTGATGTCCTTGCATATTTCCAGTCGGGATTCTTGGTCTTTAAGTAAGGTCATGAGCTCAATATCTAGATTAGACGAAAGCTCAGCTTGTTCAACGTGAGTCTCAACATAATCATTATTCAGATCCTCAAGTATAACCACGGAGTCAACTTGATTATCAATGGTAACCGTAAGGTTATCTTGATCGTCAAATATAACTACGGGATCTATTTGATTATCATCAGAATGAGATGTAGACGGCTCATGTTGAACACTCTGATCCTTGTCGGATGCAGATGTTGGCGGAGATATCAGATCAGTAATGAATATAGTTTGATCCGGTACCTGAGACAAGCCGTCAGTGTCATACACTGGGCCTGTGTCACTCATGTGGAGTTCGTGCATGTTTGCCATCAACATAACTGCTGCATTAGCCTGCAAGTCCTCCATATCATCATCAGAATCTGCATTTGCCATGAAGCTCTATTCCTTGTTGGTAAGAGTTCCACCAGCTTCATCCTTAAGAGCCAAGAGTAAAGCCTCTTTGTGATAAGCGCTACCTCTTGTCCTTGGCTTTGGGCATGCATTAGCCAGATGACCCTTCTCATTACAGTTATAACAACGAAGACCATTAACCCCATTCTGAGCATTACCCTGTTCAACCACTTGAGCCCTTTGTTGTTGTGGAGCACCCATGTTATTCCTTCCCATTGGATTAAACCCTTGACCACCGCCCATCTGACGAACATTACCACGATTCTGAACTTCAACACGTCCATTGTTAACAACAGCCTGATTCCTTGTGTTTGATGAGGTACGAATGCGATTGTTGGATTTGTTTGAGTATCGGCCAAAGGCTCTAGCAATCATGACAAACCCTTGTTGCAATGCATCGAAAGCTTCAGTATCCTCATTAGATTCACTGTAAAGTGCTTGATCATTGTTGTTGTTGTATGGAACCAATTGAGTTTCTTGAGATTGGTGATGTGACAGATCATATGGTGTAATTGTTGCAGTTGGTTGTGGAGGATTTGTGAAGACAGTTTGTAATTTCGGGAATTGAGGATAACAAGCTTGAGCCCACAAAGCTAATTGTTGATTATCCGGAAGTGAAGGTGAGACAGGGAGTCCACGGATAACCCTTTCTTTGTCAAATTTTTTTATGGGGCTTCAAATAGTCGTACAACAATCCGTATGTAGCATGATGAAGGTTCTTCGCTTGACGGATGAAAATGACATACTTTTCCCAATCAGGACCAAGACTACCCAGGAACTTAGTGTTGACAGCAATTCTTGGCATGATGATGTTATGTTTGTCCAAGTCATTGATGATTTCTGAGAATCGATGATGATATGACTCTAATGTCTCTCCGGGTTCAATCATGAAGTGTTCATAAGCCAACTAGATTTTGGATTCCATGTCTTCTTGATTGAGTTCTGTGCTTTCCATGAGAAGATGAATATGCTCCCACATTGATTTAGCCGTCTTTTGAGCATCAACACTTCGAAGTATCGGATTAGGTAATCCCAAAAGGATGTATTGCATTGCCAGTTCATCGGCTTCAAAGTGTAGAAGTTGATCAGTAGTGAGTTCATTAAGACTGACAACGTTGGTGACATCACCTCTTGGTGGATTAGCATTTGGATCTCCGGGTGTAGTGACAGTAGGCATCTGAAACGGACCTTCCATGATGACCTTCTTCAAGAACTTTCCATGTGGCTTCTTTAGATCACAAAACCTAAAGAACCTTATCACCCATTGATCATAGTTTCCGGGAGTGAGCATTGGAGGTCTATCAAGTGATCCAGCTTCATGTATGGATTGTTGGCTACTTAAAGCTTCACACATCTTACCAAACCAAGACGGTTCCTTCATAGTATTCCTGGATGGATGTTGATTGTGAAAGTTTGTGTAAGGTTGTACTTGAAGACTAGGTGGTGGTTGAATCATTTGTGGTTGAATTGCTCCTTGAGGAAATTGTTGTTGAAGTTGTTGTTGTTGTTGTAGTTGTTGATAAAATTGTTGTTGTTGATGGAGTTGCTGTTGTTGTTGAGGATACACATGAGGGAAGTAGCTAGAGTATGGTGGTTGAGACATCTTGAAACTTGTGTTGTAAAATGGATCTTTGTAGTCGAATGAAACTTTGTTGATGAAGTATCCTTATACGTAGAAATCAAGCTTAGGCAAAGAAAATAACTTATGCGTAAAAACACCAACTTACGCGTAAGAAATGAGCTTACGCGTAGGATTAGCTTACGCGTAGTGTTAAGGAAACCTTAGCTTATGCGTAAAACAAAAGCTTAGTAGTAGAATGCTTATGCGTAAGATTTTCTTATGCATAAGACAAGGCTTAGGCGTAAGAAAATGCTTATGCGTAAAGATTCTACGCGTAAGTGTTTGCTTAGGCGTAAAACTAGGGTTTTGCCCAAAAATCCTTTACACTTATCCCAGTGTAAAAGATATCCAAAGTCGAAGTGTTTTCAGGCTTATCCAAGCAAGAAAACACTGAGTCAACCAAGAACACTGAAGATCAAACCAAGGAAAACATTACGCGTAAAACTAGGGTTTACGTATGCGTAAGATTTGTCAAATGCTTCCAAAACTTTGATTTCTGCCCAAAAATGTTTCTAAACCAGATTTTTGTGATGAAACAGTTTCAATATCACCAAAATAACACAAAAGTGTGAAAATTGATGATCCAAAACTTTTATGCACCTTACGCGTAAAACAGACCACACGTATCAAACCAAGCTTAAAACCAAAGAAATACACGTAAAGTTTGAAACTTTTTGCCAAAAACTTAAACTTAAACACCAAATAACCTTTAAAGTACAAGAATCTTGGATTTTAAAGTGTAAAAAATAAGTTTTTAAAGCGTATGAAGGTTTGTGAACCGAGACTTACGCGTAGATACAAAAGCTTCAAAAACAAAACGTTTCACCCAACTATTTGGCGATTGATACCACTGTTAGGTCACCATTATTTTAACACAAGCATCAATATGAAGAAATGAAGTAAAGAAGGATCGGATGAACACACACACACTTATGCGTATAAAAATGAGAGAAAGATTATGCTTTGGATAAATGTGAAAGTGAACAACCAACTCCCAAATGGGAGTTTACAAGGTATTTATAGGGAAGGAGCTAGGGCAACACTCAAGCTCCATTCCTTTACTTATTGAGCTTGGGCCAAGGCTTATGGGCTTTCTACATAAGCCTTGCCTTAAGTACTAATATAAAAGCCTAATTAAGCTAACTATTACAATATTAATTACTAACACTTGTAATCTAGTTTAGTAGTGATTCCAATAGCAAAAAAATGTATCAAACTTACCTTCAATTTCAATTTAAGGTACTTGACTATTTTTTTTCCATTTAAGATATCCAAGTTATTTTTTATAGCAATATCAAAAAGTTATTACCTACACAAAGGGTTTCAGGTTACCATCATCATACTTCATTTTCCTCAACCAATTTTCAGCCAACTTCCGGCCAAAAACTTGAATTTTTTGTTTTACTTTAATTTATATTCCAACATACACATCTTCACTATATTCGTAACCAAATAAACAAATTATTCGTTCAATACGATTACACGTCAAAATATTTATCTCAAACATTCGTATAGAAGTGTTTTGTTATTTTCTCTTGTTCCTCACTAACACGCCAACTGTTGTCACTACAAAAATCACAAAAAAGATGTCTTTATTTCATATTCTCGATCCGTAAAAACACACCAACCATATTACAAAGATCCTTCTTAAAGCTCTCATTAAATAAGCTAGTCAAAAAAATTATTACCCACTATTTAGGGTATGTTTGGCAAAACAAGCTGTAAGCTGTAAACTGTAAGCTGTAAACTGTAAGCTGTAAGCTGTAAACTGCAAAGCTGTTAACATGAGCTACAAGCTGTATCTTTTTTTAATAAAAGTGTTTGGTAAATTAGCTGTTAAATGTAATTATAAGATGTAAAATGACATAAAAGGACAAATCTATAATTGTAAATAAATGTTTGGAGGGTATATTAGTAATTTAAAGTTTTAACAGCTTATAAACATTTAAAAAACTTCATGAATCAGCTTTTCATTTTGGAGCTGTTTGTTTGAAATAAAAGCTTGTAGCTAATGCATCAAAACGAAGCTACTTAGTTTATAGGAGATTATTTTGTAACAAAAAGCTAATAGCTCCTCCAAAAAGCCCCTGCCAAACAGGCCCTTAAACCAACTTTTTGTTGATTTTAATTTTGATTTAATATGTCTTTGTCCATATCGCTAATCAATTCCAGCACTTATTTGGAAATTTAATAAACCATCAGGTTTATTGTTCTAAAAAGGTGATTTCAACATCTAATGATATTTGCGGATTTGACTTATTGTAAAATATTTTTTGGTTTATGATGACATTTTCAGTTTTAAATTGCAAATCAATTTGTCAGAACTTGAGCAAGTTGCCGGAAAATAACAAGTCATGTTCTCGTAAATATGGGTAACCTGCTAACCGTAAAGATATGACTTTGTAACATGTCAATTGTCTAAGAGCATCTACAATGTTTCAAATGTGCAAAAACTTTTTACTATTCTAAAAGTCATTTTGTAGTGTTTTTAGCATTGCATCAATAACTTTTTGAAAGCTTTTTTAAAAGCTTTACACAAAGACTTGACATACACCAAGTTTTTCTCAAAAGCTTTAGTTCATAAGTATAGTATGCATTAAATGCATTAAATGCTTCAAGTCATTGAAGACTTGAAGCATTGGGGATGCTCTAACATTGCAACTAAAAATAACTTGGATATCTTAAATTGAGAAAAAAAAGAGTTGAGTACATTAAATTGAAATTGAAAACAAGTTTGATACTTTTTTATGCAATTTGCTCAAATAACAATTACTCTATTTATTGGTAGATGAGGATTATTTTATATACCAAAATTTTCTTAACAAATCTCCACCATCTATCTTAAAAGAAATCAATAGCTGAGATTAAAAGCGTTTTATTGTTTCACCTATTTTTTATAATTTAAATATCTCTTAAACCGTTAATCGTTAAGTGAAAATATTTACACTATCGCGAAGAGCATTTAGTTATCTTTTTATAGACGGACATTTTGATATACATTCGAAAAAAGAAAAAAAATCGTTTTTTTCATGTTTTTTCGTTTTTTTTACACTACTTGAAATTTGCAAGAAAAAAATCATATATGATTAAACACTAATTTGAATATCACATGTGATATTAGTGTTAAATCATATATGATATGTGATATTACATGTGATATGATATGTATATCATATGTGATTTTACACTAATATCACATGTGATATTACACTAATATCACATGTGATATTACATATCATATATGATATAACACTAATATCACATGTGATATTCAAATTAGTGTTTAATCATATATAATTTTTTAATGCAAATTTCAGTAACGTAAAAAAAAAAACGAAAAAACTTATAAAAAAACGTGAATAATACGAATTTTTTTTTTGTCGAAAGTATATCAAAGTGCCTATCTATAGAAAGATAATTAAATGCTCGTCGCAATGATGTTTTATTTTTCGCTTAACGATTAACGGTTTGAAAGTTATTAATATTTAAAAAAAGATGATGAAAGTGAGTTTTTTAAATTGTTGGGATTAAGCTTATCAATTAGTTAAAATAAAAATGGATGGTGAAGATTGATACATTGGTATATAAAAAATCATTTGCCCTAAAATGATCTTAAATCATCATTGATACGGTTTCATCAACAATTAGTAAGTAATTTATAATAATATCGATATAGTTTCATATACAGAAAGCATAATAACAATAACAATTCAATAACAAAAATAATAATAGGGATAACTTGTCATTTTTAGTTATATGTAGCATCATTTTAATTAAACTATTTAATAACTAAGTTTTTGAATTTCGATTGACGTATTTTTAGGTATCGAATCAAGTATTTTTAAAAATCAATACACATAATAATCAAAATTCCAAAATTTAGTTATTAAATAATCCAATTGAAAGGATATTAAATACAACTTAAAAAATATAAATAAGATACATTAACCCATATGATAATAACAATAACAGTATGTGTGATTGAGACCAACTACTCATGTAACATAAACCATTAGGAGTTAAGACTGCTGTAAGATTTTGCTTTCGTAGTCCCGGCAAATCTTGTTATGCTTCTAGCAAAAAGCTGAGACACAAAGAAGTACAATATTATTACAAGCGTTGATGGGATGCTAAATCCAATCAGTCCATGAGGGACGAATGTTCTAATAATCCAATAAATAGATACTAATATTAAGAGTTTTTGACAAACTAATGGCTTAGAGCACTCCCATCGTTAACGTGTTAACGCCCGTTAAGGGCGGCGTTAACGCCGTTATAGGCGTTATCCGTTGGAAGGCATGCTCAATAACGGCGTTAGAGGGGGAGCGTTGCCTCTTTAACGCCCGTTAACGGCTAGAAAAAAAAAATCGAAAATGTTACAAAAGTAGTCCCTGTAACGTTAAGTTTTTAAAAAAAATTACATAAAACCCCCTAACGGCTAGTTTTTAAAATAAAATAAAAAAAAAATTCAAAAACATTATTTTACCACTATAAATACCCAACTAAAACTCTAGTTTTTTCACACTTCCTCTCACACTTTATATACTTCCTCTCACAATTTCATAATTCAAAAAATCAAATTCGTTCACAATGGATCCAAATCAAGCTGGTGATATTCCTCTCTCTTGGTCAGACACAGAAGACCTAGTAGACTTCCAATTTATGGCGTCCGCGTACAAGTATCACCTTCAGTTGGAACAAGAAGAAGGTATTGAATCTCAACATCCTACTCGTTCTCGTACCCATATATATCGTGAACGTGAGCTTGCAGAGGAACGTCTGCTCAACGATTATTTCGTACAAGGTTGTAAGTATTCAAACCGGAATTTTCGTAGAAGATTTCGTATGAGCCGGAAACTATTCCTGTAAATAGTTGAAGGTATTGAATCTTATACTTCCGATAATATTCCAGATCATTTTAATTACTTTAGGCAAACACCCGATGCTTGTGGTCGAATGAGTATAAGTGCTCTAATAAGTGCTCGTTACTGAGCTCCATATCCTTGATGACCCAACTAGATTTTGGGACTCCCCTATTGGTACAAGGAAACTACGTTATCTAATGAGGTGGTTCTAGAAGAAATACTTAAGAAAACATATGCACACGAAAAGTGAGTAAGGCAATAGGAAACGAAAGGATCGACGTGAGAGCGGTTATAGTCTAGGAACTAAAATGCAACCTAGTTCTCTATAACCAAGGCTCTGATACCAATCTGTCACACCCCCAAATTATCGCAGCGGAACGATAGTGTCATTGGGGTATAACGTCATAGCACAAAGTATGGATACAGAAAACGACCTCTATAATGAGACGTTTTGAAAAGTTTACCATTCGATAAATAAGTTAAAGTTTACATCTCAAGAAATCACAAGGTTTGATAATACATAAAAAGTTTACAAAACATGTCGAATGGTAATTGTTAAAAGCACAAGACTCCAATGTATGCCATGCGACCCAAAAGCTCCATGAAGTGCTATCACATTAAGACCTGAGATAAACATGCTAAAAAGTGTCAACACAATGGTTGGTGAGTTCATAAGTTTGTAATAAAATGAATTGAAATACTTTGAGAAATGTTTACACAGCAAAGGCATTGTAAATCCACTCAGTTCCAAGTTCCGCCCATACAAAACTTGCAACCTGTGTGTTCACAACCCATTGCCTAAAATAGAATGACAATCATGAATATGCGCATTAAAGTAGTTAAAAGTATAAATGTCACCACAAGGGTCTTCCAACAACTCGTGTTGGGATGTTCCTCCAACGCTCACGTTGGGATGTATCCATAAAAATGGCCTTCCAACATATAAATGCCGGGATGTTCCTCCAACGACTCACGTTGGGCTGTATCCAAATTAATGGCCTTCCAACATATAAATATTGGGATGTTTGTTTAAGTCTAATCACTACACGCACCAAGTCTAGAGTATATGTAATGTTGTTTGGCAATAGAGTTTAAATGTTTTGATAAATAAGCATGTATCTCGCCCCAAATAGTTTATAAGAATTTAAACGAGTAAAAGCGGGGTATGAACTCACCTGGTGTGATTGATATGCTAACAAAATGAAGTGCACCAAAGTGAGGCTCGGAAACTATCCGCGACCTAAAATGAATGTTATGACTTGAGTTATGATATGTTGTTATGCATGTCTTTCGTAAGTTATTTATACCATTTGTGAGTTTTGAAAATAATACTTATCGTCGAAAAATACTCTTTTGACGTCTTGACCAATCTTAGATTACTTTACAAGTATTTACGTCAAAATGTCATCCCACAATAGTTTCTTAATGATTTATAGTGAAATTTTCACTTTTCGTCATAAAACAATGTCGTCGGAAATTTCATGAAATTAACAAAAATGGCTTCGAAAAACTAGTCGTAAAATAGTGTACGTCGAACGTTAGAGAACGAACTCGACGGTTTTGGAAAGTTTGTATCGAAATCTAGAAGTTTCAGTTCAGGAGTTTTCGTCATAAAGGTCTCGATCATAAAGATAATAAGGGTTAAAGATAGTGATTTTGGCTAAAATGTTGGTTAAAAATGAGTTTCGGCCAAGTTTAAACATCCGTAAATAATTTATTACAACTCCGCTATACAAACGGCTTGTCGTTTAGAAAAATATGCTCGGTGATCTTGATTTTACTAGAAGACATTTCATTACAAAAAGTTCCACATCATGGCTAAAAACAGCCTCAAACATGGTCGTTACAGCTACCGTAACACTTGTATCTTAAAATAATATAGTTTTTCAGAAAATAATAGTTACGGCAATTTTATGAAAACGTGCATATCTTTGTCGTTTCAAATCCGTTTTCTACGTATAATACGTCCTTAGCTTCGTATCGAAGTAAACTAATATATTTTTGACAAGTCGAAATAATTTGTGAAGCTTAAGGCTCGTTTTTGACTCGGACAAAATAAAAACAGCATGCTGAAATTTCAGAAAACTATATTTTTCGTCGTCAAACTTGTAAAATCCATAACTTCTTCGTTATAAGTCCGTTTTTATCCGTTCAAGCGGCCACGGATTCGTTTTAAAGTATATTTTCTAAATATCAAGGCCAAAAAGTCGTGCCTACTGTCGGTTTTTCCAGAAAATCAAAACAAGGACAGACCACTTTTTATAGTTATCTAAAATAGTTTTTCTCGGACAAAACCTATTCTAATCCCTTCAAATCAACTCCAAAGCTAATCTAATCCTACCATACACCTTCTTAGGGTGTCATGGGTTCCTAATCACCATCAAGACCAATGAATACCAAGGGGATAATTATAGGATGACCAAATATATATAAAACTCTAAAAATCATGTAAAAATGGTATAAACAACACAAGTCTTGCATGTTTTTGCTCAAAAAGGATGAGATGAGTATGAAATGAATATGTAAGATGAAAAATAACATGAGATGCTTACAAGTTAATATGATGAGGTGATTAGAACCAAGGATTAACCTAAACACCCTAGGTTTTTATTTCAAAACCTAAACAAGAGTGTAAACTAGATTGTAATAAACTTGATCTTTGGAAAAACTTTGTGATCCCTTGCTACACCCTATGGAGGCCGGTTCTTGAGAGGAAAGGAAGAAGAGGAAAACTTTTTCTCACACTAGAAATAAATGAGATAAATGATGTCAAGTAAATAAGTTGGAGTGTGTAAGTAATTGAGTAAAAAAATCAACAACTCTTGATTCATCCCCCCCCCCAAGGCCGGATTTTTGGGGAGGATGTTTCCCACATGATATTTTTTTTTCTTCTTTTATTACTTGTATATATTGTAAATAAAATGTAAGTAGTTGTATAGGTAAATGTAACTTGTAAGGTAATGTGTACATTAATGTGTTTAAGGTGATTTTTGGTAAAAGAAATTTTTAATAGATCAAATTAGAGTATAATGATATTATAAAAATTATAAAAATACATTCCTTGTAAAATTTGAGTGATATAATAATTATCGTGTAGTTTTCAAGAAAAACGTCGTAATAATAGAAATTTAACGATTTTTGTACTAAATAAATTTAAAACACTAGGTAAACTAAAAATATAGTTTTTATAAACTAAATGTAAGTATAAAAATATATTGGGATCATTTTTGGAAGTATCGGATTAAATTTTCAAAATAATAACTCACGCGATAACGTTTATTTAATATAAAATTTACGCGTTTAATGTGAAATGCAAAAATCATGAATGAACCATTATGAAATGATGAATATGGAGTATGAGAAATGACCGGAAATTGAGAATTGTGACATTCTTCCCCTGATAGAAGAATGGCGTCCTCGCGATTCAATCGCTGATACTTAGAGTTCTACCCTTAGGTTTCGAGAAATCAGAATGTATGGTCAAAGTGCTTATGCCAAAACTTACGCGTCTAGGTTTCTTATCTAATGAGACTCACTGAATCTTAATAATACGGTGGATCACTTAATGGTCTAGGAAAAACGTACCAGTTACGCATTGCGGGCTTCCTCGGTCCCTATATAGAATGCTCGACCTCGAGGTGGACTGATATTGAGTACAGGGATTGGGTTATTTCCTTCGATTGCCACAGCTAGAGGAGCTTGCATCGGTGGCTTATTCAACTGGGGACAATTATTCCGATAGTGATTCGGGCTGTTGCACTCGTAGCAAGTCCTTTGGTTATTCCTCATGTTGCCCGTGTTAACCGTTGTTGTTGGTCTTGCACGCTCTCTACACTGGCTTGAAAAATGATTCGACTGATTGCATATTGTACATAAGCGGCAGGGCTTGGACTTCGGGTGATGATAAGCACATTTAGCACATTTGGGATGTGTACCCGCATACTCTCTTTGTCCGGTACCAGTTGCCACAAAAACTCTTGCTCTTTTGTTGTCTGCTACTACGTCTATCTGCTTATTCGACCCACTTGCTTCCTTCCTCTTATCACTGCTCTTCAACGTACCATTTCTAACCATCTCGTCTGTCAGGGTTCCTGCCCTCAGTATCGCACTTTGTATTGTAGACGGCTCAGTTGTTTTCACAGTTCCACGGATTTCGGGGACAAGACCATATATGTACCTCGAGATTCTCTTGGATTCAGGGGTAACTAGATGAGGAACTAGTCTAGCTAACTCATGAAATCGGTCTGTGTAGTCTGCGTGACCAGCCCCTATCATGGAGTGGTGATAAAATTCATCCTCCAGTTTCTGCATTTCATTGTCCGGGCAGTACTCCTCTTTCAATAACTCCTTAAATTCGTCCCATGTCATACCTATAGCTGCCTCTCTGCCTCTAGCCTGTAGCTGTGTGTTCCACCATGTCAATGCCTTTCCTGATAACAAGCAAGCAGCATACTTCACCCTCTGATGTGTGGCACAATTGCTGATGTCGATCACTGCCTCTGTCTTCTCTACCCATCGAGTATACGCCAAAGCACCTCCTATACCATCAAATTCCACAGGTTTGCATGCCGAAAATTCCTTATACGTGCATCCAATTCTGTTGTTGTTGTTGTTGGTGTTGTTGTTGTTGTTACTACCAGCTACATTGTTGGTGTCGCCAGTACCGTTCCCGTTCCCGTGGTTTCCCGAGTTATTCATGTGATTTCCAACTTGTGTGACAATAGTGGGAAGCAAGATTTGAAGTTGTTGAGCGATGATGGCGGCAAAATCAGGGTTTCCGCCAGCGTTGTTGTCATTGTTACCCATGTTGCTACCGCCTTCTCTACCTCTACGTCCACCTGTCATTCCACCCCTTGGTACCGCACCACCTCGGCCAGTACTGCGTGTTACTCTCTTTGGTGCCATAATCTCTGCAAGGGAAAGAACCGTTGAATTTCCATTGTCTATACTTAACGTCCTCAAACATACTATCACGCCACAAATTGGTTCCTAAGGTGTCCACACCGATCTACGTATGCGTGGTTGCATATGTCCACGTGAGTTGTGACGCATTTATAATTATGTTGGCCACCATAATTATAATTGCCTCATTTCACACGTGTACATACCACCAAGCATACATGTCCCGGCGATTGGTATTACTTAAATAGGTAGCCAGTCTATCATCCGATTCTAAACAGTGAAGGAGGGATTTAGGGTAGGTATCTAGGAAGAGTCGCACTTGGTGTATAGGAAATTCAGTTAGGTGCTAAAGTCACTACGAGGTTTAGTCGCCAGCAGTTCCCAAAGTATCCTCAAGAGAACTCCCATCCTCGGGCAAAATCATCAAATCTATCCAGCTTTATAGTAACACTTATTTAGCTCGATCTCGCATCTCATCAAACAAGAACTGTCACAAGATCAAGTTAGATAAGTGCTCGTTACTGAGCTCCATATCTTTGATGACCCAACTAGATTTTGGGACTCCCCTATTGGTACAAGGAAACTACGTTATCTAATGAGGTGGTTCTAGAAGAAATACTTAAGAAAACATATGCACACGAAAAGTGAGTAAGGCAATAGGAAACGAAAGGATCGACGTGAGAGCGGTTATAGTCTAGGAACTAAAATGCAACCTAGTTCTCTATAACCAAGGCTCTGATACCAATCTGTCACACCCCCAAATTATCGCAGCGGAACGATAGTGTCATTGGGGTATAACGTCATAGCACAAAGTATGGATACAGAAAACGACCTCTATAATGAGACGTTTTGAAAAGTTTACCATTCGATAAATAAGTTAAAGTTTACATCTCAAGAAATCACAAGGTTTGATAATACATAAAAAGTTTACAAAACATGTCGAATGGTAATTGTTAAAAGCACAAGACTCCAATGTATGCCATGCGACCCAAAAGCTCCATGAAGTGCTATCACATTAAGACCTGAGATAAACATGCTAAAAAGTGTCAACACAATGGTTGGTGAGTTCATAAGTTTGTAATAAAATGAATTGAAATACTTTGAGAAATGTTTACACAGCAAAGGCATTGTAAATCCACTCAGTTCCAAGTTCCGCCCATACAAAACTTGCAACCTGTGTGTTCACAACCCATTGCCTAAAATAGAATGACAATCATGAATATGCGCATTAAAGTAGTTAAAAGTATAAATGTCACCACAAGGGTCTTCCAACAACTCGTGTTGGGATGTTCCTCCAACGCTCACGTTGGGATGTATCCATAAAAATGGCCTTCCAACATATAAATGCCGGGATGTTCCTCCAACGACTCACGTTGGGCTGTATCCAAATTAATGGCCTTCCAACATATAAATATTGGGATGTTTGTTTAAGTCTAATCACTACACGCACCAAGTCTAGAGTATATGTAATGTTGTTTGGCAATAGAGTTTAAATGTTTTGATAAATAAGCATGTATCTCGCCCCAAATAGTTTATAAGAATTTAAACGAGTAAAAGCGGGGTATGAACTCACCTGGTGTGATTGATATGCTAACAAAATGAAGTGCACGAAAGTGAGGCTCGGAAACTATCCGCGACCAAAAATGAATGTTATGACTTGAGTTATGATATGTTGTTATGCATGCCTTTCGTAAGTTATTTATACCATTTGTGAGTTTTGAAAATAATACTTATCGTCGAAAAATACTCTTTTGACGTCTTGACCAATCTTAGATTACTTTACAAGTATTTACGTCAAAATGTCATCCCACAATAGTTTCGTAATGATTTATAGTGAAATTTTCACTTTTCGTCATAAAACAATGTCGTCGGAAATTTCATGAAATTAACAAAAATGGCTTCGAAAAACTAGTCGTAAAATAGTGTACGTCGAACGTTAGAGAACGAACTCGACGGTTTTGGAAAGTTTGTATCGAAATCTAGAAGTTTCAGTTCAGGAGTTTTCGTCATAAAGGTCTCGATCATAAAGATAATAAGGGTTAAAGATAGTGATTTTGGCTAAAATGTTGGTTAAAAATGAGTTTCGGCCAAGTTTAAACATCCGTAAATAATTTATTACAACTCCGCTATACAAACGGCTTGTCGTTTTGAAAAATATGCTCGGTGATCTTGATTTTACTAGAAGACATTTCATTACAAAAAGTTCCACATCATGGCTAAAAACAGCCTCAAACATGGTCGTTACAGCTACCGTAACACTTGTATCTTAAAATAATATAGTTTTTCAGAAAATAATAGTTACGGCAATTTTATGAAAACGTGCATATCTTTGTCGTTTCAAATCCGTTTTCTACGTATAATACGTCCTTAGCTTCGTATCGAAGTAAACTAATATATTTTTGACAAGTTGAAATAATTTGTGAAGCTTAAGGCTCGTTTTTGACTCGAACAAAATAAAAACAGCATGCTGAAATTTCAGAAAACTATATTTTTCGTCGTCAAACTTGTAAAATCCATAACTTCTTCGTTATAAGTCCGTTTTTATCCGTTCAAGCGGCCACGGATTCGTTTTAAAGTATATTTTCTAAATATCAAGGCCAAAAAGTCGTGCCTACTGTCGGTTTTTCCAGAAAATCAAAACAAGGACAGACCACTTTTTATAGTTATCGAAAATAGTTTTTCTCGGACAAAACCTATTCTAATCCCTTCAAATCAACTCCAAAGCTAATCTAATCCTACCATACACCTTCTTAGGGTGTCATGGGTTCCTAATCACCATCAAGACCAATGAATACCAAGGGGATAATTATAGGATGACCAAATATATATAAAACTCTAAAAATCATGTAAAAATGGTATAAACAACACAAGTCTTGCATGTTTTTGCTCAAAAAGGATGAGATGAGTATGAAATGAATATGTAAGATGAAAAATAACATGAGATGCTTACAAGTTAATATGATGAGGTGATTAGAACCAAGGATTAACCTAAACACCCTAGGTTTTTATTTCAAAACCTAAACAAGAGTGTAAACTAGATTGTAATAAACTTGATCTTTGGAAAAACTTTGTGATCCCTTGCTACACCCTATGGAGGCCGGTTCTTGAGAGGAAAGGAAGAAGAGGAAAACTTTTTCTCACACTAGAAATAAATGAGATAAATGATGTCAAGTAAATAAGTTGGAGTGTGTAAGTAATTGAGTAAAAAATCAACAACTCTTGATTCATCCCCCCCCCCCCCAAGGCCGGATTTTTGGGGAGGATGTTTCCCACATGATATTTTTTTTTTCTTCTTTTATTACTTGTATATATTGTAAATAAAATGTAAGTAGTTGTATAGGTAAATGTAACTTGTAAGGTAATGTGTACATTAATGTGTTTAAGGTGATTTTTGGTAAAAGAAATTTTTAATAGATCAAATTAGAGTATAATGATATTATAAAAATTATAAAAATACATTCCTTGTAAAATTTGAGTGATATAATAATTATCGTGTAGTTTTCAAGAAAAACGTCGTAATAATAGAAATTTAACGATTTTTGTACTAAATAAATTTAAAACACTAGGTAAACTAAAAATATAGTTTTTATAAACTAAATGTAAGTATAAAAATATATTGGGATCATTTTTGGAAGTATCGGATTAAATTTTCAAAATAATAACTCACGCGATAACGTTTATTTAATATAAAATTTACGCGTTTAATGTGAAATGCAAAAATCATGAATGAACCGTTATGAAATGATGAATATGGAGTATGAGAAATGACCGGAAATTGAGAATTGTGACACTTGGCAAGGGCATTTTGCTAGGGGTGATAAAAAATACCCAACAATTATGCTTGAAGTTGTTGCTTCTCAAGATTTATGGATCTGGCATGCATTTTTTGGGATGGCGGGGGCAAATAACGATATTAATGTTTTAGATAACTCTCCGTTATTCGACGACCTTCTTGCTGATAATGCCCCAAGAGCACCTTATATGGTCAACGGAACCAGGTATGAACAGGGGTATTACTTGGCTGATGGAATTTATCCACAGTAGGCAACTTTCGTCAAATCCTTCACGGTAACAACTGATGAAAAACATACGTACTTTAAAAGGAGACAAGAAAGTGCCCGAAAGGATATTGAACGTGCTTTTGGTGTTCTTCAAGGTCGTTGGGGTATACTACAACAACCGGCACGTCAATATGAAATTGCCACGATACGTAGAATCATGTATTGTTGCATTATTATGCATAACATGATTATAAAAGATCAAAAATTTGAATTACGTGACTATAATGAACTGTGGGTGGATCCGTCAGCAAATTTGAGGCAACGAAGATGGGTTGAAAGATGTGATACTCACAGTCGTAAGGCAAAAGAAATACACGACCGACAAACGCATACCCAACTCCAACAGGACCTTATGGAGCATGTTTGGCAGAAGAATCTTGAACGACATGGACAACAACAAGAGAGCGACGACGATGAATAAGTATTTGCTATGTTTTTTTTTTAATTGCAGTGTGTTTTTTTTTTTGTTTTTTTTTATTTCGTTGTATTTTTTTATATTTTTTTTAATCTCGTATTTTAATATGTTTTTAGTTTTAATGAAATGTTTGTTTTAGTTTAATAAATGAAGTGTTTGTTTTAGTTCAGGAGTTGAAATTGAAAATATAAATATTATTGGTGTTATTGGGATGTTATGGTTGTGAGTGTCTTTTGGTGATGTTAATGTTAAATGTTAAAGCTGATGTGGTGCTGACGTAGACGGTGTTATTGGTGTTATGGATGGGAGTGCTCTTATATAAAAAATATTTACCGTAGTAAGGCACGTTCATATTTACTATTGTATAGTGTTTTCTATTATTCTTTTTAATTTAGATTTTAATTCATTTATTTGAAGCACGATATGTTCGATCAAATGTATGTGAGTTTGATTATTATTATAGTTAAAAAAAAACATCATCTGACATTTTCAAACTCACATGTGACAAATATATTCTACATTAAAGTTATCAAATTGCGCTATCGTATATTAACACGGTAGAAAATGGTGATACCTGAGCAAAAGATATATTGAAAAAAAGATTCAACGAACAAAGTAACATATTCACAATAATGAGTTACAAATGCATTTCTTCAATGAGTCTTTATCAAACAAAATCAAAAAATGATTAATTCAAAAACACAATAACAAAATAAATTCAAACAATTATTTGTGCCTAATGAAAAATATTGCAAATTGTTTATATACAAGGTTTTTAGCCCTCGCTTCGCAGCGGGGTGTTTGCATACATAAGTATTATTTAACATCGAGCTAAGTATGTTCCTATTAGATATGTTTAGTATTTTAAGCGTGAGCAATTTAATTAAGCTGTTGCGAATTTACCAAAAAGTATGTTATCAAGTCTTGGTTGCGTTGCGTTTTATAGAGCTTCTTAATTAAAAATGATAGAATGCCGTTCTTTAACAACCGTTAAGTACGGCGGTTAGCAGGACTATTTGTGTAACGAACGTTTAACATGAAGGACCAATTATGTAAAAAAAAATTACATCTTTAGTCATTAGAGGACCTATTTTGCAACGCAAGTTAAACCTGAGGGACTCTTGCCGCATTTTTTGTTTTTATAAAAAGTATTTAAAAAAAAAAAAAAGAAAAAAAGTAACGACCGTTAGTAGATAACGGGCGTTAACTAACGACCGTTAGTCACTTTTACATTAGTCCTTAGAGGACCTATTTTGAAACGCAAGTTAAACCTCGGGGACTCTTGCCGCAATTTCATTTCTTAAAAAAAAAAAAAAAAAAAAAAAAAAAGTTAACGACCGTTAGCAGATAACTGCCGTTAAGTAACGACCGTTAGTTACTGTGCGTTCTACTGTTCACTATGTTGCTATTGGGTGTGGCAGCAGTAGATTCCAACTTGCCCCATAGCCATGTTCGTAAATGTACTTTAGGACAATACCATCAGTTCTTCATCAAACTATCTTCATCAAGCTATGCTCATATTTTTCTTTAGCAACCAATAAATAAGCATAAACATCAACCAATAAACAACTATTATCGTATGTGAAGTCATAACAAGTATGAACGTAACGTTATTATCGAACTAAACATCAATAACATACATGGCCACTTTAGATAATCAAATTTTTAACTAAAAGATGAAATCAACATTGACCAAAAGCTAAACTAAGCACTAATTAATCATGCAAATAAATTCTATATAGCAAGCTACTCGTACCACTAGTACAATAGAGAACATGTCCTTGGGAAAACCCCATGTGACACGTCAGACAACCTGTTTAATTAACGTTAACCACGATAATTAGTGCTAATCAAGGTCAAAGTCTTGGTCAAAATTGCATATAAGTATCACCGAGGACATGTCCTCGGAAAAACTTTGGTTGGAAACTACACCGCCAAAATATTCGGTGAGAAAATTTTGGGTAAAAAAAGTCAAATTTGATCATATTATCTCTGAGGACATGTCTGCGGAGAAACTCTAGGTATAAAATTCAACCCGCTCAAGCCTCGCTCAAAGATTTTTTTTGTTGTTTAGCGGCTTTCGCCGAGGATATTATGTCCTCGGAAAAAGATTTGTCGCCAGTTCGAACTTTTTTTGGTAGTGTTTGAAATCAATATACATAACTTAAAAACTCTACGATTCAACCTTATTTGGTATGTTGTTAATAGGGAATATTGTTTGAAATCAACCTTATTTTCGTATAACCTACGATTTGTTACGTTAAAGTTCAATACACATATCATATATTCCACTAAAGGTGTAGATTGGTGGGAACATCCTGACCCCGGGTGTCTTTTGACACCATCCATTGTCCACCCTACAAGGAATAGATCCGGTAACTCTCCTGAGCTAGTGGGGCACCAACCGGAGTGAGCACATGAGCTCTTATTTCACAAAGTCTCTCCAGCGTGCTCATAGATACAAATGCTAAAAATGAGACGTGAACTTTGATCAATTGACCCAAACACAAATGATACAACAATTGAACTAATGCCCCATTGATACACATATCATATATGAAACTGTAAATCTAAAATATTCTTACAATTTGCAGAAACTAGAGTGATGTAAGGTTTTGTTTTATTTACTTATAATTTGCAATTTCTTTAATAAAGGATATTAAAACATATTCTATTATGCCATACAATAGATAATATTTTCAAACATGCCATGATCATTATTTTTTTTAAAACAATTAGTTTGTAAAAATCTCCTAATATTAATCTCATCACATAAAAGTATATTTGCTTGATCACTAGGGTCAAAGCAAACGCTTGGGATGCATATCTCCAAATATCGTACGAATATCCATTTTGTTATTGCAGACCATATACTCCTTCTGTCTCAAAATTTTTGTCATGAGAGAAAAATCACAAAGTTTAATAAAAGTAGGGTCATTTTAATTTTCAACCAATTAAATAGAATATTCTCCTACTATATTCTCTAGTTTTTACTTAAAAAATGAAGTGGATAATTATTTTGAGACATCCTAAAAAGGAAATATGGACTATAATTTTGAAACGGAGGGAGTACTTTTTAAGCGTACTAATAGTGCTAAACTGCTAATCGCACGAAAAAAATATCTAATTTATTATTTTTTTTAGTTTTATATAGCTAGTTATTTTTTTTTTACAGATTTATGTAACATATACTTTTGAGTTTAATCTTTTTAATGTATTTTGTAATCAGTTGTGTGTATTATTTGACGATTTTACACTTAATTAATATACTCAAATTTAACTGGAAGATGAGTAAATCGGTCAAATAATACACAAAACCAGTCATACAATACCACAAAAAGATGAAATTTAAAAATATGCTACATAGATGTAGAAAAATAATAATAATTGACTACACAAAAATATAAAAGATAATAAGTTAAATACATTTTTATACAAATAGCCCAAATATATTACCCATAAGAGATTGAATAAAGGTGCCATCAACTTTGCTAATTTTGGTTTTATTTTATTTTTCATCCATTTTTTTAAAGCGTGCCAACACAATAAATGTTCAAGGAGGCTAATCAATAAAAACAAGTTTTGAGTGCCAGTTTCACGATGATGGCATCGACCTCACTCTCTCTACTATCCATATCAGAAGTGAACATATCTTGATAGTTTTAGCAATTTCATTGACACTTTCGATTGAATTTGAGGGTTTGTGTTAGTTATGTGCTTGATAGCGAAGGTATAGACACGAGGTTGACAAGAGGACATTATGAGGTTGTTTAGTTTGTTTGTGTTTTGGAGGAATGGATTAAATAAGTCGATTGAGTAGGTGTATCAGTTTCACAAAACCAACTATTTCGTGTGTGTGTGTGTATATATATATATATATATATATATATATATATATATATATATATTGTTGATACAAAAGTTGGGCGTTCCTTGTTTGGAGCTCCGGCTCTCGTACCAATTGAGAATCGTTGCTTGAGACCTGCGCACTAAGAGACAGAAAACACCGTTAGGCTTACCGTGGGATTATCTCCCACGATTATCCTCCGGCGTGAGAGTAAGTAATCGGTTTTAGGGTTTAAGGAGAGTTAGGGTTTGTAGATCGTACCTTAAACGAGGGATGGGATTCCCTTTATATACACACGGAATCCTTGTTGGTTCCGTGTTCCTCAACCTTCGGCGTATCCCGCCTAAATCGGTTGGGAATGATTATCTCCATATTTAGGAGATATCCGATATCTATTCCGTAAATAGATTTGGGCTTGGGCTTTCGTGAGCCCAAACATCTAATCAGCGTAGCCCAGTTCGTACCGGGCTAAGTTAGTGTTGGACTTTAGTCGGGTTCGTGACCCGGATATAGACTATACGTCATCATGTCCCCCCAGTCTAGTATGTGTAGTGACTAACTGCGGATGCTAGACTAATAACCTTAGTCATAAAAAAACTTCGAAGCGTAGCCAAGAAGCCATAAAAATATACCAACCGGTACATTGTATCTAGACATTGGATTAAAAAATGGGCGCCTCGTAAGTCGGGAGAAAGTTACTGCACCCGTGTCCCATCAAGCAATCTCAACCACATAGTTAGGGTTGGTAGGGTCCACGTGTCACTCATCGCGTGGATGAGGGAGGTTATATAACCCTTCGCTTCATTTTCACCATTCCTTCCCATAGTAAAAGAAAACGTTATCCGCTATTACCACAGCTTTAAACATTTCCAGCCACCATACCTTAATATTCACAAGGTAACCGCGCGTGCGCTTTTGTTTTCTGTTAGAAAAACAAGATCATGGTTAAGGTATTATCGGATTTCACGTCAGACATAACGGAGGAGGAACTTCTACAGTTTGCGTCTGATTACTATATTCCCAGCGCAGTACATCCGGAAGTTCCGGCTGCGAATGCGTCAATAGCAGACTTCCCCGATGGGAAGATTGGGGTATATACGCGTTTCTTCGAATTCGCAAATCAGCGTATACCCATATCGTTATTCTTGAGTGATGTATTGAACTATTACCGCATATACATATCCCAGCTGCACTGCATAGGTGCAGCGAAACTAACCAATTTTGAGGTGAACTGCCGCGTATTGGCCATTAATGTCACACCCTGCCGGAGGCGGAAACGCGAGGTGTAACATAATCAATATACATCGCAAAGAGATATAGTACAATACCATAATTTAAATTAAAAGAAATATTGTAACATTACAACAAGGTTCTAGCCGACCTTGGCAATTTAGACATAAAGTTTGACTTCCAAAGGATAATATTTTAGTACATGACGACCCAGATAACTTGTGACGACTCCTTTATTTAAAATCTTCATAATATAAGCTAAACAACGATCACCTGAAATGCATGAGAAAACGGGTCAACTATGAAAATAGTTGGTGAGTGCACAGGTTTTATGTAAAATAAAATATCGATTTGATAGTCTGTTTGGTAAATGTCCTGTCAACTCACTATGTTACAAATCCCGCCCATACAAGACTTGTAACATATGAATTCACATACACTTCCATAATTTAAGTCTAGTAAACAATGCACAATAACGCCTCGTATATAATAAAGTATGCGGCAAAGCCCCTAAAATAAATAATATGCGTTCCGTAGACAGGGGAACGAGAGGTTGGCCGACCTCTAATAGCGCTACTCATACTATCTACTGCCCCACACAAGGAGGCCGTACGAACGGTACGTATAATTGGAGTGCGAACGGCAAACCAATAAGGGACTAACAATGCGAATGTACGAACAGTACATCATAACAACTATTATATACTATCAATTAAGACTGCTCCGAACATGGGAGACTCGGCAGTGCTCCGAACGGGGAGACTTTAGGTCAAGGACGTACGGTCCATCAGGTTCAAACAAGTCATAAATTTATAAGTTAGTCTAAGGGTTTAAAATATATCAAATAGTTCAAAGAAAACAATTTAATTTTATAATCATGCATTTCACCCCAAATAAGTAAAACAGTAAAAAGGGGGCTGTGAATACTCACCTTGGCAATTAGCAGTCTAAAGCAGCAGTCAAATAGAATTATTGGTTGGCACCGACACGCAACCTAGATTAGTATGGCAAATTTAGTCTTTATTCATGATTATGACTCGACAAAGTTTAATAAAGGTTTTGTTGTTGCTTGTGTGGCACTGATTAATGTTTAATATAATTTTTGTAGATTTTGGCTCTTGGAAGTGCAAAAGTACATAATAAGAAAAAATATCAATGACGAAAGAATCTTCGGTTAGATGGCAATCAAAAGACGACGTGAGGAAAATATTTACTCATAATGTTAACTAATTAAAATAAAAAAAAAAAAATTATTAAAAGTATATACATTTATATATGATCAATACTAGTTGATGATAAAGGTATATTAAAATCATACTCTAAGTGATGATTTTATAAAAAAAAGTTTATATTAAAAATGACTCGTGTATATATAGTAGCTTTCTTGTGATAATTATAAATTACATGGTATATATACTTAAGTATACCGCCGTTCTATAATTTATAAATCTCTTATACGTTTTCGTAAAATATGTCAAGTTAATGTGCTAGTTAACTAGGTGATATAAATTAATTAAACGTGGTTAAGCTTACAAGTTTAGTTCTTATAAGTTTCAAATATGTGTAATGGTTTGTAGTCTTATGTATTGAGTATATATATATAAAACTTCGAGTGGTAGAGTAGATTTTTGTGTACTTGTTGTAAATTTCATTGTAAGCTCGTGGACGAGCGAAATGGAGTAAGTCGGGTGTGTAAGTCGAATCCGGATAAACAACCAAACAATCTTGATGTCTAACAAGACCCAAATTGAAAATTTCCTATATTGGGCCCAAGCTGTGACAGTTTTTGACTCAAAGAAGTGGGCTGTGGCCCATCTTGGATTTACCCAACGAATAGATTTTTTGACTCAAAGAAGTTTTGGCCTAATCTGGGAAGAATAACAAGCATAACAAGACCAGGTTTTATTTTCAAAGTATGAATTTTTAACGTATGGAGAGTGAAGTCGTGAACCAAATGAATGACCAAGTTCAAGCAAACTGAGCATACTCTGGCCTTCTGAACAAGGCGCGAACCAACCGTACTCTTTAATGCAAGGGCGCTAACAACCTATGTTTCAAGACTCTATTATCACCAGCTTTAACATAGCAAATGTGCCCATAAATAAACGAAAACAAAAATAAGCACATCCATAATGAAGCCAATACTTAAGTTCTGGATTTAATATTTATTGACGGCCACACATCGACAACAAGAAAATAATAATACTCGAGGGTTTTCAGGTTGATCGATTTACAAAAGTCAAACCACATTATAACCAAAATATAATCCGAATTTAATATTAAATGTGATTACAATGAAATATAGTGAGGAAAATCAAAATATGCTCTTACACTTATTTCTATGAACACCGAAACTTTGCTTCAATTGGAGGTGACCCGGTTTGATTTAGACCAATTAACTTCTGGGATAGCTTCCTCTTTCACCCAAGAATGAAACCCCTCAATCAATTTCAAAAACCCCTTTGATTTACCAAACCCTAATTTTTGTGAAGGTGATGATGAGAAACTGTTTTTGGGGCGTCTTCTACCTCCACTAGTATTTAAAGGAGTGTTTTAGGATGCCTTGACTCTTCTTTCTCCTCTTGGTGTTTGGATTGAAGCCGAAATTGGTTAGCTTCCAAAACTAGACGAATCTTGGGTTTGCTCAAGGTAGATTGAAGTGAAGATATGATTCTCTTGAGTGATTATATCTTGATTCTTCTTGGCTTATTCGATCCATAGCCGGCGCATCAAAAGGGAGGATTTGGAGAGATTAAAAACTTACATGGTTTTGGGTAAGAAAGAGAAGGATATGGTGAGATATCATGTTGGGTTTTCCTTCTTTGGGAGATTCGGTTTAGGAGGGATTTGCAGGGCTAGATGAGGAAGAAGAAGATATGATATCTTCATATCTCTGCTTTTGGGTTTGGTCTTTTGTCGTGTGTGGGGATAAGAAAGACAAAGAGATGTATTTTTGTTATTTAGTGTATTATATGTACCTCGTACTGTATAATTTGTTCCGTACAGGATAACGTTAAATTATGTAGAATATTATTCGGGTATCCGTATTTTATAAATTTTATATTTTTGGAGACGTTTTGACGAACGAAATATTATGGTATTATTATTACTTTGAAATTTGAAAGTAAATTTTACGTCAATTTTATTATGGTGTCGGTACGCATGTGGTGCCGGGACATTGGAAAACAGGAGATAACTTCTCGTTTAAGAGTTATAATGGTCAGAAAATAAATAACTCGCATATTCTGATATAAATAATAGCCGGAAAATTGACGGATTGTCACAATTAACCCCACCATCCACCTGTTCCGCGCCTTTTACCACACCACGTGGTCACACGGGTGGGTATCCTTCGCGAAGCGCCCTGGGCGACTCCAATGTTATACGGAAAAATTAGATGCACTCAGAAATTGGAGAGAAACCTTTTTCTGGGTCGACGACGCGTGCTTTCCTTCTCGTTTTGATTTTTACTCCCACGGGACACTGCCAAAGGATGAGCGCCCCCTCCCCGGATCATATAATGCGGAGGATGCGGACACAATAAATGCCAACCGCATCCCCATTAACTCCTACCCTGAGGAGTTCTTGGTGCATATTGGCATTAGCCGCAACTATTTTGGCAGTTCAGAAGAAGTTCCAATCTTCTTAGGCGCGGATGGTCAGGGTGGGTGCTCATTCTTTCGTACCCCGTTGAGTTATATTACTGTAAGTTCTTTACTGTTTTTTCTTCGTACTTGTCGTAAACTATTTGTGTTTCTTTGTTGTTGCGCAGAGATGGATTTGTTCAGCGTTGTTCAACTGGCGAAGCCGATACAAGTGGAAGTGGGAACACGTCCACTAAAGGAGGGAGAAGATCCTGTACTTGTTGCGGCAGCAGGGCGTACCCTTGAGCTGGACCTAGGAGAGGCAGGGGAGAGCTCGTCCGTTGCGCTAAAAGCAACACCCTTGCAAAGTGTGCCAAGTCCTATAGTTCCCTCCCCCCCAGTGCAACCTGCGCAAGCAGCGGCAGAGCACGTGGAGGAAGCGGAAGAGGAAGAAGAAAGCCAGGGATTGAAGCGCAAAAGGATGCGCAGTGGCGATGGCACTGCTACCTCCCGAAAGAAGCGCCCTGTTGTGTTAAATGTGGAGTCATCCTCTAGTGATGTTGCATCGCGCCCACCATCACCTGACACATCCATTCCTGCGTAAGTGTCATGACGAAATTATTTACCGCAATGCCTTATGATATTACTAAATAACTGTCATGTTTGTAGGTTTGAACAATCCGCAGAGTCGCCGCCGCAGAATAGTCCTGTGCATTCTTCGCACTCCGCGCAGTCTGAACCGCACAACCAAAAGGATGCGGATATATCTGCTGGGGATGCATCAGTGGGGCAACTGGTAGAAGAGTTGGCGCAAGTATCTGCGCATCAAGCTTCGTTGGTGGAGAAGCTAAGGGCTCAGATTTCTGGTGAGAGCAGCCAAAGCGCTCAGAAGGATCAGGCTATTACGTTGCTGGAGTCACAGTTGGCCAGTGCCAAGGCTGCAGCAGAGGGCATGGGGTCATACACCCAAAAGCTCGCTAAAGAGAAGATGGCGCTGATGTGCCAAATAAATCAAGAGCGTGCAGAGGCCGCAGGGTATAAGTCTTCTTGTCACTGGGCAATGAAATATTTGGAGAATAGCAAAGATGCGCTGACTTCCCAGCTTGAAAAGTTTGGCGCTACTGTGAAAAGTGCCCTTGAAGCGCAGGAGATGAAGTTGCGCAAGCTAAGTGTGGAGTATGATGAGGAATTATATCATCATCTCATGTCTGTAATCGCCGAGCACAGGTGGCTCATCAACAATGGCCTGCGCCTTGCTGCGCTGAGTACTCTTGAGTCCAAGGAAGTGGTTGATGCTTTTGGAGAGGTGGTTCAGTGTGCGCTGGAACGTGGTAAAGCAGAAGCTGTGGAGAAGCTGCATGAGGCTAAGCTTTTAAAGGTGCCTATTGAAGAGGTACCTAACTACGAGACAAAGGCTTATGATAACCTGATCGCTGCTATGAGTAGGATGAAGGACCTAGAGCTCCCCATGATTGCTGAACTGGAGCGCGATCAGGATTACCCCATAAATGTTATTATCGCAGGGTTGACTTTAGTACGTCATCGTGGTGGAGAGGCTATTGCGCAGCCAGACCATTATCTTAAGCCTGATGAATCGCAACTTCACGTGCCTGTATTTGTGCGCCCTAAGGATATCCTGAATCCTTTTGCTTTGGAGAAGGAAGTACCTTTGAAGCAAGTCTTGGAAGCGCATGCCACTAGGCTTGCCAAGAAGGAGGGCATTAAGGGCAAGGCTGTTTTGTGTAGTGTTGGCGCAGCTCACCTCCCTCGGTCTGACGGGGTGCCAGTGAGTGTTGCCACTGTGGCTCGTCGAGATGCGGATTTGTTAAAGAAGCTAGATGAGATTGGGAATGCTGCAAACCATGCGGGTAGCTCTTCTCTGGAGCGTAGTCATAGCTTTTAGATTGTAACTTGTGTTGTAAACATCTTTGTGTAATAACTCGTAGTTATGAATAAATCTCCTTTTGTTAAGTGCGTGTGAATGTTATTGCAATTTGTGATGTGCAGACTTATCTGTTTGTCTTTACGTACAAGACGTATTCATTGTGTGAATGATATAGGGAAGTCATAGTCGTGTATGAAGATCATAGTAGACTTTGAAAAAATAATTTCTAAGTACTTTTTATCATAGTCGTGTATGTTATGATATGCAGCGTACTGTAAATATCACTTTTAAGGAATCAAGTGTCTTGGTTCCTTAGTTGTTAAACGTGCACCATATGCGTTGCTGCGCACCCATCGTAAGATGCGCACAAAACTCATTCCAACGTCTTGAGAACAAGGTGTTTAACAAGGATACGTGATCCAGTGTTGATGGGTTTGCAACCCTCTTACTCAACAAGTTGTTTAGTAGGTTAACTTATCCTCTTACCATCGTGGGTTTATTTTAGTGCATGCACGCCATGTAGGCAAGAAATAAAAGATGTTAAGACATACAGTATATGGAAATAACAAATTGAAATATGTCACGGAGTTAGCTAGAAACCGTGATGTTTTATTAATACTTGCAAGTGTATATGAGAAACAAATAAGACATTATACTAAGGAAATAAAAAGTAAATACATAGATATTTATTCGGTACTTTAGTAAAGTGTCTGAGCGCTTGTACGCTGGGCCATGGCCACTCTTATAGGTAGCACCTCTTGAGGTTGCAGATGTTCCATGTGCGCGACAGTTCTCGACCATCCAAGCCTCGTAACTTGTACGCGCCTGTTCCTAGTGCTTCAGTAACCTCGTAGGGTCCTTCCCACTTTGGTCCAAGTTTGCCTGTGTCTTCTGCATGGCTCGCATCGTTGGCGCGGTAAACAAAGTCACCTGGTCTGAATGAAACACTGCGCACTTTAGCGTCGTAGTATCCTTTCATCCTTGACTTTGATTTTGCCTCCCGTATAGCTGCGCGTTCGCACCTTTCTTCTAGCAGATCCAAGTCGACACGTCTCTCGTCATCATTGGTTGCCACATTGATCTCAGCAGTGCGGATAGTTGGCATGCCAATCTCGGCTGGTATGACGGCTTCTGCCCCGTAGACTAGAGAGAAGGGAGTGTCTCCCATGCTGGTTTTGATTGAGGTGCGATGCGCCCACAAGACATGTGATAGCTCTTCCACCCACCTTCCTTTGTGCTTGTCTAGGCGTGCCTTAATTCCTTCACCTAAGCTTCGATTCGCACGTTCCACTAATCCATTGGTTTGTGGGTGTTTAACTGACGCGAAGTGCTGTGTGATGTTCAACTTCTCGCACCAGTCTTTGAAAGGGTTGTCACAGAATTGTTTCCCGTTGTCCGAGATGATTTCCCCAGGCAGTCCGAAGCGGCATACTATACTTTCCCAGACAAAGCGCTTGACCTGGTTGCCCGTGATTGTCACTACTGCCTTTGCTTCGATCCACTTAGTGAAGTAGTCTATGGCAACTATGAGGAATTTTAACCCTCCTGCTGCGACTGGAAAAGGTCCTGCAATGTCGATACCCCACTTGTAGAATGGCCATGGTGATGTAATTGGCGTTAGCTCGTGCTGTGGTTGGCGCGGGACGGGTCTATGAACTTGGCAATCATTCCACTTCCTTATTAAATCCCGCGCATCGCGGTGCATGGTTGGCCAGTAGTATCCTGATCTCATGGCGCGTGCCACAACGGACCGTGGTCCCGAGTGCATGCTGCATGAACCTTCATGGATTTCTCGCAGCACATAATTTCCTTGTAGGGGGGCAACACAGCGGAGCCATGGTTGGAGGAAGGAGCGTCGGTACAGTATGTTGTCTCGAAGTTCGAATCTCTGTGCTGTGCGCCGTATCCTGCGAGCTTCCTTCTGCTCTTGGGGTAACGTTCCTTTGCTTAGGAATTCCGTTATCGGTGTCATCGATGTAGGACCGTCATCCTCTATTATTGTGGAGACTTCCATCTCCGATATGGATTTGCTTTTCAGTGTTTCCACCAGCACTTGCTTTGATAGGTGTGCGAAGCTTGTCGAGGCGATCTTGCTTAGTGCATCTGCCTTGCGATTTTCTCCTCTAGGAACTTGCTTGATGGTGAATCTGTCAAAGCCTTTGATCAGTGTCTTGGTCTTGTCGAGATACTGAATCATATTTTCTTCTTTAGCCACGTATCCGCCCAACACGTGGTTGGCCACTAGTCGGGAGTCCACATTTGCTTCTAGGTTACGTACACCCATCCGAGCTGCAATGCGTAGTCCAGCGATTAGAGCTTCATATTCTGCCTCATTGTTCGTCGCTGTAAATTCAAAACGCAGTGCGTAAGTGAATTCCATTCCCTCTGGGTTTGTGAGAATGAGGCCTGCTCCTGAACCATCAATGCATGAGGACCCATCTGTAAACAAGATCCATGGGTCATGCAGTTCCGTCCTACTTGGTGCGGGTACCTCGTCGGTGTCTGGCTTCTCGATGATAAAGTCTGCCAGAATCTGTCCTTTGATTGCGGTACGTGGTCTGTAAGAGATGTTGTGCTCACCTAGCAATACACTCCACTTCTGCAGTCGGCCTGATGCGTCAGGTTTGGAGATGATCTGCTTGATCGGTTGGTCTGTGATCACTGCTATTGGATGCGCTTGGAAGTACCTGCATAGCCTTTTGGCAGCAAACACCAACGCCATAACTAATTTTTCCATGGCGCTATAGTTAATCTCCGTCTTCTTGAGCGCCTTGCTTACAAAGTAGACAGGGGTTTGTACTGAATCCCTATCTGTTAGTAGCAGTGCGCTCACTGCTCCATCAGTTGCGGATAGATACATAATTAACTCTTCCCCTGGTCGGGGTGCGACAAGTGTGGGGAGCGTTGCCAGGTGTTGCTTAAGTTGTGTGAAGGCTTCTTCTGCCTCCGTAGTCCACCAGAAATCTCCCTTTTTGATACACTTCTTGAGTGTTTTGAAGAGAGGTAGAGACTTGTTTGCTGACTTAGACAGGAACCTGTTAAGACCCGCTAGCTTTCCATTGAGAGATTGGACCTCCTTCAACGTGCGCGGTGAAGGAAGTTCGATGACAGCCTTTGTCTTTTCTGGACATGGTTTTATACCGTCGGGCTCTATTAGGTATCCGAGGAACATGCCTTCAGTGGCGCCGAAGGTACATTTTTTGGGGTTTAGCTTCATATTGATCTCTTGTAGAGTTTTTAACGTTTCCTCAATATCGCGCACTAACTCATCTTCATTATGGCTTTTTATGACCAGGTCATCAACATAGACCTCCAGGTTGCGGTCCACATGTTTTTCGAAAGCATTGTCCACTAACCGCTGGTAGGTGGCGCCTGCATTCTTCAAGCCAAAAGGCATTTTTGTGTAACAGTAGACGCCTTGGCTTGTGTGAAAGGCCGTTTTTTCCTCATCCTCCTTTGCGATCTGGATTTGATGATATCCTTTGTACGCATCGAGGAAACACTTCAATGGGTACCCACACAGAGACTCTATTTTCCAGTCTATCTCTGGTAATGGGTAGCAGTCTTGTGGGCACGCTTTGTTAAGATCGGTGAAGTCCACGCACATTCGCCAGCTACCGTCGCTCTTTTTGACCATTACTGGGTTAGAAAGCCAGTCGTGGTAGTAGACTTCACGCATAATTCCCGCATCCACCAGTTTGTGCACCTCTGCCAAAATTGCTTGCTTGCGCTCTGGGGCTTGGCCGCGCTTCTTCTGGCGTATTGGTGAGTACCCTTGTCAGATTCTCAGTTTATGCTCTGTGATTGAGCGTGGTACCCCAGTCATGTGTTTTGGCTCCCATGAAAAAATGTCCAAGTTCTTTTGTAAGAGCGCGCATACAGCTGCTTTGCCGTTGTCCGACAGTGACCCTCCGATGGATATTTCCTGTTTCGGGTATTCTGGGTGAAGCGCAACCTTCAGATTTGGAACTTTGGTTGCCCGCCGTTCTGGGATCGGTGCCGTTTCGCATGTAATTGTGTTACATTCTCTATGCGGTACAGTGGCATTGTAAAGAGTAACAATGCCCCCTTCCACTGGGAATTTAAGCATCCCGTGCGCTGTTGATGGCACTGCGCGCATAGCTGATATCCCAGGTCTCCCTATAATGCCGTTGTATGGCGAGGGAGACTTGATCACCATAAATTCCATCCAGGCCGTCGCAGAGTGTTTTTCGTTTCCGATGCTGACTGGTAATCGTATTTTCCCCATAGGCCATATCTTTTCACCCGTAAAACCAGTCAACGCCGTTCTGACCGGACTTAACTGACTGCGTATTTCAGGCTGCAGTCGCTTGAAGCAGTGCTCATACATGATGTCCGCCGATGCGCCACCATCAACATACATGCGATGGATGTCATGACCCCCCGCACTAATCTCAATGGTGAGTGGCTCAACTACTGCGTTGTCCGCAGTTAAGGTGGGGAAAGAGATTTCGCTTCCTCGGGAAAACTCCTGGCTGACCTTCTGTCTAGTGACCCGCTGCCATGATTGTATCATGTAGATGGTGTCGGCCTTTTCCTTGGGTGTCTCCTTCTTGTTTCCACTCTTCTGTCTATCCTTTCCTTCCTTGATATTTTTGACCAAATGGTCCAATCTTCCTTCTTTAACCATTTTGTCAATGAGCTGGCGCAGTTGGACACATTCGTTAGTTGTGTGGCCCTTCTGTGCGTGGTAGTCACAGTATCCGTTCCCGGTGCGCCGATCCTCTGGAGTGCGCATTTACGGCGGTCTTGGAAAGTTCGCACCTTCCGTTGCGAGTATTTCCTTTGGGGTCTTGGTCAGCGGGGTGTACCTGTCATTATCCCTCCCGCTCCCCTGGTTGCGATAGCTCCTATTAGGGTTACTACCCCGGTTAGTGGATTGTTTCCCAGGTTGTTCCTGTGACAGGTAGTTCGAGTAGTTTCTTTTGCTATCCGCCGCGGCGGCTTCTCCCTGGACGAAGGACCGAGAGCGTTTCATGAGCTCATCAAAGGTCTCAGGAATTTTGTCGTTCAATCGCTTGATGAGTTCTGGATTGTTAATCCCGTTCATGAAACCAGAGATCTTTAGCACTTCAGGGCATGCTTTAACTTGCATGCATTCATCTTTGAAGCGTTCAATGAGTGCGCTCGTAGATTCTCCTTGGCGCTGCTTTACCCTGGCGAGTTCGACAGGGTTTTTAGCGCACTTCTTCCGCTGAGTAAAGTTTAGGCGAAACGCCTTCCTCAATTCCTCAAAGCCATTGATGCTTCTGCGTGGAAGCTTGCTGAACCAGTTCCGCGCGTTTCCCACCAGTGTGGAGTTGAACATGTGGCACCACACAGGCTGTGGCCAGTTTTCAATTGTAGCGGCTGATTCAAAATTTTTGAGGTGATCATCAGGATCACCTGTTCCGTCATAGGTTTTCACGTTGGCAGGCATGCACCTCCTTTTACTTTCTGAGAAGTCACTGATGCGTCGAGTAAACGCATCCACCTTTTGACGGCGCCACGGGAGGGATATATCTTCATCCTCCTGGTCGTTATATCTGTTTCTGGACTTCCAGTGTCCAGTTTTGCTATCCCCGTTGTCCGAGGAATTTTCAGAGGACGAATTTTCCTTCCTTCGGCGCTTGCGCCGACTGTTCTCAGAGTTTGTACTCGGAGGGCTTTCACTTGGGGAATATCGTCGCCCCAGTCTGTCCTGTATTCTGCGGCTACCAAGTCTGGTATGGACACTGGTGCGCCGTTCATCCTCGTCACTTCCTTCCAGGTACTGTGAGTTGGATGTCTCATCATCCTCAATCCTCTTCCCAATTCTGTTAAACACAGGAGGTCGACGGCTGTCTCTGCCGCGCTTCTCCTTCTGGCGTCACGGTGGGGAGGTCTCGTATTCCGAGTCAAAATTGAGTCGGGCTTGTAGGCTTCGACTCGACCTCTTTCTCGCTTCCTCTTGCATAAGAGCGACCAAGGTTTCGTAATTCTGGGATACGAAATCCCTTGGTGCTAATTCCGGTGTGACCCCTTCTAAAGCGGGGATCTCCGCTTCTACCGCTATGCCCTTATTTCGATCCGGTGCATCTGGTGCCTTTGTTAGGTCAGTCTCTAGCGTCAATTGAAAGGTAGTGGCAAGAACCGTGCGCAGCGGATCTACTGCGCTGGTGGTGGTTGTAGTAGCCTGGGTTGTCCCCGGGCGTGGTTCCACCAGAGGGAAGACCAAGTCCTGGCCTGATCCTTTGTTTTTAGCAGTACTGGTTGTCCCAGGAGTCTGCTTGGAAGCTGAACTGATGTGCGGCTTCTTTATGGTCGGATCCGTTTGCGATCGCTGATTTCCATGTTTCGTCATTCTAGTCTTAGGTCTTAGTGAATGGTCCCACGGATGGCGCCACTTGTTGATACAAAAGTTGGGCGTTCCTTGTTTGGAGCTCCGGCTCTCATACCAATTGAGAATCGTTGCTTGAGACCTGCGCACTAAGAGACAGAAAACACCGTTAGGCTTACCGTGGGATTGTCTCCCACGATTATCCTCCGGCGTGAGAGTAAGTAATCGGTTTTAGGGTTTAAGGAGAGTTAGGGTTTTTAGATCGTACCTTAAACGAGGGATGGGATTCCCTTTATATACACACAGAATCCTTGTTGGTTCCGTGTTCCTCAACCTTTGGCGTATCCCGCCTAAATCGGTTGGGAATGATTATCTCCATATTTAGGAGATATCCGATATCTATTCCGTAAATAGATTTGGGCTTGGGCTTTCGTGAGCCCAAACATCTAATCAGCGTAGCCCAGTTCGTACCGGGCTAAGTTAGTGTTGGACTTTAGTCGGGTTCGTGACCCGGATATAGACTATACGTCATCATGTCCCCCCAGTCTAGTATGTGTAGTGACTAACTGCGGATGCTAGACTAATAACCGTAGTCATCAAAAAACTTCGAAGCGTAGCCAAGAAGCCATAAAAATATACCAACCGGTACATTGTATCTAGACATTGGATTAAAAAATGGGCGCCTCGTAAGTCGGGGGAAAGTTACTGCACCCGTGTCCCATCAAGCAATCTCAACCACATAGTTAGGGTTGGTAGGGTCCACGTGTCACCCATTGCGTGGATGAGGGAGGTTATATAACCCTTCGCTTCATTTTCACCATTCCTTCCCATAGTAAAAGAAAACGTTATCCGCTAATAAATATTCCAAAATCTGATACACATATAAAAACCTGATACACATTACACTTCTAATCAAAGTATATCATCTAGGTTTCGTAAATTTTAAAAAGAAATCTATTGAAACTTTAACAATTTTAGTTGTTGTTAATAAAATTTTTTTTTGTTGTAAGGATAGTGTCGCTTGTCAATTTTTTTTTGGATCTCATTTTAACAACTTTAAGTTTGATCTTATTTGATCTAGATTCTCTCTCTCTCTCTCTCTATATATATATATATATATATATATATATATATATATATATATATATATATATATATATATATATATATATATATATATATATATATTGAACTGTTGATGATACTGAAAAACAATTTATCTTAGCTATAAGAGAGAATGTGAGAGAGAATGAATTGTGTGTGAGACAAAAGTAAGTTTAGCCACTTCCATGATAGCGAGAGAGTTTTCACGAGAAATTTTGAGAATGGGAGACCAAGGCACGTCGAAAATAGAGAAAAATACAATGGCAAGAACTTAGGAACTAACTTCATCGGGGGGAAACGTAACCCGACGATTTTATTTATGTTTTTCACGGGGGAGTGGGGGATGGGGAAGTTATGGATGATTTTCAAGAAATACGTCACGATTTTGACATGTTCATGGCACAAAGGAGACTACGTAATGGGTTCCGAAATGGTTTCATTAGTTAAAAATTCGTTGGTGATGGGGAGATTCTGTTGGGACAATTTCAAAACATAAAATTTGAAGATAAAATTTTAAGAGTGTACATGACATATGATAGAAGAGGAAGTGGAAATAGGGGAGTAATGGATAAACGCTTTGGATGTAGTAGTCGGTTTAACAACATGAACGTTAGGAGCTGGCATAAGGTCAAAAAAAGGACATAAAACAATGACAAGCTTAGTTTTGAGAAAGTGGTCAATGGAGAAGACAAAAGATGTGACGAGGAAATCAAGATAAGGAATGAATATTGAGCAATAGGGCATACAGAGAATTATGAAAGGGATAACTTAAAAAAGGAATATCAGTACGAGGGAAGGACTATCATTGCCGAAAATAACAAGTACAATGGAGAGGTGTTGGGAAAAAGCGGTGTAGGGGAGGTTAAAGAAAGGTTTTTTTTTTCTTTTTTTTTGAAATTACCAATACTTTGTGAAAAGCAAGGTGATAAGGATTTAAAATAAACGTTTTTAGGGGGTCATTTAAGCCCTAAGTCGTTACATTTTATATCTGTTACTGCTTAACATCATTCCTTTTCACATTTTAGGTCTTTTGGAAGCAAATTGCTGGATTAAAGCATATTTGGATGAAAAGGACCGAAAACATGAAGAAAACGACAAAGTCAAGAAAACAAGGTGATTTCTAAAGCCTGACAGCGTTCCAACTCCAAGGGCGACGCCGTCGCTCACATGGTATTCCAAAAACTCTCAAGCGACGACTCAGAACATATTTTGGTCTTAACAAGTGACGGCGTCACGCCTTAATTTAGAAGGCCGTCACTCTCTTATTTCACACCAGAAGACCAAGATTATCCCCAGATGACATCCAGAAACAACCCAGACGGCGTCACTACTTCCTACCCGACGCTGTCCCAATGATGACTTGACCAAGACGAAAACCTAATGACGACTATCAGACGGCATCACCTTCAAAAGGCGACGCCGTCGCGAGTGCAAAATCTATATATAGATTTCGAATTTTCTGTATTTGGTGCGCATTATTTTGGAGAGCAAAACCTAGTTCGTTTGAGGTCCGACTTGGACAGTATTTTAGGATTCCAAACCCTATTTTATACATAAAGATTAATTTGTTTATCCAGTCTATCACCATGTTTCATCTATGTTTGATTGTTTGTTTGTGTTCTTGCTTATCTCATGCGTAACGAAATTAATTAGTGTTTGCTTAGATCCAATGAAACCTAGTTATTGATTATTTTTAGGTTGTCTCTTGTTCTAATTGGTAGACACTAGAATAAGGAAAGTTCGATTCTGCTTTAATTGTTGCGAGCTTGAACGTCCTAAATAGCGAAAAGCCTTAGAGTGCACTTTAGGCCATCGTTGTGTTTATTGCGTGAGTTGTAGCTTAAGTATAATAGGATATTCGGGGGAGATACTTCTGTGGAAAACGTAGATGGGGTGAATACGTTTCCGTTTCAAACTTAAAACTTTTGTATCAAATGTAGTATAAACCATTGCATTTGCTAATCTCGACGTGAGGATGCATTTAACGCATTACGACATGTATGGCCAACCCCTTAATATCACAAAAGATTTCGCAAGATTAATGATTCATTATAAATCAAGTTTCACCATTATTAGTCCGGTTGCTTTTTCTTGATCAAACGTGTCATAATATGTAAAGTGTTAAATATAGTTTATGACTATATGAAAGACCAAGTATGCATCACAAACATAAAAATCAACCACATACACAATCAACAATATAAAGCAAGAATAAAAGTAAAACGATAAGTAAAAGGATACACAAACCAACACAAGGATTTATAGTGGTTTGGTCACGAAACTCCTCTTTGCCCTACTCGACTCCCCGAGTACCCAACTCGAGAGTTACTTCACTAGATCAACAAACTCCATTCTCGGCGGAGAAAACCTTACACAACGTCGCCTACACTTTATCCGGTACAAGGCTAGACACCGAGTTCTTTTACGAGGTAGAACCAAACCTATCACAACGTCGCCTACACTTTATCCGGTAAAAGGCTAGACACCGAGTTCTTCCACGAGGTAGAATCATACCTATTACAACGTCGCTTACACTTTATCCGGTACAAGGCTAGATACCAGGTTCCATTACAACGGAGTAACCATTACCTGACCAACACGACACATATATGACACCCGTTATGTTTTGTGGCCCAACATAACAAACCTTGTGTTTTATGGCACAAACACATAAACCATCTAATCTAGTTATAGATACAAGACAAGATCCAAGACAATGTGTCTAATGGATATGAAATCCTAAACCAAACATCAAGAACACAAAGCATGATGTAGTTAGTGTTCCATGAATGAAGATGACAAGTTTCCCAAGCTTGTTGTAGAAGATCTGCATGTGCTTGTATCCTTGTGATGGATGATCACTTCAGTAGGTAAGGATGCAAGATCTCTAGGCTTGGTTTGGAGGATCACTTCGCGAGTATGCTTACAACAAATGAAAGTTAGAAGCATTATCATCATATGGGATGAGGGTGGTTTACTTTTACAACCTTTTTTTAACAACTTATATTTTTACAAGTATTTTTTTTTGTTTTACAAGTTTTTTATAACTTTTTTTACAAGTTTTTTTTGTTTTGTTTTACAAGTTTTTTTTTTGCTATGAATCAAATTTATAACTTAAAAAAAAAACGTAGTCAGAAAATTTTTGAGGCTCAGATTCGAAGGTTGCAAAGTGAGATTTTATCTCTCTTTGCCGTCCATTCAGTTTCGGTTATCATCATCGCCTCGGAAAATTTTAAGGCTAAAAAATCATCATCGCCTCGGAAAATTTTTAGTCTCAAACTCGAAGGTTGCAAAGTGAGATTTGATCTCACTTTACCGTCCATTCGGTTTCGGTTATCATCATCGCCTCGGAAAATTTTAAGTCACAACTGCACAAAGTCACAAGTTCACAGGAACTGCACAAGTATCACAAGTCCAAAACTGCACAAGTCTCACAAGTCTCAAACTGCACAAGTCTCACAAGTCTCAAATTGCACAAAGTCTCACAAGTCTAACTGCACAAGTCACAAGTATTCAGGACACAAGCCTCACAAGTTCAACAATATTCACAAGTTACACGTTTTCAACATGAATGTGGTAAGTAGGATTCCAAAAATGCAAAAGTTCACAAGAAAGTAACTAAGATTCTCAAAGGGGAGCTGCATAGCAGGCACTTCAGGCTTATAATGCCATATGAAAGCAACAACACCACAACACCATCAGCACCAACAAGAAAGCTACAACGCAAACTAAAAGGGACAATCTACACAAGCACCCCATAATCCAGTTCCCAAGCAAGTAGAAAGCAACAACAAAAAGCAACAACCAACAACACCAACAACACCAAAAACCATGTCTAGTTCACCATTTGACACACAAGAGGTAAGGCTCAGATTATTAGCTCTTTATGAGATATAAACAATCATGTTGGCTGCAAATATGAATGTTGCAATCCATTCATATTTGCCATGCCAAAACTCTTAATTTTTTTTTTTTTTTTTTTTTTTTTTTTTTTTTTTTTTTTTTTTAATAAAAATCATCATTGCCTCTTTTTTTAAAATCTATTTATTTAATTTAAAGTTGCAAAGTGAGATAAAACTGCACTTTACCATCCAGTAATGAAACTGCATAGGCACCAATAGTTTTCATTTAAAGTTGCAAAGTGAGATAAAACTACACTTTACCATCCAGTAATGAAACTGCATATCACCTGCAAAACATCACCACAAAAAATAAGTCATTGCCAAAAAATCAGTCTTTACAAGATCTAAAAGCTTGTTAGATCTAAAAAATAGTCAACAAAACCAAACAACTTCTCACAGAAACATCACCACATCTTTATATTTTCTTTAGATCTAACAAGGTTTTAGTTTTAAAAAAAATCAGTCTTTACCAGATCTAAAAGCTTGTTAGATCTAAAAAATAGTCAACAAAACCAAACAACTTCTCAAAGAAACATCACCACAACTTTAAATTTTTTTAGATCTAAAAAGTTTTTAGTTTAAAAAAAAATCAGTCTTTACCATATCTAAAACCTTGTTAGATCTAAAAAATAGTCAACGAAACCAAACAACTTCTCACAGAAACATCACCACATCTTTATATTTTTTTAGATCTAACAAGTTTTTAGTTTAAAAAAAAAAAATCAGTCTTTACCATATCTAAAACCTTGTTAGATCTAAAAAATAGTCAACGAAACCAAACAACTTCTCACATAAACATCACCACATCTTTATATTTTTTAGATTTAACAAGTTTTTAGTTAAAAAAAAAACAGTCTTTACCATATCTAAAACCTTGTTAGATTTAAAAAATAGTCAACGAAACCAAACAACTTCTCACAGAAACATCACCACATCTTTATATTTTTTTAGATCTAACAAGTTTTGAGTTTAAAAAAAGAATCAGTCTTTACCATATCTAAAACCTTTTTAGATCTGAAAAATAGTCAACGAAACTAAACAACTTCTCACAGAAACATCACCACATCTTTATATTTTTTTAGATCTAACAAGTTTTTAGTTTTAAAAAGAAAAATCAGTCTTTACCAGATCAAAAAAGTTTTCAAGATCTAAAAAGTTTACCAGATCAAAAAAGTTTTCAAGATCTAAAAAAATCAGTCTTTACCAGATAAAAAAAAATCCGTCTTTACCAGAGCTAAAAGCTTGTTAGATCTAAAAAATAGTCAACGAAACCAAACAACTTCTCACAGAAACATCACAACATCAGATACTACAACGATACCACCACAACATCACCACCACAACAGATACCACCACAACATCACCACATCTCTCTAAAATTTTTAGATGCAACCAACGATCTAACAAGTTCTATACTTGTTAGATCTAAAATTTTTAGATCTAAAATGTTTAGATCTAAAATTTTTAGAGAGAGAGAGACAGAAACAGGTGAGAGAGAGTGGTAATAACTTTTGCCAGAAGTATTATCAAGTCAAATAATAATTTTTGTAATTGAATGAGTAAAGAGACGAGTATTATCAAGTCAAAGAGAGAGAGAAACAAAACCATGTGCGCACACAGATAACAAAACCCACAAGAAACGAAAGCGTAAACGGGTCCAACACCACACATGTAACCACACACATATGGGCTATAAGTACTCAATAACTTGTTTGTTAAGAATACATTTCTTATAATTGTTTCATCATGTAACAGCCAGAGACTGAAGACTATGGGTGTCGATACTTTATGTGGAAGGAAATATTTCAACAAAAGTACTTTGGTCAAGCCTCTACTTCAACGCAGTGCTCAAACTGCGAAACTAAAGATAACACGATCAACATGCTATTGGCTCAAAATAATTTGTTGAATGCAAGAATAAAGACGTTGGAGGCATCACTGGAATTGGCAAGAAATTCAGTTGATCACGCATGTCAGTCGAGTGGAATATTCTATGAGCTTATAGATGACATTAATAATCTTCATGTGGAGTAGATTTCGTTGTAATAGTAGTAGCATTTGTTGTTGTATTTTTTTAATGTTTTAATGTTTAATGTTTTAATGTTTTAACGTAAAAACACTACACAAATAAATATACTCTACATATAAAAACACTACACAAATAAATACACTCTACATATAAAAACACTACACATATTAAAACACTACACAAATAAATACACTATACATATTAATACACTATACAAATAAATACACTATGCATATTAATACACTACACAAATAAATATTAAAACACTACACAAAAAAAAGGGAAGCAAATGATTGGGCGTGGGCCCCACCCTATGGGATGGCATCGACCTCACTCTCTCTACTATCCATATCAGAAGTGAACATATCTTGATAGTTTTAGCAATTTCATTGACACTTTCTGTTAATACAAATAAACCGTAAAAACGTTTATTAATATTTTGCGATCTCTTTGTGTTTTGTTGATAACAAATATAATGTTATCCTAAGTACAATTATAAGGATACATGTTATTTTTGTAAAGCATTTACATAGTTCCATTTAAATACAAAAATGTTGCAATTAATCATTTGTTGTAATAGTTTATTAGGATAGGTAAAAACCACAACCTATGGATCATATCCATAACCCATTAACCCATACCCATTTGACTAGATACAATGTATTCATTAGATATATTGAATCTAAAGAAATACCCATGGACCAACCCATAACCCATGACCCATAACCAAAAAACCCATGGGCAAAGAGGAGCGTCCCACGGATCCCTAAGTTTACACTAGACGGATCCCTTGTGGGAGGGATCCGTGGGATCCGGGGAACAGTGGCAGAAATTGCCTATAAATAGAGAGCCATTTCTTCATTCTATCTCACCCATCTTCTTACTAATACTCTCATTCTCTTCTAACAAAAGATCACTTGATCTAGAGAGTACTTCCTTCTTTCTTTCTTTAGTGATTCTCATATAGGTCATTCTCTAAGGCGAGATCACGAGCATTCTACAAGTCATCCAAGCAAGGGGTCCTTGATTGATTTGTTCCTCCGCAAGATTTCTGTAGCGAAGATCTTGTATTTGATATTTCACATATTTGTTGTGTAATAGTCGTGTTGGTTTGGTCCACCGTGTTACGGACTCGGTATTTGATAAGGTTTTAAAATGTACCTTTTTGAGGGGTCGTTTAAGCCCTTTTTTGATCACTTTTGTATCCGTTATTACTTAATATCGTTCCTTTTCACTTTTTAGGGATCTTGAACGCAAATTGTTGGAATGACACTTATTCGGACGAAAAGGCATGAATATACGAAGAAAACGGACAAAGTCAAGAATCGAGACACTCAAGCTGCTGAAACTGAAGGGGACGGCATCAGGTTATACCTGTGACGCCGTCGGAAGATGTTTTGTGACGATACAGTAGCCAAATTGCTTATTTTCAAGTGACGGCATCAGGTTTTAAAAGAGTAGAGCGTCGCAGCTCAGACAGCCTAGATTTGATCCAGACGGTGTCAGAGACTCAAGGCGACGGCGTCACGGACATAAGGTGACGCCGTCACAATGATAACGTGGCCAAGACGAAACCCTAATAACGGCGACCCGACGGCGTCACAAATTAAAGGGTGACGCCGTCGCATTTGTAATCTTATATATAGAATCCGAAATTTTTAGTTTTCAGTGTGTAGTCTTTTGGAGTAAAAACCTAAACTGAACCAAGGCTGTCTTGTAAAGTATTTTAGGGTTCTATACCCTATCTTACATCAAGATAAGTGTTTTACTTCATTAATTTAATTATGTCTTCCTTTGATTGTGTGTATGCTTGTATGTTCCCCATGTCCGGCTAATTTACTTGTGTGTTTGCTTTAGGTAATATGAAACTTAGTTATTGAATATTGATTGCTTGTCTCTTATCTTAATTGTGATTGACCTAGTATTGCGATAGGTCATTCGTTGTGTTTGTAATGCTTGATTAATCTTTGATGAACCTTAGTTTATAATCGCCTAGAGTAATTGTATGCTAGTCATCCAAAGAATACCTTAGAGTTAAAGTTTATAAATCCTAGAGATTTTGTAGTCATTAACCTTTGGTAGCTTCAAAGAGTTAGGGATAAACGCATACCCTACAACCTTAGAGACACAACGCAATTAAGAATAAGGACGTGACAATTCAACCACCAATAGGAGATAACTAGGGAGTAATAAAGCCTAAGCAAATACATTTTTAACTATCATACGAGCACACAACAATAGATATAGACTACCCTCACCTTAGTTTAGATAATTAGATAAGTATAAGTAATCGGTAGAAATAACAACCCCCTAAATCCAAAATCCAAGATTCGTACCTTTCCATTTCCTAAAAAACATAAAAAGATAAAAAAATAATCTTCCTCAACCCCAACCTTAGCGTAGTAACTTCTCACTAGCATTCCTATTCCCCTAGAGAACGATATCAATTCCCGTGGTTTACCCTAATACTACACTACAACGATTAGGTTCACTACATAGGGTGTTGAAAAACTTGCTCGACGAAAAGGAAGTTCCTTTGATCCCGAACGACGTGTGTAGCGTTATCAAGTTTTTGGTGCCGCTGCCGGGGAATAGAATAGCTAGTTTGGAGTCCACCTCGTTTAGGTTTCTTTGCTTGATTCCTATCAAGTAAACTTTTTTCCCCATTTTTTAGCTTCCTCGTAGTCTATCCCCCTTCTTCGTGACCTTTGTTAGTAATCCTATCACTTTTCATTATGGAAGGTGATAATCAACCACCACTCATCAACCCACCACCAAATGTCCCGCCAAGAGGCCGTACTCTTGGTGAATACTCGAGACTAAGCCACCTAGGCTATAGGAACACCATTGAGCTTCCCGAAAAAGCCCAAACTACAACCCTGCGATCCGACACCATATGGTTGGTGCAAAACGGATGTGCATTCCATGGACTTCGTTCTGAAGATCCTAATCAGCATCTTAAGGATTTCCTTAAAATTGTCGATTCCATCGACCTCGATGCTACTACTCGGGAGACCACGCGTCTGCGTCTCTTCCAATTCTCTCTACGGGACCAAGCTAGTAATTGGCTTGAGCGACTTCCCGCCGGCTCCATCTCAAGTTGGGATGATCTCACCTCTCGTTTCCTTGCTCATTTTTTCCCACCGGGGAGAACCACTAAGCTTAGGAATGATATCTTGATGTTCCAACAACGTCAAGGTGAATCTCTCTACGAAGAATGGACTCGATTCAAGGACTTACTCCATAGAGTCCCTCATCACGGCATTGATCTTTGGCTTCAAGTCCAACTCTTCTACGATCGTGTCAATTTCCCCACTAAGCGATCCATTGACCAAGCGGCCGGTGGAAAACTTAGTGATCTCACCGCGGAGGAATCATGGGGCATAATAGAGGACCTTGCTCTCTATGACAACGAAAGTTGGAATGACCCCCGTGAGTTTCCCAAAACCGTTAAGGCAATCTCCTTGCCTCCCATTGACTCACAATCTTCCGGCCATAGGATGCTTGAGCTTGAAGATCAAGTTAAATTCCTAATGAGCTCCTACGAGAATCCTAAGTCTTCACATCAAGTGAATAAAATCACTCTACCTTGTGAGTTATGTAGTGGTCCCCATCACACTCGTGATTGCACAAGACTCCCCGAACAAGCTTTTGCGGACTACGCCTCCACGCGTACCGACGGGGCGGGGGAGAAGTGGTACACTTTCAAGCCCGAACAAAACAACTTAGGAAACTCTTACAACCCCTCACGGAGAAATCACCCTAACCTTAAGTGGAACCAAAATTCAAGCACACCCCAAAGCTCATCTAGTCCACCTAATAGGTTCAACCCTCAAAACACCAGGAACCCCACTAGTCTTGAGGCAATTACATCTAGATTCATGTCATCTCAAGAAACTCGATTAACTAAGCTTGAAGCCGATTTTAAGCGACGACAAGGCGAGATGACAAACAAGCTTGATGCCCTCTTAAAAGCCTTCAATGACCGGGAAGTTGGAGCACTCCCAAGTGATACTATAAAGAACCCAAAAGTGAGTTCGATTTCATCGACTTCGTGTTCTTGTTCACCATGGGAGAATGCGCATCCATGCCCCTCACACCCAATGGTCCACTCGGTAAACGCTATCAACAAGGGTTCCAAGCAATCCAAAATGAGATTCCAAGGCCCCACACCATTGGTAGAATCTACTCTTGAAGAACCCGTCAACCAAGAACCCAAACCTAATCTAGAGGAGGAGTACAAGGAACTCCATCAAGAAAAACCGGTTCTTGAAGTCTTAGCTCATGCACCTTATTATAATGCTTTAAAAGAAAAATATGAGCTAGAACTAAAACTTGGAAAACATGGGTCCGCTTTTGTGCAAAATAATCTACCTAAGAAGTTAGACGATCCCGGGCTATTTACTCTTCCGTGTAGGCTTGGAACTTCTAAACCTCTCGATGCTCTAGCCGATTTAGGATCATGCATCAATCTTGTTCCGTTGTCCCTCCATAGAAGCCTTAACTTAGGTAAGATAGAACCAGCGGAAACCATCTTAGGTCTAGCGGATGGTAGTATTGCATATCCGGTAGGTATAATAAAATACATGGTAGTACACGTAGGAGAGTTGAATCTTTTGGCAGATTTCCATGTGCTAGACATGAATAAGGACCCGATATGCCCATTGTTAGTAGGAAGAGGATTCTTAGCTACCGCTAGTGCCATCATTGATTGTAAGATGTCCAAAATAGTGGTAGGAGAAGGGAGTGCTATGTAACACCCCCAAAATACCGCAGCGGAAGACTGTGTCACTGGGGTGCTACTTCATAATACAAAGTACAAGTTATAGAAAACGACCTCTAAATGAGACGTTTTGAAAAGTTACCATTCGATTAATGAAATCAGAGTTACAAACAATGAGGTCCCAAAGTATAATATGTAAATGTTTACAAAATGTTTTGAATGGTAAATGATAAAAGCGTAAGTCTTCAAAACATGTCGTGCGACTCTAAGTTCCATGCAATAGCTATCGCCTTATGTCCTGAGATAAACATGCTAAAGTGTCAACACAATGGTTGGTGAGTTCATAAAGTTTGTTTTGAATAAGTTGAAAAGCCTTTAAAGAATGTTCCCACAACAAAGGCATTGTAAATCCACTCAGTTCCAAGTTCCGCCCATACAAAACTTGCAACCTATGTGTTTACAACCCACTGGTAAAATATAATTTGCATAATCATGTATGTATGTATCATAGTAGTAAAAAGTATATGTGTCACCACAAGGGTCTTCCAACAACTTAATTTGGGATGTATCTAACTTAATAGCCTTCCAACAACTTAATTTGGAGCCACTAAATTAATGGTCATCCAACAACTTAATTTGGAGCCACTTGCGTATGTATCTAATTTAATAGCCTTCCAACAACTTAATTTGGAGCCACTAAATTAATGGTCATCCAACAACTTAATTTGGAGCCACTTGCGTATGTATCTAATTTAATAGCCTTCCAACAACTTAATTTGGAGCCACTAGATTAATGGTCATCCAACAACTTAATTTGGAGCCACTGAATTGAATACTGCAAATAAGTATAATGCAGTCAAGAATAACGCAAATAGGTATATCATAATCATGTATATATGCAATCAAGTATTTTGCAATCAAGTATAAAAAGTATAGCGTAGCATAAAAGTGTAAATGTTTTGAATATTTGTATCTGTAAAAGCAAGTAGTTAAGCATGTATCTCCCCCAAAGAGTTTGTAAAACAATTAAACGAGTAAAAGTGGGGCTACGAACTCACCTTAATAAATGTGATATCCAATGTATAACGAATCGATGGATAAGCCGAGAAACCTCTACGCGCAACCTAGAATATGTTTTGTGTCTTAGGTTCTAAAATAATGATGTGAATGTATAAACATGCCTTATATAGTTATTACATCAATTATGCTTGGATACTTAACATTTGTGAAGTCGTTTAAGTGTTTACGTTTCTTTTATTTAAGTTTTCCCCGTCTAGATCTACCCGTTACTTCTAAACCGTAAATGATCATGACTCGATTTTTATGTCCTCGGAAAGGTAATTGAATGTAATAAACAGATTAGTGGGTCCTACTGCCCCAAAAATTATTTAACCAATAGTTGGTTATATGCAAGTTTTATGAGTATTACCCGTTTGAAATCTGTTACTCAGATTTGGACACGTTTAGCCGTTTTGGCTCTAGTTTATTCATCGGGATGAGTTACGGCACGAGCCACCCGGAAAAATGACCACAAGATATAGATCTATAATCCTATGTTATTACCTAAGTTTTTCAGTCCACGAATTTTACCCAGTAATTACGTTTACAGCCCTTGTTCAGTTTCTGTTTTGCAAAACTAGTCCTTTTGACAATTTCTAGTGGTTTAGTCCATTTATCCAAGCATAATCAACCATAACAAGCATACAAAACATATTATATACATGAAATACTGGTATTTACAGTAATCAAATGACAATATAAGAGTTTGCTTACAATCCTTGTGATGAAACAAATCAAGAACCAAGAACTAGGACACTAAAACCTAAACCCTTTTAATATGAACCCGATCTTCCAAATCCTTAACACATCATGCTAACCCTTGGTAGGCTTGATCTAACTTTGTAAGAAACCTTATGAATTCAGCCCTAGAACCCTTGTGTAGCTCCTAATTCAACCATGGGATCACCAAAAGAACACTAGAACTATGTAGAGAATAACTAAGCCTTGAACTTTGATGTATAACTTGAAGATTGAATTCAAAAGATGGATAACTTATGATGATGATGATGGATCAGTGATGAAGAGATAAAATGAAGAGTTTCTTGGTGAATAAATGAGGAGGTGAATGTGTTTGAGAGAGTTGTGATCAAATTGGCTAGTTATACTATATAAGACTTAAGGATTAAGTTTACTTAAACATGTATAAGTCTTCCTTTGTAAGTTTCATGTCCTTATCTTGGTGATCACTTATAAAACGCCCCATGTGGCTTAAATTTCGTTCAAGGCCTATCTAGGATGACTAGATATGAGTTGCTTGGTATTACCTTGTTTACGGAGTGAGTTTTGGACCCGTTAATTGCTAACTGTAAGCCGTAAAGTCACGAAACTTAAAACCGGGTATCTTAAAAATACTAAACTTATAAAAATGCTAAAACTTATTAATATAACATATCTTAGCATGTTAAATGAGTGATAAGTTTGATGGAGCACGTAAACGCTATTAAAACCTAGAATGTTAAGATATTTAAGAAGAGAATTTCAATTTGACTTCTCTTAGAGAGATATTTTGTAGATATTTAACTAGGTATTATCTAAATAATATCTAGTTGATGACTAAGTATATGACTTGACAAGGTAAATTAAAATGTATTAGTCAAAAGGTGGTGCGGGTTTCGGGAGTGAATAGTAAAAAGTGAATAGTAAATTCCCGAGATGAATAGTAAAAACCCAAAAATGCGAATTGTTACATGCTAGGTCAATTTACGATGTCAAAAAGCATACTTACTACAAAGAAGAGGAAATCCCCCATGAGATTAGGTTGGATAGAGCACCATCTAGATACGGACCTTGGATTGATAAGAACTTCATAGGTCCCCAATGACCTTTTTACCTAGAGGAAGCCTTTGCTAGTAAAGCAACTTTCCATGAAAAAGAAATGGTTAGAGACATGGAAGTGAACCCGTTCGAGGATGCCTTAGTATTTAGGAAGATGACCGAGTTCCTAGGAAGCTTGCCCGTCAACCTTGTCATGAATAAGTGGAAAGTTGAGAGCGATAAGCCTAGATATAAGTGGGATTGGGATAGACCGCCTAGTTATGGTAATGGAGAGTGGCACATTAGGATAACAATCTATGACCCCGATGGAGAGAAATTTGAAAAGGCATATCGAACCAAACGTACTACTAGGAACTTAAATGATAAGTTTGATCCTTATGACATTCTAGAGGATAGGCTTACTTATATCGGTACGTAGGAGCACGACTTCGAGTCTAGCTACAAGACTCATAAATAAAGGAAAGCGCTTCGTGGGAGGCAACCCATGATAAATTGTTTGCTTGTTTGTGTTGTATATCTTTTATTTATTGTTTATTCTCATGTTTAAATTTGTAAAAATGCTTTATTGTGTCTTTAACCTCGTCTTAATTACATATAAAGGTATTTTACATAAGGGATAAGTGTAGGGAGGATTACACACGTTTTCAAAAGAAACGTAAACATGAGAATTACAATTAATTAAAAGATATACATGTGTGTTTGTTCGAGTCAAATGCTTGTATCGAGTCATAATGGATGTTTTGCAGGAAATTTTTTCAGATTCTAAAGATGTAAATTTTCCAGAATTTTTTTCCAGAAAATCGCAAACCAGTTTTTGTCAGGATAACCTGACGGCGTCAGGATCGCAACTTGACGGCGTCAGGAAGGAGCATAAACAACTGATTACGTTTTCTCGTTTTCTAAGCTACTTGTAAATTTTTTGGAATTTTCCAGGTCTTAATTTTCCAGAAAATCTGTAAACATCCATTCCACAAGCATTATATCCTAGTTTAGTAGAGTCCTATATATATTGTTACCACCGATTTTACGCGAAGGTTTAGTTGTTTTCTTCAAGTGTGCATGTTTAATTTACCAAGAAGAAGATACATAAGATGAGAAGGAGCTTTTCACGCAAACATTCTTCTTGAAGAAAGATGTAACCACCACTTTACACGGATCCTACCGAGCTAATCAGGGGAGTATTAGTTTCTTTCATCTTTTATTACCTTCCGTTATCATAACTTTGATACTTTCGGAGAACATTGGGGACAATGTTCAGTTTAAGTGTAGGGAGGGAAAATAAAACGGGAACTTTGAAACTATGCTTATCCTTGATTATTTGCTTTGTCTAATTGCATTTGTGTAATAAACCATGAGAAATATCGGTTAGGGTAATTTTGGGACCAAATTTAAAATTTTTCATGACATATAGGAGTGGGCCATTAGTCTTAGTAAAGCGTCTCATGGATAGGAAGTTATATGACTAGCACAAAAAAAAACCCTTTACCACTTAAATTCCACCCAAAATGTGAGGATCGCCCTTAGATTAGTAGGAATTAAAGCATTCATATTTAATGCTTAGAGTGTGAACCGGTAGTATAATAGTTTCTAGAACTTGTTTTGTGATGCATCCCGAGATCGCTAGTAAGACTACACTTGTGTAGTTAGGAATAACTAAATGATAAGAGGCATTAGGATAACCCTTGTTTGATACCTGTAATATAATTACTTCTTCCACATCGGTTGAGTAATTCCCCCACACCTTTGCGTTGTACTCATCTTTAGTACACGATACCCCTAGTTAACCCCTCAGAGCCTATCCTTTTCGCGGTTCTCGTGATGTTTTGGTTTTCCGGAATATCAATGAAGAGCATTGTTTACAATCCACCCCCAAATGTACACCCAAATCGCCTTAGCCTACCTTGTATGCACTCACTTTTAGTGCATTATTGTTATCACACTAAACCCTTAGTTCAATTATCTTGTCGCTTGCATAAGTTGCTAAGTCGAGTCATATCCTTTGTACACAGTTTTGGGACGATTGGGACTCATGGGAAAAGTTAAATTTTATGAGATGACGGGAAGGGAACGTTAAATTCAAATTCCCTTTATTTGCATAATAATGTACTCCAAGTGTTTTGATCTTTTCAATTCGGGTCAAATTAGTGTTAGAGTAATAAAAACTCAAGTGTAGGGATGTGCCTATAAATCCCTATCATTTTGATGTTATCTTTAAGGATGCTAGAGTAAAAGTGTATGAAAAAAAAATCGAAAAAAAAATAGAAAAAAGAGAAAAAGAAAAAAAATAAAGTGTAAAAAAGAAAAAAAAAAAAAACGGGCTACCATTATACATCTATCTTTAAATTTATGTTTGTTTATTTCAGTTATATAGAGTTTAGAGTGTCGAGTCTTGGCTTGGCAACGCCATTCTTCGCATGCTTGTAACATAAAGATTTTTGACTTGCCACCACTAAATAACCTATCCCACCAAACCCTTTGTTTCCCTACCGTAAGCCTACCATTACAACCCTTTAAAAGACCTCTTGGATAGTCTTTCCTAGGTGCTTACGCCAAAGCGATGGAGGTTTGATCTAGTCTCAAGCCTATGGTAATCTATGTACTAGGACCGGTTAATGAGTGTTTATCTTCCATTTCCAACTTGTTATATTTCATATACACCCGAGAGATGTGAGTATCCAAACACCCCATGTGAGGTGCTAGTATGTAATTTCCGTGTTTGTTATGACTTTTGCGGGGCTTATATGTGTTGTGAATCGTTCTAAACTAATGCTTCATGACCTCTAACTTATAAATTGATTGGCTAAAAGCACATTTGCTTGAGGACAAGCAAATACCAAGTGTAGGGATATTTGATAAGGTTTTAAAATGTACCTTTTTAAGGGGTCGTTTAAGCCCTTATTTGATCACTTTTGTATCCCTTATTACTTAATATCGTTCCTTTTCACTTTTTAGGTATCTTGAAGGCAAATTGCTGGAATGACACTTATTCGGACGAAAAGGCACGAATATACGATAAAAATGGCCAAAGTCAAGAATCGAGACACTCAAGCTGCTGAAACTGATGGGGATGGCGTCAGGTTATACCTGTGACGCCGTCGGAAGATGTTTTGTGACGATACAGTAGCCAAATTGCTTATTTTGAAGTGACGGCATCAGGTTTTAAAAGAGTAGGGCGTCGCAGCTCAGACGGCCTAGATTTGATCCAGACGGCGTCAGAGACTCAAGGCGACGGCGTCACGGACATAAGGTGACACCGTCACAATGATAACGTGGCCAAGACGAAACCCTAATAACGGCGACCTGACGGCAGGGTGATGCCGTCGTATTTGTAATCTTATATATAGAATGCGAATTTTTTAGTTTTCAGTGTGTAGTCTTTTGGAGTAAAAACCTAAACCGAACCAAGGCTGTCTTGTACAATATTTTAGGGTTCCATACCCTATCTTACATCAAGATAAGTGTTTTACTTCATTAATTTAATTATGTCTTCCTTTGATTGTGTGTATGCTTGCATGTTCCCCATGTTCGGCTAATTTACTTGTGTGTTTGCTTAGGTAATATGAAACTTAGTTATTGAATATTGATTGCTTGTCTCTTATCTTAATTGTGATTGACCTAGTATTGCGATAGGTCATTCGTTGTGTTTGTAATGCTTGATTAATCTTTGATGAACCTTAGTTTATAATCGCCTAGAGTAATTGTAGGCTAGTCATCCAAAGAATACCTTAGAGTTAAAGTTTATAAATCCTAGAGATTTTGTAGTCATTAACCTTTGGTAGCTTCAAAGAGTTACGGATAAACGCATACCCTACGACCTTAGAGACACAACGCAATTAAGAATAAGGACGTGACAATTCAACCACCAATAGGAGATAACTAGGGAGTAATAAAGCCTAAGCAAATACATTTTTAACTATCATACGAACACACAGCAATAGACATAGACTACCCTTACCTTAGTTTAGATAATTAGATAAGTAGAAGTAATCGGTAGAAATACCAACCCCCTAAATCTAAACCCCGAGATTCGTACCTTTCCATTTCCTAAAAAACATAAAAAGATAAAAAAATAATCTTCCTCAACCCCAACCTTAGCGTAGTAACTTCTCACTAGCATTCCTATTCCCCTAGAGAACGATATCAATTCCCGTGGCTTACCCTAATACTACACTACAACGATTAGGTTCACTGCCTAGGGTGTTGAAAAACTTGCTCGACGAAAAGGAAGTTCCTTTGACCCCGAACGAGGCGTGTAGCGTTATCAGTATTTAGCTTTGTACCGGAAAAAGGTGTAAGCAATGTTGTGAAGGCTTCTCCGCCAAGTGAAGGAGTTTGTTGACATAGTGCTTGAACTCTCGAGTAGGTGACTTGGGGAGTGGAGTAGGGCAAGGAAGGTGTCCTTGTAGACGAACCACTATAAATCGGTTGTGTCATTTCTATCCCTTTGCTTTACTTTATTTACTTGCTTTATCATTAGATCTATACTTTCTCTACATCCATAAGATCTCACATATTAACGAATCTAAAGTTTTTGAAACTAACTTAAAATCGGCAAAACTATTCAACCCCCCCTTCTAGTTTTCCACAATTGGCATCAAGAGCTAAGTTTATAAAAGTTTTAAAGTAAATCGTATTTTAAAAACTTTTCGATCACTATGGGTTCTGAAAATTACAAGGAAGGGCAATCTATGCAACGACCACCACTACTTGAAACTAATGGTTTTATATATTGGAAAAATAGATTCGAAACATATGTGAAGTCTAAAGATATTGATCTTTGGTACATTATTGTTGAAGGCGATTTTGAGGCTACCTCAGATGATGATAAAGGAAATTTAGTTAACATACCTCATGATAAACTAAATGATGAAATGAAGAAAAAGCTTTCTAAAAATAGTGAAGCTAAAACGGTTTTGTATAATGCTTTACCCAAAAAGGAACTCGAAAGAATTTCTATGCTTAAAACCTCTAAAGAAATTTGGAATTCTTTACTTGTAACTCATCAAGGGAATCAACAAGTTAAAAATAATAAAATTGATCTATTTGTTCAACAATATGAACAATTTTCAATATCGGATGAGGAAACTATAAATCATTCATTTGCTAATTTTAATACTATTATTACATCTTTACAAGCACTTGATGAATCTTTTTCTAGCCGTAACCATGTTAGGAGATATCTAAGGGCGCTCCCATCTAAGTGGAGATCCAAGGTGACGGGGATCGAAGAGTCAAAAGATTTGACAATCCTCACCCTTGATGAACTCATAGGCAACTTAAAAGTCTACGAGCTTGTCCTTGCTAAAGATTCCGAAGCCTCAAAGGTGAAAGAGAAACACAAATCTCTTGCCCTTAAAGCCAAAAAGGTTTCAAGCGATGAAGAGAACTCCTCTTCGAATAGTGACGACGAGGAGTACGCTATGGCGGTAAGGGACTTTAAAAAGTTCTTTAGAAGGAAGGGAAGATACGTCAAACAACCGTATGACGATAAGAAAGGCTTTCGGAAAATCAAAGAGGACGAGAAGCCAAAAGATGATCGTACTTGCTTTAAATGTGGGGACCCAAACCACTTTATTAGTAAGTGTCCCAAACGTGATGATCAAAAGGCGTTCGTGAGCGGCACGTGGGGAATGAGCGACGAGGAGGACGAAGAAATTTGTCTCATGGCAAATGACGAGGTATGTCACGAATACTATAGTAGCTCATCACTAGATGACGACTCATTACATAATGAATATGACAAACTATGCAATATTAGCTTAAAACTAATTAACAAAAACAAGCTTTTAAAAAGTCAAAACCAACGTTTAGATAAAGAAGTCATAGAATTAAAAGCAAAACTGAAACGTCTAGAAAAGGGTAAAATAGCAAGTGGTGAATGTGAACTTTGCGTTCAACTTCAAACACTAGTTGATCAACTAGATTCTAAAATTGCTAGAATGAGTACGAATACTTTAGATATGATATTAGATAGTGTTAAAACCGGCAACAACAAAAAAGGTTTAGGTATTCAACAACTTGGTCCATCAACTAGTGAAAACAAAGAAACACAATTTGTTAAGGCACTAGAAAAACCAGCCACTGTTGTGGCGGATCCCACGGATCCCATCAAAAGGGAACCGGCTAGTGTTAAGCCAGGGATCCATGGGTCTGCTGTAGCAAACAGTGGTAATAACGTAGCTTCTTCATCTAGAACAGATTTTGTTATCATTAATAAGAAGAAACCAACTCATTTCACCACTAGACAACCACCTCCAAAATATAATCCTACTTTTGCAAGAAACAAGGCTCCATCTTTTTCAAAACCTAATCCATCTAGGAGACCTAATAATGTTTACCCGAGAAGTAACCATCAAATGGGATGGAACCCAAATATGCAAAATGGTTTTCCTTTTCAAAACTTTGCTCCATGGAATGCATACTCATCTTATCCATACATGTCTAACATGAATGGAATGTTTAACACTAATGGACCCATGAACAAATGGGGACCAAACTTTTGAGTTAATTGTTTTCTTAGGTGTGCTTAAAGGTCGACCTAGACCCTGATGAATGGGTAAAGGATAGCGGGTGCACGAGGCATATGACCGGCAATAAGGATCTATTCTCCACATATGAATCCTTCAATGGAGGTAATGTGGTGTTTGGAAATAGCAAAAGTAAAATCATCGGTAAAGGTACGATTTCTAACAAATCTCTAACCATTAACGATGTGTGTCATGTAGAAAACCTAAACTTTAACCTCTTAAGTATAGGACAAATATGTGATAAAAAGTGCAATGTACTTTTTACCGAAACCGGTAGTAAGATATTAAAAAATGGCATAACCATAGGAAGAGGAATTAGGAAACATGGAGTCTATGTCATTAAAATTGGTAATGAACTTAAAGACAAACTATGTCTTACCTCTATGGATGATACTTCGACCTTATGGCATCGAAGATTGGGTCACGCCAACATGCGACTTCTTCAATCGCTATCATCCAAAGATCTAGTAAGAGATCTACCTAAGTTTAAATATGAACATCACTTTTGTGATGCTTGTAATGTAGGAAAACAAGTTCATTCTAGTCATAAAGCTAAAAACATGGTGTCTACAACTAAGTGTCTAGAATTACTACGTATGGATTTATTTGGTCCATCCGCTATCCAAAGTTATGGAGGCAACTAATACACTTTGGTCATAGTGGATGATTACTCTAGGTATACATGGACAAAATTCTTAAAGAACAAAACGGAAACGTTTAATTATTTTGAAATATTAAGCAAGAAGATCCAAAGACAACTAGGAAGTCCTATAGTGTCTATTAGAACGGATCATGATAGGGAAATCGATAATGAAGTGCAATTCGGAGCTTTTTGTGACGCTAATGGTATTACTCACAACTTCTCGGTTCCTCGCACTCCACAATCGAATGGGGTAGTTGAAAGAAAGAATAGAACCCTACAAGAAATGAGTCGAACCATGCTTAATGAGCAATCCATACCTCAAAAGTTTTGGTGCAATGCCGTTGATACTTCAACGTACATACTCAATCGAGTCTTAATTAGACCAATTTTAAGTAAAACTCCATACGAGTTACTCCGAGGCAAAAAGCCTACGTTAGATCACTTTAGAGTCTTTGGTAGCAAATGTTTTATTCTTAACACTAAAGATTACCTTACAAAATTTGATCCTAAATCAACCGAAGGTATCTTTCTAGGTTACTCTCCAAATAGCAAAGCTTACGTCATATTAAACAAAGAAACAATGAAGGTAGAAGAGTCATTAAATATAAAATTTGATGAAAGTCCACCCAAACCCTCTCCACCTCTTGTCGATGACGAGATTGTAGAAAGTAAAGCTATAGTAATAAAGAAAAAGATAAATGAAGAAGAAGAACCTTTAAATGATGAAGTCATAAACATTAAAGAGTCCAAAGATCACCCCGTAGATAAGGTCATAGAAAAGCTAAACGAAAGAACATTAAGGTCTCAAGTTCAAAACCAAAGTAGCTTATTTTGTTTTGTTTCAACCATAGAACCTAAGAATACACAAGAAGCCATAAAAGATGAAAGTTGGGTAATGGCTATGCAAGAAGAATTAAATCAATTTGTTTCTAATGATGTTTGGACACTTGTCCCTCCACCTAGTAATCAAACCATAATAGGAACCAAATGGGTTTATAAAAACAAATTAGATGTAAATGGAGTAGTGTCTAGAAGCAAGGCTAGACTTGTTGCCCAAGGGTATAACCAACAAGAAGGAATAGACTTTGATGAGACCTATGCCCCCGTGGCTAGATTAGAGTCTATAAGAATACTTCTTGCGTATTCTTGTGCTAATGATCTAAAGCTTTATCAAATGGATGTCAAAAGTGCTTTTCTAAATGGTTTTATTAATGAAGAAGTATATGTAGCTCAACCTCCGGGCTTCATCGATTTTGAAAAACCTAATCATGGGTATAAATTAAAGAAAGCCCTTTATGGTCTTAAACAAGCTCCAAAAGCTTGGTATGATAGACTCAAGTCATTTTTAATTAAACACAACTATACCATGGGGTTAGTTGACAACACACTTTTTACTAAGAAAAGAGAGTCACATATAATCATAGTTCAAATATATGTAAATGATATTATATTCGGATCCACTTGTCAAGACATGTGTGATGATTTCTCTAAAATCATGCATGACGAGTTCGAGATGAGTATGATGGGAGAACTTAGTTTCTTTCTTGGTCTACAAATCAAACAAGTAGAAGATGGTATCTTCTTTAATCAATCTAAATACATAAAGGAGATGTTAAATAAATTCGGTCTAGAAGAGTCGAAACCAATTAGGACACCAATGTTATCCGACACCAAACTCACTAAAGATGAAGACGGCGAATCCGTCGATAATACTAAATATCGTGGCATGATAGGTAGTCTTCTCTACCTCACGACAAGTAGGTCGGATATCATGTTTAGTGTATGCTTATGTGCTAGGTTTCAAGAAGACCCTAAAACTTCACACCTAGAAGCCGTAAAAAGAATCTTTAGATATATTAAGGGTACAACACAATTAGGATTATGGTATCCTAAGGGCACGGGAGTAGAAACAATTGTATATGCAGATTCTGACCATGTAGGTGATTATGTTGACCGAAAAAGTACAAGTGGGGTATGTACTTTTATGGGATGTTGTTTAACATCTTGGTTTTCAAAGAAACAAACGGCATTAGCAATATCAACAACCGAAGCCGAATACGTCTCCGCCGGCAAAGCATGCCAACAATCAATATGGATGAAACAAGCGTTAGTCGACAACGACATTCATCTAAGTGACATAGCCATTCTATGTGACAACAAGGGTGCCATAGATCTAAGCAAGAATCCGGTATTACATTCTCGCACAAAGCATATAGAGATTCGTCATCACTTCTTAAGAGACAATGTTCAAAAGGGGAACATCTCTATTGAGAAGGTAGCGTCCGAAGACAACATTGCCGACGTCCTTACCAAACCGTTGAAGCGGGAACAATTCAACCTAATTCGTCTTCGTCTTGGTCTCATGGAACAAACGTCGTAATTTACTTTTTGACTCTACAAGGTATGTAAACACTAGCCTTCTTCTTTCTGAGTCTAGGATCTTTATTTCACGCACAACTTACAAATAATACGGGAATTTTCAAAACCCAAGATAAGTTTTTCACTTATAGTTTTCTTATTTTCTTTCAAAATAAGTACAAGTTACAAACACCTAATCACATACACATCTTCCTTTAAAAAGGACAAAACGTTTGTGTTTCACAACATAGAAATCTCTTTTCAAAATACTTTATAAAAGGATACTTCTTCCCGTATCAATTTCACAAAAGCAATTTCTCACGTCTAGGACAAATCGCTTTTTAATACAACGTAAAAACCCGTTTTCGTTGCATCTCATGTCTTTTGAATGCTAAAGGGGACACATAACTAATATGTGTTTTTGGGTACATTCATTTAAACCACAATGAATTAGGAGCATTGGTAGCACTAATTTACGTACTCAAGTACTAAATATGTGTTTTCGGGTTATCTCATATAATAGTATGCTTTTTCACTTCTAGTTTATTTTTCCTTTTTTCTTAGGAGTTGAGATAACCGCAACTCCAAATAGTTTGCATATAGGCACGCACTAGGCAAAATTTTGAGCTGCCTGAAACACCAGTTCCACGGATCCCAGCCTTAATGCTGGACGGATCCCTCAAGGGAAGGATCCGTGGGATCCGTGAGACAAAAGCTGTTTTTACCTTCTAATTTTCTCACTTTGGATGAAAACTCCAATTTTTATTTTTATTTTTTTTGGAGTATGGTCTTTAATGTTTGTGTTCTCATGATCACATGCCTTAAATTCATATCTAATCATTAGATTTTAATCTACATTTTGGGTCAAGCATTCATTAGAATGCTTTGTTTTTCTATATATAGAACTCCCAAAATGCTTGCATAATTCATCTCATCGTCACAAACAAACAACACCATGTCATTCACAAGCTCTTACAACTTAGATGAATCACCTAGTACAAACAATCATCTTCATGAAACCCAAACCTTTGCACTTCCACATTCCAAAATACCACAATCAAATACTAGGATATCCGCACGGATTAACATCCGATCTTGTTGCTTAGGAAAACCATCATCAAATGGCTCATCCCCATCAACTAACTCACCACAAGATGCTTCCATCATAGCACCTCCCTCATCACCAACAAGTACACCATCTTCATCTCCTAAAGTCACTCTTTTGGAACTCCCTACGACTCCAACAAGATCTCAACAACCAAAACAAAAAGAAATAGCCTTTTTGACACCTCTAACTTCTCCAAACATAATATTCAATGATCTTGAAACATCACCACCCTTAGCTCCCATTAAACTACAAGAACATCTAGGTTCTTTTCCACCACCACTTCTAATCATTCCGGATTTTGATCCGTATTTTCCTATTTTTCCACCACAACTTCCGCAACTCACAAATCAAAACAACACGGAAGACTTCCGTACTCTTTACCCACATCACTTACATTGTGAACATTGCCAATCCACTAGGGAAATTGCAATAGAAGTTAGGGAAGAAATGCGATTCATACTCAACCTCATCCTTGATCGCATCAATACCATTACTCATCCAAACCTCCATCCATAACCTTATGCAAGCATGGAAGGAATCATTATTACTATTTTCTATTTTTAGTACTTTTTCTTTTGAGTCATTTTCAAGAACAAGTCTTGTTCTTATTTTCACATGCTTGTAGGTGGTTTAAGTACCACTACACTTTGTTGTTTTATTACAAGGCCTTGTTTACATACCTTGGCTCCCAATCTTGATTCTCATCAATCACAAGATTATTTAAGCATGTTACTAACCTTTCTCTTTGTAGGATTTTTTTTATTTTTCTTCACTTGACGCCCCAAACTAGGGGGATCTACCGTCAAGGGGGAGTAAGCGATACGTGGACTAATTTTTCCACATTTTTATTTCTTCGAAGGGTTAACTTTTTGTTTCGACAAAAAGGGGAGAAGAAGTAAAACTTAGGGGCTTTCAAAACATACATCTAGTCTTAAGTTTTACTCATCATAACATTACGTTTTGTCATCAACAAAAAGGGGGAGATTGTTAATACAAATAAACAGTAAAAACATTTATTAATATTTTGCGATCTCTTTGTGTTTTGTTGATAACAAATTTAATGTTATCCTAAGTACAATTATAAGGATACATGTTATTTTTGTAAAGCATTTACATATAGCCATTTAAATACAAAAATGTTGTAATTAATCATTTGTTGTAATAGTTTATTAGGATGGGTAAAAACCATAACCCATGGATCATATCCATAACCCATTAACCCATACCCATTTGACTAGATACAATGTATTCATTAGATACATTGAATCTAAAGGAATACCCATGGACCAACCCATAACCCATGACCCATAACCAAAAAACCCATGGGCAAAGAGGAGCGTCCCACGGATCCATAGGTTTACACTAGACGGATCCCTTATTGGAGGGATTCGTGGGATCCGAGGAACAGTGGCAGAATATGCCTATAAATAGAGAGCCATTTCTTCATTCTATCTCACCCCTCTTCTTACTAATTCTCTCATATACTCTCATTCTCTTCTAACAAAAGATCACTTGATCTAGAGAGTACTTCCTTCTTTCTTTCGTTAGTGATTCCCATATAGGTCCTTCTCTAAGGCGAGATCACGAGCATTCTACAAGTCATCCAAGCAAGGGGTCCTTGATTGATTTGTTCCTCCGCAAGATTTCTGTAGCGAAGATCTTGTATTTGATATTTCACATATTTGTTGTGTAATAGTCGTGTTGGTTTGGTCCACCGTGTTACAGACTCGGTATTTAGCTTTGTACCGGAAAAAGGTGTAAGCAACGTTGTGAAGGCTTCTCCGCCAAGTGAAGGAGTTTGTTGACATAGTGCTTGAACTCTCGAGTAGGTGACTTGGGGAGTGGAGTAGGGCAAGGAAGGTGTCCTTGTAGCCGAACCACTATAAATCGGTTGTGTCATTTCTATCCCTTTGCTTTACTTTATTTACTTGCTTTATCATTAGATCTATACTTTCTCTACATCCATAAGATCTCATATATTAACGAATCTAAAGTTTTTGAAACTAACTTAAAATCGGCAAAACTATTCAACCCCCCTTCTAGTTTTCCACACTTTCGATTGAATTTGAGGGTTTGTGTTTGTTATGTGCTTGATAGCTGATGATGTACCCTCCGAGTAGCTCGGAGGACACTCCTCCGAGACGTGTCGAAGCCCTTCCGTACGAAGGCCCAGGTTAGGATTCTAAAATATCCACAGGCGTCAAACCATTCGTTGGCACGAAGGTTACCTTAGGGGAATTCGCCATTCGCAGTCCTAAGCCCTTCGGGGTATGGTGGACGAAGGAACAATGGATAAGGAACCTCCTGACTTAGTCAAACCCACGATCTCCCTCTCTCTCTTGGTTTCCCCGTCAAGTCTAAGAACGTGGGTCACTAACCCCTAGCGGATATCCACAATCATAGGACGCCCCCATGATCTCCGACATTCATGCAAGAGTGCCTCTAACCGTATTTCTTTCACTATAAATAGGTTAGACGGACAATGGTTTATGGTATGCTCATTCTACACTCATCTTTTTACTCACACACACTTATATAACCATAACTCATACTTACTCTCACGCCGGAGGTGGTTCGCAGGGTCCTACCCTTGCGTAATCACTTAACGTAGTGTCTTAGTATTTCTTATTCTCAGGTTACAGGCGAGTCTTGGCTGGAACATACACCCCTCATTACTTTGATCCTCATCGAAGCCTGGTAGTGCAATCTTTTGTACAATCAGTGGCGCCATCCGTGGGACCACAACTATTAGTCCCGTAATCACCCAGTCCTAATACCCTAACCAACTACACTACTTTTCCGGCAAGGAACCAGGAAGAGAAGATTCATCTCCACCAGATTTCTCTACTCTGGTCCCACTTACCACAACTAACACCGACAATCTCGCCCCCATAACAGCCTCAACATTTACCACACGATCTCGTTTGGAAACTACTCCCGTGCATCACGCCTCAACATCCGCTAACCCTATTCCTAACATTAGCCCCGCCTTTGTTGAGGCAAACTTTGAGGCCTTATATTCTTTGCTAAGGGCTCGCAAGAGACAGGTTCGCAATACTGAGATGCGGAGGGAGTTGGAATACTCCAGTGAGGAGTATGACGAGGAGATCGAAGCAGAGGGCAGACCTCAATCTGTAGGCAGGGTACGCACGGCCCTGCGAAATGGTTCTCCTTCCATTAGAAGGTCAAATGGAAGAACGGTGGGTTTTGAAGAAGGAGGGAAATCCGAGAAGAAGGGAAAGAATGCATGGTGAAAGGAGGGGCGAGAACTCCAATGGAGGAAGCCACCCGGTAGGAAACGGAGGGGTAAACCTGCCCCCTCTTCTTGCTGCTCACTTGGGAAGAGAATGGACAGGGGCTCCAGTACCCCCCTCTTATGTTTCGAGTGTCGGAGATCCACCTCCATACTCCAACATGAATCAGTTACCCCCTCCGGGAATGAATCCCTGCCTACCTGCTCAAACCTACAACACTTACCCTCCAAATGGTTCACTCCCCAACCAGAATTACCAGCAAATGCCCTATGGACAGGTTCCTACGCAATCAATGGGGGTATACCCTTCGTATCAACCCTCTACTGTTTATCCCACCTACTCACAACCATTTCCTAACCCGTATAACCCCACACCTGTTTATCCGCCTCCATACAACCCTTACTGTACCGAAGCCTCTGGAGCTTGCACACCTTTCATAAAGTGGATCGAGGACTACCCCTTACCTGACGATGTGAAGATGCCTACCCACATAGGCACCTACGATGGGAAAGGCGATCCTGATAACTTTCTCCACTTATTCGAAGGTGTTAGGTCACAAATTTTGCAAACACAAGTTATAGAGAAAGAGATAAGGCGATTGAACAAGTAAACAAGCACACACACACGAAATACTAGAACAATTAGGCGTAGAGAGTATGTGAAAGAGTAACTTGAACAACCAACCCTCAAATGAGGGTTTACAAGATTATTTATAGGAGGGAACCTAGGGCAACACTCCTAGTTCCCATCCTTTCTTATGTGGGCTTGGGCCTAAGCTTATGGGCCTTCTACATAAGCTTGACCTTAAACAAACATAAAGGCCATAATAAAGCTACCTATTACATATGAGATATAAATACTTGAAATACTGTTTAGGAGTGATTCCAACAATCTCCCCCTCAAGTATATATGAATGTAAACGGTGAAGGCGTTGATGTAATAGTAGCTGTGACATCTTCTGACATTCTTCTTTCTTGTGAGAGGAATTGCCTTGATTCGAACAATCTCCCCAGTGTAGAGAGATAGTTATCTTTGAATAGTTATGCTTCGACGTCATCTTTAACTTTGTTCTTTGATCATTGTTCTTTGTGGTGAAAGTGATAGTATGTTGTTGTCTGCATCAGTCTGCCTCAGGTCTGCTTCGCTGCTCCAGTGTCTCCACGTCATTCTTCAACATGCTCACACGCTCTATGACGTTGGAATTCAATACTGATGAAGTTCTCTAAGTCTTTAACTTTGTAGATTCTTTGGTTAGATGAAGAATCATTCTGACGGTTGTGTTGCTTTTGAATAGAACTTCCATTGGTGATGATGTTGGCGTGAGCATGAGAAGAGTCAGCACGATCATCCCGCTCCGGAGCTTCCATAAGAAGAAAACATTTCAAACAGTTAGTAATAAGCGGTTTCCGGCACTTACAAGTTTGAACTTCGAGAGTGTTAACAGCATAGTGTGAAAACACAGCTCTAATTCTTACAAAGGCCGTTCCTGAACTGGAGTCCCACAAGTGAGATAACGCGATGTACCGAAGTACATCTACAGTTCAGATGAGTCGCTGAGGTACACCGAAGCATCACCTCACGACTGTAGACCGTTTGAGACACACTCCGCGTAATCCACGGGGAGTTACCGAAGTGACCTGCTGTCAGGGCTGTTTGATGTTGACCCTGGCAGGAGTTTCCATTCAATCACTGAGGATCACAGATGTGAACCTCTCATAAATGTTCTCGACAGATTGCTAAGATCTGTGAAGGACTCGATATGAACCACTGATGATCTTATTTGTTGATCATCAAGTGATTAAATGTCAAGTGTTCCTAAGAGATCTTTTGATGAATCTCGTGGCTCTAGACTTAATAGTGCGTTTTGGTTTTCCTGAGCGGAGACTAGGGAGAGGGTCTCCTTCTTCAATACCAGCGATCTCTAAGAGAAAGCCAATAGTTTATGTAGGGTTCCCTGTGAGAATGAAACAAGCTTCTGTTGAGAGAAACTTGAGTGGCTAAGAAGGTTTAGTGCATGCGTCACTGGGTCCATGACGACTTTTAATCTTCAATACCGGTGTCACTAAGTGACAACCAGTAGCATATGAATTGAACCCGGTGTCTGCCCTAAGTTGAATAATCTGGAGGGCTATTTCTTTTCACCCTTTACATTACATTTCTTTTTGATTCTTCAACTCCTTCTTTCTCCGATTCTCATTTTCTCCTTTTTTACAATCATTCCTAAGGACTTCTAACACTAACTAATGGTAGTGTCCTTGGGTAGATCCCTCCGGCTCTGGCGGATCATAGGACGATTATTCCTAACCTTAGTCACCTTATAACTCCATGACTAACCTATGTTTGCCATTTAAACCACTGTATGTGAAAACTATCTCTCTAAGGGTTTGTAAATGAAAAACATGTTTGAACCACTGTGAGAGATAAGTTTTTGCATAAATACTCCCCCTCCACATGTGCTAAAGAGTTTTAATGTTTTAAATGCATAGTGAGGAAAGAGCGCGCACATTTTGAATTGATCCACTAAAGACAGACAATCTCCCGCGAGACACGGTTACGTTGAATAGTTAAAGAGTTACATTGTCAGCTTTTAGGTGACAACTAGCTCTAATAACTACCTTGAAGGTGTAGACAAACCTTGGAAGGTTGTCAAACCCGTCAGAGTTCATGTCTATCCAGAGTTTCTCGAATGGTACATTCTACTCAGACAAGTCCTTTGCGAGACACGTTTACATCACTAGCGAACTAGCTTGAAATTATTACCCGTCCAGGACAAGTCTTTTCGAGTTACTAACAGTTTAGTACCGTCAATTCGTAGGTTAAGTCTGAGGTACACAGATTCATTTGCATTTTGTACAACATATTTCTTATCACACAAATTTTCTCCCCCTCAAAAATGGCATATAAAATGTTATTTTTGAACGTTTGAGAATAAATATGACCATTTTGAGTGTTGCGGGAAGATGACCACTATGAACAATTTGTGAACAAAGTTTTAAATCAAATACTCCCCCTCAACTAGTGATATAAACGGTTGAGGTTTTGAAAAATCATATGGGGAAGTACTTGTCTTTTTGAGCAAAACCTTGAAAAGTGAAAGGTTTGATAGGTTTTACTCAAAAATAAGAAGCTTTCGCTCCTTTTATAAGGATTGTGGCACTGAGGCGTACCACAGGGTCCTTTCTTGACAATTACGGGTTGTACACTGTTATGTGTGCACAAGCCATTGATATATATAATCACACATCCAAAATTTTATGAAGGAAATAATTCAAGGGGTACCAGGAAGTGCAGTGATGTTCCCAGGAGTGCGCACAGGGCGTTGAAAGCCGGTGATGTTTCTCCTGGGTCGTCCACCAACATAGCTCTCCAATCGTCTGAACTGATCCCTTCTGAACAACCGTTCATCAATCATGGTGATGATACGTCTCACATCCCTCCTTTCCTGAGAATTCCAGCGCTTAGGATTCCCAACTTTCAGGCGTATATCCTTCAACCTGTACGCCAATCCATCCCTAACCAGTTTCAAGGTATGATCCCCAAATTTGTGGAGCTCACTACACGCCATTAAGCAGTTTCTTTGAAGTTCACTGCGGTAAACAACGCCGAAAGGTTTGCTGATGAGCGTAAGTTGTGTAAGCTGGTTGATGTCGGGAAGATCAAGCTGTGGTGGAGTGAAGTTTACACGTTTCTGATATGATTCAACAGCCATCTGGATATCTTCGACACGTTCTTTGATCACGATGCGTCTAATGAAGATAAGAACTGACTTGATAAATTCACGTTGAACTTCAGTCGAGAATTGTCTCAGACGACCCTGTACTTTGGCAAGGTACATGTCTTCGATGTCGTTGAGGGACAAGTTCTCAAAGTCAGCTTCGGAGAATCCATAGTCCTGTTCATCTTGTCGTTTGACTATGATATTCTTCAAGAATGTGTAGTCCCACTTAGACTTGAGATCAATATGTTTGATGGCCACGATGTCCTTGGAACTATACACTGCATGTTGAGACTTCTGAACCAGGCAGCTTCTGTAGTAGATTCTTCGGCGTTCAGGCCAATGATGAATCCCATACAATGCATCTTGGTCGTATGCTTGCACGTTGTCAGAAAACAAGTGATTTGCACGTTCCTCGATAGCTATGCAGTTTGAGTAAATAGCCGCTGGGAATGGAAGAGTCAATGATGTAGCGTATTTTCGCGAACCATCGCTACCGTGTAAGAGAAAATCCAGGTCTCTGTTAAAAAAGTATCGGAAGGGAATCCTTGGTTCGTCTGCTTGGCCAATGGTCGGTAGAGGTTTGGTCCAGTCGGTGTAGTATGGAGGGTTGTCCCTTTGTGTGAAGTCAATGTTTGCTTCCGGATTGATCCAATCCATGTTGTTAGACATAGCTCGAGCGATGTTCTCAAGATGATATTCGACCTCGAGGGCGCTTTTAGAGCTGTCTTTCCATAGTTGAAAAGCTTCATTTTTGATTCGCTTCAACTCAGATTTTGTCATTTTCTTCACATGGAACTTTTCTTGCAATAGTTTTGCGTGCTCCAATGTAGAACCGACTACCAATTCTTGACCTTCATCAGGGTAGGGAGTTTGATTGACAAGTTTGGAGAACCATTCAAACTCTTCGGTTTTATCGTCATCTAGCCATGTTACGACTCCAGGCTGAGTCGTCTTCTTCTTCTTTTTGGAAGGCCTTGAGGATGATACTGGTTTCTGCATTTGTTTGGGTGAGGTGGGTTGTTGTCGGGGCTCAAGGACCTCTTCATCGTCACCACCCGTATACTCAAAGTAATCACCTGTTTTATGAGTCAGGGGTGGTAACTCGGAATCGTCCCGAGGTTTATCAGTAGAAGACCGAGGTGGAGGAGACTTTTGTTGAGAAGAAGTCCGTGGTGGAGGAGGTGGCATAGAGGTAGATTTACCAGACTGCTTCTGACGTTTAGGTGCATAATCCTTATCTGATATGTGCTTAAATCTGTTTCACTGTTTGAATCTGTTATTTGAATCTGATTTTAGTGATAATTTGTAGCTTGTTATCTGTGTTTTATGTTTGTTTAGTATAATATAGTGGTAATCTGTTTTTAGTTCTCATATCAGTAGTTATATAGTGTTTGGATTAGCTGATAAATCTGTGATAGAGATTAGTTAATCAGATATAAGTAGTTGATTCATGCTTATTTAGGTGATTGATAGTCATTTAGGGTTGAATTTATAGCAGATATTCATAAATAGTCAAAATCCATTTGAAACTGATCTAGTCCTTTTACTGTTAAAATCAGTTGGAAGAATATTTGCATATTGATCTTAAAATAAGTAGATCTAGCTTGTTATCATCATCATCATTCTTTAAACACCAAAATCAGTTCAATATTTTGGATCAAATCTCAACGAAGTCAAAGTTACAAATCTGTTTTACTAAAGTCAAATATGTCAAAACAGTTTTTTCACCAAACTTGCAGACCTTGTGCAAGACTCATTTCAAAGAGTTAGAAGCTTAAACTTGGTCTAATTATAGCTTGCCAGGTGGTCTTAAGGATTGCACAATTGATTTCTAGTTTGGCTTGCTGAATAAGTTTTTGCTCAAGCTCAAACAGTAGGGTTAGAAACTGTTTTGCTTATCTAGGCAGTTTGCAAAGATCATTAGACTGAGCTTATAGCTTGTTAGGATTAGGTATAATTAGTTGCAATTAGCTTAGTTTAGCACACTTTAGCCTCAGTTACTATTTGATAGCTTAATTCACATTCTAGCTTATTTTCAAGTGCTTAATTGGAATCAGTTGTACTTCAGCCTTCATATCTTACACATAAGCTGTTGATTTCTTATTTTTCATAGATTTAGAATAAGATTTTAGAATTTTCCTGAGATTTTCATAATTTTTGGTCACTGTTTAGTATTTTTCTAGATTTAAAACAGTTTTTAATCATTTTTAAATAGCTTTTAGTTCAAATAATTAAGAAAAAGTTCAAAAAAATAATTTTTCAATTTTCCCAGTTTAAGAAAAATATAAAAAAACATAAAAAATATTTTTCCTTATTTTTCCCCTTTTATTTGGTATTTTTCACAATTTAAATTAGATTAAAGTAGTTTTAAATTTGTAGAAAATAGAAAAAATAATCAAAAAAAAAAAAAAAAAAAAAAATGTTTTGAAAATTCTTTTATGGTATTTTAGATTTTTATAAAAATAGTTCCATAATTTTCCCCTTAATTTTCATAATTTCTAGTATTTTAATTTAGTTTAAAAAGTTAAAAATTAGTTTTTAATTTAAATTAAATCCAGAAAAATCCAAAAAAATAGTTTTAGATCTAAAATAGTTTTCAAATATCATTTCTAGAGTAAAAGTAATTTTAGGCATTTTTAGGGTATAATTTAGACGTAGTTGCATTTTAATTACGTTTTGTTAATTACGTTTCGTTTTAGTTAATTCGCACTTAGGATTTCCCGTAGAATATATTTCCTTAATTACTTTCCCCATTCCCTTAGTTTAATAAAATCAAATCATTAATCCAAAACATCGAGCATTAAATTCCAAACCAAGAACGACGTTGGCAATTCACGCCTCGTTGGGAAACGATTCGGGATGTCTAATCCGTATACACGATCACACACGGGATTTGATTTATTATTCTTTTTCCTAAAGGAATTTGAATCTATCTCCGTGATTATTTTTGATATTGATATTAAGGTTTTATCCACACACATAACCCCTAAGCCTTCACTATCTACAAATCAGTGTCCGAACCGTTTTAAGTTTCTTACGGTTAGTCATTCACAAGTGGCTAGCTTGTGTGAGATAGCTTGACGTGTTTTGGCATTGAATCAAATTTTAAATTTGATTCAATGCCAAAACACGTCAAGCTATCTCACACAAGCTAGCCACTTGTGAATGACTAACCGTAAGAAACTTAAAACGGTTCGGACACTGATTTGTAGATAGTGAAGGCTTAGGGGTTATGTGTGTGGATAAAACCTTAATATCAATATCAAAAATAATCACGGAGATAGACTCAAATTCCTTTAGGAAAAAGAATAATAAATCAAATCCCGTGTGTGATCGTGTATACGGATTAGACAACCCGAATCGTTTCCCAACGAGGCGTGAATTGCCAACGTCGTTCTTGGTTTGGAATTTAATGCTCGATGTTTTGGATTAATGATTTGATTTTATTAAACTACGGGAATGGGGAAAGTAATTAAGGAAATATATTCTACGGGAAATCCTAAGTGCGAATTAACTAAAACGAAACGTAATTAACAAAACGTAATTAAAATGCAACTACGTCTAAATTATACCCTAAAAATGCCTAAAATTACTTTTACTCTAGAAATGATATTTGAAAACTATTTTAGAATTAAAACTATTTTTTTGGATTTTTCTGGATTTAATTTAAATTAAAAACTAATTTTTAACTTTTTAAACTAAATTAAAATACTAGAAATTATGAAAATTAAGGGGAAAATTATGGAACTATTTTTATAAAAATCTAAAATACCATAAAAGAATTTTCAAAACTATTTTTTTTTTTTTGTTTTATTATTTTTTCTATTTTCTACAAATTTAAAACTACTTTAATCTAATTTAAATTGTGAAAAATACCAAATAAAAGGGGAAAAATAAGGAAAAATATTTTTTATGTTTTTTTATATTTTTCTTAAACTGGGAAAATTGAAAAATTATTTTTTTGAACTTTTTCTTAATTATTTGCAATAAAAGCTATTTAAAAATGATTAAAAACTGTTTTAAATCTAGAAAAATACTAAACAGTGACCAAAAATTATGAAAATCTCAGGAAAATTCTAAAATCGTATTCTAAATCTATGAAAAATAAGAAATCAACAGCTTATGTGTAAGATATGAAGGCTGAAGTACAACTGATTCCAATTAAGCACTTGAAAATAAGCTAGAAAGTGAATTAAGCTATCAAATAGTAACTGAGGCTAAAGTGTGCTAAACTAAGCTAATTGCAACTAATTATACCTAATCCTAACAAGCTATAAGCTCAGTCTAATGATCTTTGCAAACTGCCTAGATAAGCAAAACAGTTTCTAACCCTACTGTTTGAGCTTGAGCAAAAACTTATTCAGCAAGCCAAACTAGAAATCAATTGTGCAATCCTTAAGACCACCTGGCAAGCTATAATTAGACCAAGTTTAAGCTTCTAACTCTTTGAAATGAGTCTTGCACAAGGTCTGCAAGTTTGGTGAAAAAACTGTTTTGACAGATTTGACTTTAGTAAAACAGATTTGTAACTTTTACTTTGTTGAGATTTGATCCAAAATATTGAACTGATTTTGATGTTTAAAGACTGATGATGATGATAACAAGCTAGATCTACTTATTTTAAGATCAATATGCAAATATTCTTCCAACTGATTTTAACAGTAAAAGGACTAGATCAGTTTCAAATGGATTTTGACTATTTATGAATATCTGCTATAAATTCAACCCTAAATGACTATCAATCACCTAAATAAGCATGAATCAACTACTTATATCTGATTAACTAATCTCTATCACAGATTTATCAGCTAATCCAAACACTATATAACTACTGATATGAGAACTAAAAACAGATTACCACTATATTATACTAAACAAACATAAAACACAGATAACAAGCTACAAATTATCACTAAAATCAGATTCAAATAACAGATTCAAACAGTGAAACAGATTTGAGCACTTACAAAATTCCTAGCCACTATGGCTTGCAATCATGAAACAAGGAACCTCTAACCTAATAAATCCCTAACCTACTTTAATTCCAGCTCAACTTTAACCCAATTCCAGCATCTGCATCATCCCAATCCAGATCCAACACCAGCAGAACAGAACCAGGTACTGTAGCAACTGCATTTTTTTTGTGATTTGAGTGTGAAACAAGAATAAGCTTCACAATAAGCTATATTAAGCTTACATGAACCTATTAAAACAATAGATCAGTATGGATCAATCCATAGAATAGATCTAATATGATTTTTATTTTCCAATGATTTTATTTGATTTTTTTGTATTTTTGAGTTTATGAAGAGTTTAGCTAAAAACAGAATTATACTGATGAAATAAGCATAAAACAAAGATAATAAGCAGATTTAAGACATAAAAAACTTAAACAAAACTTGAAAATGAAATTCTAATTTTATTAATATGAGAAATTTGAGTACAAAATAGAATTACAAGTAAACTGAAAACATTAAAAATGAGAATTACAACTAATTAAACTACTAAAACTAGAGAGAAGAAAAGAAAAATGAGATGAATACAATGTGAACGAAATAGGGTCCTATATATAGCTAAGCTCAAGGTCTTGGGAAGCTTCTGGAATTCCTCATTTGTGCTTCTTTGAGTGATTTGCAGCCCTTTGATCAATCATCCACGCATCCCACTTGATATCCACCCTTGGATCACATTCTATGACCTGTTTCCTCCAATCAGAGAGCAGCGTTTGAGAAGTTGCACGCGGATAGCTGACCTGGCAACCCCATGTGTCAGTGTGTGTCAGGGGAAAGTACAAGATTGCCCTTAATTACGGTTAAATTGACCAATTGACTGAGTGGGGTAATTAGGGTTCATAGTAACTGGGTAAAAGGGGGAAAAACTTGGCGCGTTTGATTTTTTTATATTACTTTGATTGTTTGACCGGGGATTTTGGGCGTTGACTCGGGTAATTAAACCGGGTTGGTTGGTTATTCGGGTTGGATAGAACCGGGTGTTGAGTTTGTTATGGACTTGGACTGGATCCGGGTATATCATGTTTTGGGCCGAGAGGTTTAATGGGATTTTGGACTTAAGGATTTAGTTTAAACCCAAGTTAACTTAAAGGGACCAAAAGTGTATTTTCTGCTTTCCAAGGGACTAAAGGTGTAATTTTGACAATGCTCATTAAGGACCAATCTTGTCAATCTCAAATAAACAAAGGGCTGATATTTGTAAATTCTGAAACTTGAGGGGTCATTCTTGCCAAAAGCTCAAAGATGAGGGACTGAACTTGACAATTCTTCAAACTTGATTATAACTTCTAAAAATCATCCTCAGAGAATAAAATCTTCCAAAATGCACAATCCCGACCTTCCGGCTCAGCTCAAACTCTCTTGATCTCTCGTGCTCGGATTTACGTCTGATTTGGTTCCTTTTTGTGTGTTTTTTACATATCCGTACCTGCACAAGCACAAACTCAAGAAAACCACAAATATTAGCAATAAACGACTCTTTCTTGGTTGTTTTGGGTCAGATTTACTAATGAAAAGATATGTGTTTAAGCACATATCATTATCCTTATCATCGTCATCTCTTGGTCGTTTGGGTTGATCGGCTGACTCCTTGCATGATGATCTGAGTTGAAAATCAAGTAGATTTTCGAAAAATTTAGCTTCATCCGAAGTAAACATTCCAGATCGCTTTGACATTTGCATCACAAGTTTAGCGATTAACTCAGATTCAGAGAGATCAGCTTCTTTGGCCATTGTATGTTTAACCAATGCTACGATGTTAGGGGTGAGTTGTCTGGAAAATACTTCTCTAGTCACACCGGGGACAGTGTCGAGAAGAAACTTGTGGGTATGATCTCTTGCTGTCTTCTCCAGTTCCTTTTGGACTTTAGGAACGATATCCTGAAGGTACTTGTTAGTGTAACCTTCGATCATTTCGTTCAGTTCCTCTTTTCGATGACTCTTCATGAACTTCTGAACAAATTCCCTTTCTTTCTCCATCTTGTCTTTCTCATCATTTAAGTACTGAATTTGGTCAGCAAACCAATTCATTTTTCTGTAAAGTATGTCCTTCTTTCTGATTTGTTGGACAGCTTTCAGAATCTTTTTATGAGTCTGAGAAATCCAGGATTTAGGTGGTTTCTTCACGGATTTGGATGATGATCTGGTTGACTTTGTTGAGGGTGGTTGTGATGAATGAGACGAAGAATCCGATGATGAGGAGACCTGAGGAGACTTCATGTCCTTAGGAGTTTCTGAGGTTTTCTCCTTTGAGTGTGTTGGACTGTCTAGAAGAAACTTTGTATAATCATCCTCGTCATCTCTAGACTTTTCTTTCTCAGTTTCTAGTTTCTCAAAATCATACTCAATAGTATCCTCTACAGGCTTTTGTTGTTGCACAAGAGTGGTGGCACCAGATCCCTTATCGGGTCGATTAACCGCATCAGGATCTGGAGAGGAGTGGGCAGCACCACTTGATCCTCCGGGGCCACCCATTTGATCTTTAGCAAATGCTTCAGCCTTTTGACGATGTCGAACGATTTTGAACTTCTTCCTGTATGATTTATCCAGTTGCTCTTCTTCTTCTTCATCAGAGCTCTCATCATAGGGTACAATTGCTGGAGTCTTCCCTTTTCTTTGGACAGCTGGAGGACTTGGAGGTTTTGCTACTGAGGGATTGTCATCCTTTGCAGTTTCAGAGTATGTGATCTCTTCATCTGTGTCAGTAGCATCAGAGTCTTTGTCCTTGAGCTGTCTTTGCGGTTCAGGTGAACGGATCGGAGTGGCTTCCTGAGAAGGAACTTTCTTCTTAGTGGTAGGTTTCCTCTTTGGAATAGGTTTCTTCTTTGGAACATTCCTCTGACTATCTGAACTTGTGACACTTCCAGCACTTCCTTTTCTGGTTCTCCTTACAGGTGTTCCAGAAGATTTTTCGTCGAGATGACCAACTCTGCCTTGTCTGACTGCTTCCAGATACCTTTTGTACGATTTGAGCTTTCTGACATCTTCAGTTAGAAGGAAATCTGGCAGCACAGCACCTTGTTTCTTTGTAGACGTTTCCTTGATTCTGACAGATAGAATGGGTTCCGTCAACATGTCGTGATTGTCGGGGTCATTGAGCCTCTTGGGAATGCCAGGATGAAGTCCAAGTGCTCTTTGGATCAACAATTTAGTATATCTGATGTAGGGAATCTTTGAGCCAAGTTTTTTGAGAAATGACATCATGTCATCCCAAATCAGAGCTTCGATAGCGATGTGTTTCCTGTTGACCAATGCCCAGAATATTTGCAATTCCATGAGCTTAGGGTGCTCATAGCCACTGTCACGACCAGAAACAGACTTGGTGATGATCATGTAGAGAGTTCTCCAGGGTTGAGGAATACTCTTAAGCTCTACGTGAGAGTGCTTGGTGATTACTCCTGTAGCCTCGTCATAACCGATATCGATTAAGAATTGGAGAGTGAGCTCTTCAGCATGTGTGGCATATAGTTTGGTTGGATCGACATCAGGAATTAGGAGAACAGCCCTTAAGTCTGCAGGTGTAATGATGACTTGTTTGTGATTCAGAGTCACCGTCACAGCAGTTTGTCCTTTGACCCTTTCCATAGTGTTCCAGAACTGTTGGATGTAGATCTCAGGGACAGTTGCAGAGTGAGTAAGCATGTTCTGATACGGATGAGTCCTCAGAATGTCAATAGCAATTACACACGAAGATTCAGAGCAAGTGAGGGTGTCAAAGTCAACACGGAGATTGTTCTTTCCTATCTTCATTGGATAGCCATGAGGATAGATATCAGCAATGGAGAGAACTTCAGGTGCATCCACATTCATTTGTTCAGCCATGTCATGATCTGAAATAACATTAGCCAAAAGAACCAACATATCGAAAGACATAATGTTAGTCAATAGAAGGTCTTATTGTCTAGTTATTGAATGTACAGTGATAATGATTGTTACGAGTCCTAAGTCACTTGTATGTTCAATAGTTCAATGATGTCGTGAAATATTTCGTGAGTTAGTTAACTTTAAGTTTTAAAGTTTATTTTATCACTTATTGTTCACAACATATCAGACGATTTAATTTTATTAGTGACATTTTTGGATTCGTGATGATATGATTAGTTTATTTACAAGTTTGTACAAGTAACAATTCATCATGAAGGTCAATCCAGGGATAAGCGTAGTTTTGGCAAAGTTATGCGTAGACAGGAATGATATATGCTTAGGCGTAAACTTACGCGTAGAATCCTAACTTACGCGTAAGAAGTGTTACGCGTAGGAAAAGGAGACCTTATGCGTAGAGCTTATGCGTAGGCATATATTAACCTTACGCGTAAGGCTACTCGTAAGAGTTAACCTTATGCGTAGAGGTCACTGTTTACGCATATCCTTCACGGGATACGCGTAGTCCATTGTAGAACCTTACGCGTAGCTGTTATGCGTAGGATTATTCTTACGCGTAACATGACTACGCGTAGGGTAATCCTTATGCGTAGAATTGCAAATGACCTTGATTCTGAATTTTAAGCGTAGCAAAGCCTGAAATAAGTTTATCAAATCATCAAAGTTAACACAGAGCATCATTTTATCACAAATCAAAACATACTAGCTCATTTTAACAGTTACGCGTAGAACACATACGCGTAGTCTAAAACCCTAAATCTACGCGTATGAGTTTTAGCCATAGATTATGCACTAAACTTTTTCTGGTATGTTAAAGACATGTTGTGAGTATGTAAGCCAAGTTGTAACACTTAATTTGTTGAGAATCAAAAATACCCAAAGTTTATGAGCTTTAAACCCTAGTTTCGAATTGATGACCAATTCGTGTTTCTGGGTGGCTATAAACTTTGGAAATTATCAATTTAACAACGCAAGAGCATAACCCAACTATCTTTTTAACCAAAACACTTCACATTCAAAAATACCCAATTTGACCTAAGAACCCTAATGTTTGAAAGTTATCAATTCGTATATCTGGGCATGTTTGGGTAATGAACATGTGTTTATAGATGTAAAAGGAACATTTTGACACAATCTTATTAACCATAAACGTCCATTCTTGATTTAGTGTTCATACACTTACGCGTAGGACACTAAATCAAGCATAGATCAAGATTTGACCGTTGGATTTGTATCAAAATCAAAACCTATGTTTAAAAACATGTTGAGATCATAAAACCACTTACAAATCGTTGATCCAATGCACGGATTTGTTAAACAATTTCTACGCGTAGGATCTTTTTAGGTGTTGGTAATAAATGTGAGGTGAAAGTGTTAGGTGGGGTGTTTTATCAAAAATAACTTTGTAGTTTTTGCAGTTTTAGTCCCTCCACCTTTTCCTTTTTCAACCAAAGCCTTTTAACTTCCATTTTGGTTACCAAACAAAGGTTTTTAAGAAAGAGACTTGACGACACTCCCCCTTGACTTGAGAAAATAATGAACGATTATAAATTTTAAGTCCGAGGAGTGTCTTTGAACCAGAAAGTGTACCATCATTTGTAAACGAATCAACCGAGTTATGATAACATGCAAGTACACAGATGTTTGAAACAGTTAAGAGTTAATTTTCTCCCCCTCAACACTTGATCGGAGAAATACTGAATTTTGAAAGATTAAAGTGTTGACGGAAGAAATGTACTTGCCATGTTGAAAGAAATATAGATTAGGAGAATATTTTTGTTGTTTTATCGGATTTTATATTTTTGTATTTTGTTTTTGAAAAATTTATTTACAAAAGATGTTTTGGTGTTTGACAGGTTTTTAAGACTGTTTTAAGAGGTCATCCAATTCCTCTTGAGTCAAACACCTCATACCAATTCGGTGGACCAACTCATTAAACCTAGCGGGAGGCAAGGCTTTGGTGAGAAGATCTGCCAATTGGTATTCAGTACCCACAAAGTATAATTCAACGGTACCCTGTTCCACGTGGTCCTTGATGAAATGATAGCGTAGATCGATGTGCTTTGATTTTGAGTGCTGAACTGAGTTGCACGAGATTGCAATGGCACTCCGATTGTCGCAGTACATCGGGATTCTGTCAAATACGTAACCATAGTCTTTGAGTTGTGTTCTCATCCAAATGACTTGAGCACAACACGCGGACATGGCTACATATTCTGCTTCAGTTGATGACAGCGATGTACAATCCTGCTTCTTTGATTGCCAAGACACCAGTTTATCACCGAGAAATTGTAGAGCTCCTGAAGTACTTTTTCTTGAGTCTAAGCATCCTGCGTGATCAGCGTCTGAAAAAGCGATTAGTTCAAAACCAGAATCCTTCGGATACCAGATCCCCAAGTTAATGGTTCCCTTGATGTATCGGAGGATTCGTTTAGCCTCAGAGAGGTGGGTTTCAGTTGGTCGCGACTGATAACGGGAGCATAGATAAAAGGCAAAGACAATATCAGGTCTGCTAGCTGTTAGATACATGAGGGACCCAATAATACTTCGGTATTTGGTGGGGTCAACTAATTTCCCATGTAAATCAGCATCTAGCTTCTTGGTATGAGTCATTGGTGTAGCATAAGTATCACAGGTTTTCATTCCAAATTTGTTTAACAATTCAAGGGCATATTTGGACTGACTCAAGAAAATACCATGGGGTGATTGATGAACTTGCAGTCCTAGAAAGAACGTAAGTTCACCCATCATGGACATTTCAAAATATTTCTTCATTAGTTTTGCAAAAGCGATTGAAAACTTTTTATGTGTAGACCCAAAAATGATGTCATCCACGTAAATTTGAACAATTAAGATGTGTGCCCCGTGATATTGTATAAAAAGAGTTGGGTCAACCGAGCCTTTGGTGAAATTATTGGCAATGAGGAAAGATGATAGCTTATCGTACCATGCCCGAGGGGCTTGTTTGAGACCATAAAGGGCTTTGTTCAGTTTGTAGACATGGTTCGGGAACTCAGGATCAACGAATCCATCTGGTTGGCTGACATAGACCGTTTCTTTTAGTTGTCCATTGAGAAACGCTGTTTTGACATCCATCTGATAGACCGTCATATTCATATGAGCTGCGAACGCGAGGAATATCCGAACAGCCTCAAGACGAGCAACTGGAGCAAAAGATTCTTCAAAGTCTATTCCCTCTTCCTGACGATAACCCTTAGCAACTAGACGTGACTTGTTTCGGATGACGTTCCCTTCAGCATCCAATTTGTTTTTCCAAATCCATTTTAGACCAATGACGTAGATTCCTGTTGGTCTTTCAACCAGTTCCCATACTTCAAGACGTTTGAATTGGTTGAGTTCTTCTTGCATGGATTCAATCCAGTTGTCTTTTGTCATTGCGTCTTTAATGTTTTTAGGTTCAGATTGGCAGACAGTGAGTGCATAAATGCAATGTTCACCGTCTGAGTGAAGACGTTGTCTCGTAACGACTGGTTGATTCGGGTTGCCAATAATGTTAGCCAGAGGATGGTATTTAGTCCATCTATGTGTAGAGGGTTGATGTTGGTATACATTGTGCAGATTCTGAGGATTCAAATGGTTTGTTGAAGATTCCGCGACATCTGGTGCAGCTGTCTCATTGGCAAACGGGTTGAAGAACGCATTTGGATCAAAATCTGCAGGTGGGGGTACTTCATTCAGAATATCATCAGCTGGTTCATCATTGTTGGAGGCGGTGTGTTCAACTGTTGTGTTGGAGTCAACTGGTGTAGGTGCATCTTCAACAGTAGTTGTTGTAGCAGGTGTATCAGGTATAGGAATATTATCAGGTTGTGCAGCGGAAACAGCGGATACACCAGGAGTACGTTCATCAATATCGTCACAGAACAGAGGAGCAAATAACCTTTCCATTTGTTGACGAGTTAGCTGAGGGCTTTCTTCAGCTGATGATGGGGGTTGAGGGAAGTTTAAACGGTTGTGACCGGGTTCTAAGCTGTTATACTCAGAAGCCATATCCGTGAGTTCATCGAAACGAGCATGAATCGTTTCCATTACCTCCTTAGTTCGACGATTCCAGATTCGGAAACCTTTAGAATTGTCACAGTATCCAATAAAGACTCCAATATCAGCTTTGGCTTTGAGCTTTCCAAAATCATCACGATCATTATTCGGATAGCAAAGGGATCCAAATACATGAAAGTGTTTGAGGTTCGGTTTATAGTTGTGGACAAGCTCGAAAGGTGTTTTGTTGTGGCGTTTTGTGATCATAGAACGGTTTTGAGTATAGCATGCAGTAGATACAGCTTCTGCCCATAAGTAATCTGGAAGTTTAGCATTGATTAACATTGTTCTTGCAGCTTCCACTAACGTTCGGTTTCGTCTTTCAACAACTCCGTTTTGTTCAGGTGTACGTGCAATAGATGTTTGATGCTGAATTCCCACTTTCTCATAAAATTCACGAAGGGTTTTGTTAACAAATTCAGTTCCTTTGTCTGTTCTGATTATTCGGACGGTGTTGCGGAGCTGAACCTGTATTTTTGTGAGAAAGGTGATGATCATTTGTGGAGCTTGGTCTTTGCTACGAAGGAAGTAGACCCAAGTCCATCGTGAGTAGTCATCGACAATTACTAAGATGTAGCGTTTGCCATTGATCGTTTGCACGCGCATCGGGCCACACAGATCCATGTGAAGAAGATGAAGCACATGCTGAGAGCTGTGTTCCACCTTTGAAGGAAAATGAGCACGAGTGCTTTTCCCTTGTTCACAGGCCGAACAAAGGTGATCTTTTGAATACCGGAATCGTGGGAGTCCTTCAACGAGTTTGTGTCGAGCAAGGTTGGTGATGGTTTGAAAGTTTAGATGTGAGAGACGTCGGTGCCATAGCCTGGATTTTGTAGATGTTGCCTTTGAAAGTAAGCAAATGGGAGAGGAAGCAACCATGTCTTGCATAGAGATAGTGTAGAGACTAGAATTACGCGAGCCAGACATAAGATCGTTTCCTTGTAGATCACGAATGAAACAAGTTTTCTCCCTGAAAGCAACCTCCAGATCTCCATCACAAAATTGACCTACTGAAAATAGATTGTGGCCGAGGCCTTCCACATAATAAACCCTGCTGATTTCGATGTTCCCATTGACATAATCTCCGTAGCCCATGATAGCTGCTAAGTGATCGTTCCCGAATCTGACAGTGCCAATGAACTTTGCAATAAAGTTTGATAACAGTTTAAGGTTGCCTGTCATGTGTCGGGAACATCCGCTATCAACAATCCAGAAAATGATCTGTATCACCTGCATTACACACAGACGACACAGATGGAATAGAAGTAGATGTGGAACCCGAAATGTTAGAGGGTTCCGAAGCAGGTACGTTAGACATACACACATTGACAATTTTAGGCATCCATTTAAATCCTAGTGTGTTATATATCCATTTCTGCCATCTATAACTACTCTTTGCTTTAGTCTTAGTGAAAACACTAGGTGGTACTACATTCTTGGGAGGTGAAGCGGGAGCTACTGTGATAGCAATGGTTGCCTTAGAATCTAAAGAAGGTGGTTTACCAAGCACAGACTTAGAATGATTAGTGGGCCTAGAGGTATTCCGATTCTTAGGATTCCGTAATCGAGAGATTATAGTTTTAGCAACACATTTGTCATGACAATCAGAATTCATACTCTTTCGACAAATAACACAAGGTGCATCAGACTGAATATCAAAAGTACTTAACGGTTTAGCATTCGTTACATCACTATTTGTATTACATTTGCCAGACGCAACATCTATAGTGGAAGCAACATGATTTTTATTCAGAGTCCTAGGGTGTTCTTCTACTTTAGCATTCTTTATTGATCTTTTCTTAGGTCGCAACTTCCTGTTCTTCGATTGAGTGCTCCTAGGCTGTGAAGTGCTGACGTTTGGAAAAGATGCAACTATTCCTGTTTCAGTAGAGGGAAACACATTAGCAACTTGTGATTTGGCAGTGGGAATTCTAGGTTCACGATTACTAAGTGTGACTGGTGCTAATCTCTTAATCACAGTAGGCGGAAGTAGTTCATACTGTCCTAACTTTTCCCGTAACTTAGAGATGGTGTGAATCAGATCTTGATTTTCAGAACGAATATTTCCAGCAAAATTCATGATATCTCTAGTGTGAGCAAGATAGTGATCAAGTTCGTTTGATGCTTCAAGTCGAGTCTTTTTGAGTAAATCAAATATGACACCATATTCCTGTTTAACTTTTAAAAGTTCTTGTTCATATTTTGAGATTTGACTTTTCAAAGACACGTTTTGATCATCCAGTTGATCAAGTTTAGGATCAGAAGATTTTGCACTCAACTGAGCGATTTTCTTTTGAAAACTAAGTTGATGATTGTGAATATCTTTTTCACACCAATGAAGACGACGTTTTGCATTGTAAATTTCCGTGTGTAATCGTTTATTTTCAGCTTTTAAAGACTCGATCTGAAGCACATTATCGGTGTTCTCAACAGTTACAACAGTTTCAACAATATCAGCAGAGATGTAATCAGATGCAAATGGCAAAGCATGAAGTAACACAACATTATGGATATCAGCACAGATAACATCTTCCAAGAGTCGATCAACATCTTTTCTCAACAGTTTCTTTTTGCGTTTTGTGTTAGAAATAGATGTTTCTGTTTTCTCGAAAACGTTTTTCATTACCCCAAGTTCCTTATGAAAATCCTTTTCCCAGGCGATTGCACAACTTTTCAAGTTTTTAACATTAGGTAAAAGATTTTTCTGAAAAATGTCTCTTTGTTCTCGCGCCAGAGGCGATTGAAAATGTTCAACTTTGATTTCAGATCGATATTCTATCTCATGTTGTAAAATTTTGAGGTCAGCCATGAAAATGTCAAAATATCGAAGGATTTTTCGATTTTCAGGTTTTGAGTTTACTTCACTAATGGAAGGTAAAGGACCATAAGTTTGTGCAAATTCTGTTTTGGGATTAACATTAGAAGACTCAGGTGTTTTGATGATAACCCTTGGTGTGTTAGAAGAATCCGTTGGTGTGACGAAAGTGACCGCGTTTTTATAATTAAAAGGTTTGTTGTAAACAACATTTTTTAATTTTGATCGACTCTCGTCTTCTGCATCTAATTCCTCTTGACGATGATATTCAACAACACTCATGACAGTATTATCAATTTTGTATTCTGCACTGGAAACTTCAGGAGTTGGTTTGAATGTTTTTAGTGAAAGCTTTGGTTTGTAATCAGCTAGATTTTTTCCATATCCTTTTGGATTGGGTTTTAAGGTAAACTTTTCAATAGCTGTTACGGATTCACCATGTTTGTAAACAACAGTTTTAAACTCTTTAAGTTTGTTTTGCAAGCCGAGAATTTCGTCAAGAAGGTCATCTACCCGATTCGTTGAATGCTTTTTGTATGCGAAGAACTGTTTTGGACAATTTAACAACTCAGCCTTAGCTTTTTGATTTTCCAAGGTGAGAGCGTTAATTTGCTTTTTATGTTCGTGTTTCAGTTGTTCTAATTCAGACAACAAAGCATTCTTCGAGGTGGCTAGATCACGCATCTGTCTCTCTAAGTATTTTTCATTTTGATGAGATTTTGCAAAAGCGGCTTCAAAACCTTTTTCACGCTTTTCTTGAGTTTTGAAAAAGTTGAGTTGCATTTGTAAGCATTCAAAATCCTTGGTTAACAGTGCATTTTTACTTTTTAAAGATTGATTTAATGCATAACATTCCTCCATTTTGATTTTATGGTCTTGAATTAACCGAGCAAAATCCGGATGAGGCAACAGATCATCTTGTTCAATGTGAGTCTCAACATGATCATTCTTGAGATCCTCAAGTACGACCACGGAGTCAATTTGATTATCAAAGGAAACCATAAGGTCATCTTGATCGTCAAATGTAACTACAGGGTTAACTTGAAAATCATCAGAAAAAGATGTAGAAGACTCATTTTGAACAGTCTGATCCGTGCCGGATTCAGATATTGGCGGAGAGATTAGTTCAGATATGATGATGGTTTGTTCGGGTACCTGAGACAAGCCATCCGTGTCATACACTGGGCCTGTATCACTCATGTGCAGCTCATGCATATTAGCCATCAACATAACAGCTGCATTAGCCTGCAAGTCCTCCATATCATCATCTGAGTCTGCATCTGCCATAAAGCTCTGTTCTTTGTCTGTAAGAGATCCACCAGCTTCATCCTTAAGAGCAAAAAGTAAAGCCTCTTTGAAATAAGCACTGCCCCTAGTCCTAGGCTTTGGGCATGCATTAGCCATGTGTCCCTTCTCATTGCAGTTGTAGCATCTAAGACCATTTATCCGATTCTGAGCATTTCCCTGTTCCATCACTTGAGCTCTGTTGTTATTCCTACCCACAGCATTAAACCCTTGACCACCGCCCAACTGACGACCATAATCACGATTCTGAACTTCAACACGTCCATTGTTTACAACAGCTTGAATCCGTGTGTTAGATGAGGAACGAATGCGATTGTTGGATTTGTTGGTGTAACGGCCAAAAGCATTAGCAATCATCACAAATCCTTGTTGCAATGCTTCGAATGGATCGATTTCCTCAGTAGCTTCACTGACATATGCTTGAGCATTGTTGCTGTATGGAACCAATTGATTTTGTTGAGGTTGAGGTTGCTGTGAAGGTGTGTTTGAAGCAGTTGGTTGAGTTGCTGGTTGAGAGGGATAATTCTGTTGAGCATACAAGGCAAGTTGTTGATTGTCCGGTTGTGACTGTTTAGCAATTTGAGCACGGAGAATACTTTCCCGATCAACTTCCTTTTCATGAGGCTTCAAGTAATCGTACAACAATCCATAGGTAGAATGATGCATATTCTTCGCTTGACGGAGAAAAATGACATACTTCTCCCATTCTGGACCAAGACTACTCAGGAACTTAGTATTCACTGCAATTCGTGGCATGATGATGTTGTGTTTCTCAAAATCATTGATGATGTCTGAAAATCGATGATGATAGGACTCTAGTGTCTCTCCAGGTTCAATCATGAAGTGTTCATAAGCCAAGTAAATTTTGGATTCCAAATCCTCCTGATTGAGTACAGATCCTTCCATAAGAAGACGAATATGATCCCACATTTTTTGTGCAGTCTTTTGAGCATCAACACTACGAAGAATTGGGTTTGGTAATCCTAAGAGGATGTATTCCATTGCAAGTTCATCAGCTTCATAGTGTAGAAGTTCTGTGGGATTTAAATCTGCAACAGTAGCAATGTTGGGTTGTTCATCTCTTGGTGGAACAGCAGTTGGATCCCCGGGTACAATGACAGTAGGCATCTCAAATAGACCTTCCAAGATAACCTTCTTTAAGAACTTTCCATGTGGCTTCTTTAGATCACAAAACCTAAAGAACCTTATCACCCATTGATCGTAGTTTCCTGGAGTGAGCATTGGAGGTCTATCAAGTGATCCAGCTTCATGAATTGATTGTTGGCTGCTTAAAGCTTCACACATCTTTGCAAACCAAGTGGGTTCCTTCATAGTGCTTCGTGATGGATGTTGATTGAAATCGTTTGTGTAGGGTAGAACTTGAAGACTTGGTGATGGTTGAACCATTTGTGGTTGTGGAATTGCACCAAGTTGTGGAGTATGTTGCTGATTAAATTGTTGTTGATAAATAGCTTGTTGTTGATTCCATTGTTGATGTTGTGGAGTTAATTGTTGTTGTTGTTGATGATTATAAGTGTGAGGGAAATAGTTAGAGTATGGTGGTTGAGACATGATGATAAACTTGTGTGGTAAAAATGGATCTTTGTAGTCGAATGAACCTTTGTTGATGAAGTGTCCTTAGGCGTAGAAAAGACAAGAACCAAGTAGCACTTATGCGTAAAAATACCAAAAGTTACGCGTAACAAAGGAGTTACGCGTAGGTTTTAGCTTACGCGTAAGTAGGTAAAACACTAAAGTTATGCGTAGACAAAAGTTAGGCGTAGAAACGTAGGCGTAGGATTACCTTATGCGTAGACCTTAGTTTACGCGTAAAGTGAATCTTATGCGTAGGATTTCTACGCGTAAGCTTATGCTTATGCGTAATTTTAGGGTTTTTGCCCAAATGATCTTTTACACTTCACAATGCAAAAGATATCCAAAGTCGACGTATTTTCAGACTTATCCAAGTAAGAAAACACGGAATAAACCAGAAAATTGAAGATCAAACCAAGGAAAATCTTACGCGTAATATTAGGGTTTTGATACGCGTAGGATTACTCGTAATTTTGATTTTGCCCAAATGTATTTCTAAACCAGATTTTTGTTATGGAATAGCTTCAATAGTACCAAAAGAACACAAAAGTGTGAATTTTGATGTACCAAAACTGCTAAACGGGTTACGCGTAGAACGACACCCACGAACAAAAACAAGCTTAAAAACGTAAATCCACGCGTAAAGTTTGAAACTTTTTGCTAAAAACAAGTATTTTAACACCTCAAAACATTGAAAGTACAAGAATCTTGGATTAAAAAGTGTAAAAAACGAGTTTTTAAGATAACCAAAGATTGCGTTATCTTTACGCGTAAGACCCAAAACCAAAACTTCAAAAACAAACGAGTACACCCAACTATTTGGCGATTGATACCACTGTTAGGTCACAAATTTTACAAACACAAGTTATAGAGAAAGAGATAAGGCGATTGAACAAGTAAACAAGCACACACACACGAAATACTAGAACAGTTAGGCGTAGAGAGTATGTGAAAGAGTAACTTGAACAACCAACCCTCAAATGAGGGTTTACAAGATTATTTATAGGAGGGAACCTAGGGCAACACTCCTAGTTCCCATCCTTTCTTATGTGGGCTTGGGCCTAAGCTTATGGGCCTTCTACATAAGCTTGACCTTAAACAAACATAAAGGCCATAATAAAGCTACCTATTACATATGAGATATAAATACTTGAAATACTGTTTAGGAGTGATTCCAACAGAAGGCGCTATCAAAATGCAAAAGTGGGTCATGCTTGTAGCATGCCACATGTTCACTTACACGCTCAGAGACTCCGCACGAATATGGTGGAACGGACAGAAGTTGGGGAGCATTATGAGTCTAGATGATCTTAAGGCTAAGTTCCGGTTACACTTTAGCCAGCAGAAGAAGTACACCAAAACTCACCTAACCGTGCACACCATCAAACAAAGGGACAACGAAAGTACGAGGGCCTTCGTTACCAGGTACACTGATGAAACCTTGCAAATTCTAGGGTTACACTAAGATCAGAGGATCTCTGGCTTCGTACATGGCCTTCGGACTCGAATCTTGGTGGAATTCCAGTCCACCGACCTTCCCAACACCTACAAAGCCTTGCTTGAGAAGGCTTACACCTGGATTGAATCTAAGGAGGTAGCAGCAAACGGGGCTCCGATAGAGCAAAAGGAAGCGTCTGACAAATTCTCTAGAGGGTCCTTCTCTAAGGCGAGATCACGAGCATTCTACAAGTCATCCAAGCAAGGGGTCCTTGATTGATTTGTTCCTCCGCAAGATTTCTGTAGCGAAGATCTTGTATTTGATATTTCACATATTTGTTGTGTAATAGTCGTGTTGGTTTGGTCCACCGTGTTACAGACTCGGTATTTAGCTTTGTACCGGAAAAAGGTGTAAGCAACGTTGTGAAGGCTTCTCCGCCAAGTGAAGGAGTTTGTTGACATAGTGCTTGAACTCTCGAGTAGGTGACTTGGGGAGTGGAGTAGGGCAAGGAAGGTGTCCTTGTAGCCGAACCACTATAAATCAGTTGTGTCATTTCTATCCCTTTGCTTTACTTTATTTACTTGCTTTATCATTAGATCTATACTTTCTCTACATCCATAAGATCTCATATATTAACGAATCTAAAGTTTTTGAAACTAACTTAAAATCGGCAAAACTATTCAACCCCCCTTCTAGTTTTCCACACTTTCGATTGAATTTGAGGGTTTGTGTTTGTTATGTGCTTGATAGCTGATGAGGTACCCTCCGAGTAGCTTGGAGGACACTCCTCCGAGACGTGTCGAAGCCCTTCCGTACGAAGGCCCAGGTTAGGATTCCAAAATATCCACAGGCGTCAAACCATTCGTTGGCACGAAGGTTACCTTAGGGGAATTCGCCATTCGCAGTCCTAAGCCCTTCGGGGTATGGTGGACGAAGGAACAATGGATAAGGAACCTCCTGACTTAGTCAAACCCACGATCTCCCTCTCTCTCTTGGCTTCCCCGTCAAGTCTGAGAACGTGGGTCACTAACCCCTAACGGTTATCCACAATCATAGGACGCCCCCATGACCTCCGACATTCATGCAAGAGTGCCTCTAACCGTATTTCTTTCACTATAAATAGGTTAGACGGACAATGGTTTATGGTATGCTCATTGTTCACTCATCTTTTTACTCACACACACTTATATAACCATAACTCATACTTACTCTCACGCCGGAGGTGGTTCGCATGGTCCTACCCCTGCGTAATCACTTAACGTAGTGTCGTAGTATTTCTTATTCTCAGGTTACAGGCGAGTCTTGGCTGGAACATATACCCCTCATTACTTTGATCCTCATCGAAGCCTGGTAGTGCAATCTTTTGTACAATCAGTGGCACCATCCGTGGGACCACAACTATTAGTCCCGTAATCACCCCGTCCTAATACCCTAACCAACTACACTACTTTTTCGGCATGGAACCAGGAAGAGAAGATTCACCTCCACCAGATTTCTCTACTCTGGTCCCACTTACCACAACTAACACCGACAATCTCGCCCCCATAACAGCCTCAACATTTACCACACGATCTCGTTTGGAAACTACTCCCGTGCATCACGCCTCAACATCCGCTAACCCTATTCCTAACATTAGCCCCGCCTTTGTTGAGGCAAACTTTGATGCCTTAGATTCTTTGCTAAGGGCTCGCAAGAGACAAGTTCGCAATACTGAGATGCAGAGGGAGTTGGAATACTCCGGTGAGGAGTATGACGAGGACATCGAAGCAGAGGGCAGACCTCAATCTATAGGCAGGGGACGCACGGCCCTGCGAAATGGTTCTCCTTCCATTAGAAGGTCAAATGGAAGAACGGTGGGTTTTGAAGAAGGACCCAAAGGAAATCCGAGAAGAAGGGAAAGAATGCATGGTAAAAGGAGGGGCGAGAACTCCAACGAAGGAAGCCACCCGGTAGGAAACGGAGGGGTAAACCTGCCCCCTCTTCTTGCTGCTCACTTGGGAAGAGAAGGGACAGGGGCTCCAGTACCCCCCTCTTATGTTTCGAGTGTTGGAGATCCACCTCCATACTCCAACATGAATCAGTTACCCCCTCCGGGAATGAATCCCTACCTACCTGCTCAAACCTACAACACTTACCCTCCAAATGGTTCACTCCCTAACCAGAATTACCAGCAAATGTCCTATGGACAGGTTCCTACGCAATCAATGGGGGTATACCCTTTGTATCAACCCTCTACTGTTTATCCTACCTACTCACAACCATTTCCTAACCCGTATAACCCCACACCTGTTTATCCGCCTCCATACAACCCTTACTGTACCAAAGCCTCTGGAGCTTGCACACCTTTCATAAAGTGGATCGAGGACTAACCCTTACCTGACGATGTGAAGATGCCTACCCACATAGGCACCTACGATGGGAAAGGCGATCTTGATAACTTTCTCCACTTATTCAAAGTCGCTATCAAAATGCAAAAGTGGGTCATGCCTGTAGCATGCCACATGTTCACTTACACGCTCAGAGACTCCGCACGAATATGGTGGAACGGACAGAAGTTGGGGAGCATTATGAGTCTAGATGATCTTAAGGCTAAGTTCCGGTTACACTTTAGCCAGCAGAAGAAGTACACCAAAACTCACCTAACCGTGCACACCATCAAACAAAGGGACAACGAAAGTACGAGGGCCTTCGTTACCAGGTATAATGATGAAACCTTGCAAATTCTAGGGTTACACTAAGATCAGAGGATCTCTGGCTTCGTACATGGCCTTCGGACTCGAAGCTTGGTGGAATTCCTGTCCACCGACCTTCCCAACACCTACAAATCCTTGATTGAGAAGGATTACACCTGGATTGAATCTAAGGAGGTAGCAGCAAACGGGGCTCCGATAGAGCAAAAGGAAGCGTCTGACAAATTCTCTAGAGGGTCCTCCTGGGAAGGATCCAAAAACAAGAAGAAGAACAAAGACCGCTTCACTCCTTACAACAAAGGTCTGAACCATGGACTCTTGGCAAACTTGGTTAAATCTCCTCGAGAGATCCTAGCCACCGAGAAAGCCGAAAAGCCTTTCGATCCCCCGCCTCGGATGATAGCACGGAACAAGGCCAGAGACATGTCCAAGTATTGCCATTTCCATAAAGATCATGGACATGACACGAATAATTGCAGGGAACTAAAGAAGCAAATCGAAGAGGCGGTACGATCCGGGCGGTTAGCACATCTGGTCAAAGGCATCAAGAAGGGAAAGGACAAGTTCTCCGATACTCAACTAGGAGAATGGAAGGGGAACAAGAAGGATACTACACCAGCAGAAGCTCCAATACTAATGGTACGCAGACATGATACCACCTTGAAAAGGAAGGAAGCAGAGGGAGAGCTGGGAAGCGTAGGGGAAATAACCTTCCCTTACATATTGGAGAAGACACCTTCGACTGACCCCGTTATCATCAAGGTACAAATCTCAAACAGGGAGGTAAACCGAGCATATATGGATTGTGGAAGCTCCTGCGAAATCATCTATGAGCATTGTTTCCTAAATCTCAAGGCATCCATACGCTCACGGAGGGTAGACTCAAAGGCACCACTAGTAGGGTTCTCCGGTGAACACTCATGGCCTCTGGGAGAAGTACCGTTGGAAATCACCATAGGCAAAGGCCCCTTATCCCGCATGGAAACACTCATGTTCGTCATCGAAAGGTCAGATTCTCCTTATAATTTGTTAATAGGGAGAACAGCTATGCAAATAATGGGAATTGTTGTTTCCACCATACATGCTGCTATTAAGTTCCAAACTCCCTTCAGAGTAGGAACTATTCATTCTAGTTATGGAGCGGATAAGGGTGTATACGGTGTCAAAAAGATCAGAGAGGAATCGGAGGAGTCTCCGATGGCAATTCTTAGCTGCACAGATGCAGAGGAACGAGTGGTAATAAAATCTAGCTACCCTGAACAAACGGTGGTAGTAGGAAAACAACTCCCGGAAAATTTCAAGGCGAAGCTCGTCGAACTGTTGCGGACTAACCTTGATGTTTTTGCATGGAAATATTCTGACATGAAAGGGATTCCGAGAACTTTGCTGATAGATGGACAGCCCTTCGGAACGGAGCATAAACTCAATGAGTACAAGCACATTGAGCCAACAAAGCAGAAAAAGAGAAGCCTTGCCCCCGAGAGAAATGCCGCAGCCTGCAAAGAAGTTGACGAACTCACACAAGCAGGCATCCTGAGGGAGGTCAAATACCAAACTTGGGTAGCCAACCCAGTGCTGGTGAAAAAGGGCGACGGAGGGTGGCGCATGTGCGTGTATTTCACTGACATCAACAAAGCATGCCCAAAGGATTGCTACCCCCTACCAGAAATTGACTGGAAGGTAGAATCCTTGGCAGGTTTCCGGTTAAAATGCTTCTTAGATGCCTATAAAGGGTATCATCAGATCCAGATGGCAAAGGAAGACGAGGAAAAGACAGCCTTATACACAAGCAAAGGTGTCTACTGTTACAGAAAAATGCCCTTCGGTTTGAAGAATGCAGGGGCGACTTATAAACGTCTCGTAGATAAAGCCTTCAACAAACAGATAGGCAGAAATCTCTAGGCCTACGTTGATGACATGGTTATCAAGAGCAAGACGGAGGAGGACCTACTCCTCGATGTACAGGAAACGTTTTACCAGCTTCGGGCGATTAACATGAAGCTGAACCCTAAGAAATGCTCCTTCGGTGTCGAAGAGGGACAATTCCTAGGGCATTTAATCACCAAACAGGGAATAAAAGCTAATCCCTCTAAAGTCAAGGCAATTTCCGATCTCCAAGCCCCTAAGTGTCTAAAGGATGTGCAGAGCCTAAATGGGAAGCTGGCAACCTTAAGCCGATTTTTATCGAAAGGAGCGGACATGTCCCTACCATTCTTCAAAACACTCAAAGGATGCGTGGACAAGAAAACTTTTCAATGGAGCCAGGATGCGGAGGCTGCTTTTCAGAAGATGAAGGAGTTTATCGAATTCCTTCCAACACTCACAGCCCCAATCAAAGGCGAAGTGTTGTTCATGTACTTAGCATCCTCAATGGAGAGTGTTAGCGCAGTTCTTATGGCGGAACGGGACAAGCGACAAATCCCCATTTACTTTGTTAGCAGGGTCCTACAAGGAGCAAAGATTAACTATCCAGCATTGGAGAAGTTAATACTCGCCTTACTCTACGCAGCAAGGAGGCTCCGACGCTATTTTCAGGCCCATCCAGTTAGAGTCTTAACCGACAAGCCACTAAAACAGATCTTGTCGAAACCTGAAAAGTCAGGGAGAGTGGCTAAATGAGCTATTGAGCTTGGAGAACATGAAATCGAGTTCAAAGGATGAAACTCTATTAAAGGGCAGATTCTCGCAGACTTCTTAGTATAAACACCTTCCGAACCTGACACAGGAAAGGAAGAGCCCAAAACTAACCTCTCTCAAGTGCAGGTTGAATCGAAGCTTTACACAGACGGAGCATCCAGCTCCGATGGTTCTGGAGCAGGTCTAATGTTGGTTAGTCCTGAAGGGAAGGAGCATACACATGCTCTTCGGTTTGAGTTCGAAGCTACGAACAACGAAGCGGAATATGAAGCGCTGCTAGCAGGACTCCGATTAGCTAAAGATATGGAGGTCAAAGCTCTCGCTGTTTTCGTAGACTCCCAGTTGGTCGCAAACCAAGTAACAGGCTCCTATGAAGCAAGGCAACCTGTCATCAAACAGTACTTGGAGAAAACGAAAGAGATGCTGGAAAACTTCGATTCCTACACCATCCAGCATGTTCGTAGGAATCAGAATAAGAAAGCAGACGCACTAAGTAAGCTAGCTTCAATGGCCTTCGCTCATCTCACTAAAGAAGTGCTCGTGGAAGTCCTTCCTGAAAGATCCATTTATCTTAGCTATAAGAGAGAATGTGAGAGAGAATGAATTGTGTGTGAGACAAAAGTAAGTTTAGCCACTTCCATGATAGCGAGAAATTTTGAGAATGGGAGACCAAGGCACGTCGAAAATAGAGAAAAATACAATGGCAAGAACTTAGGAACTAACTTCATCGGGGGGAAACGTAACCCGACGATTTTATTTATGTTTTTCACGGGGGAGTGGGGGATGGGGAAGTTATGGATGATTTTCAGGAAATACGGCATTATTTTGACATGTTCATGGCACAAAGGAGACTACGTAATGGGTTCCGAAATGGTTTTATTAGTTACAAATTCATTGGTGATGGGGAGATTCTGTTGGGACAATTTCAAAACATAAAATTTGAAGATAAATTTTTAAGAGTGTACGTGACATATGATAGAAGAGGAAGTGGAAATAGGGGATTAATGGATAAAGGCGTTGGATGTAGTAGTCGGTTTAACAACATGAACGTTAGGAGCTGGCAGAAGGTCAAAAAAAGGACATAAAACAATGACAAGCTTAGTTTTGAGAAAGTGGTCAATGGAGAAGACAAAAGATGTGACGAGGAAATCAAGATAAGGAATGAATATTGAGCAATAGGGCATACAGAGAATTATGAAAGGGATAACTTAAAAAAGGAATATCAGTACGAGGGAAGGACTATCATTGCCGAAAATAACAAGTACAATGGAGAGGTGTTGGGAAAAAGCGGTGTAGGGGAGGTTAAAGAAAGGTTTTTTTTTCTTTTTTTTTGAAATTACCAATACTTTGTGAAAAGCAAGGTGATAAGGATTTAAAATAAACGTTTTTAGGGGGTCATTTAAGCCCTAAGTCGTTACATTTTATATCTGTTACTGCTTAACATCATTACTTTTCACATTTTAGGTCTTTTGAAAGCAAATGGCTGGATTAAAGCATATTTGGATGAAAAGGACCGAAAACATGAAGAAAACGACAAAAGTGGGTCATGCCTGTAGCATGCCACATGTTCACTTACACGCTCAGAGACTCCGCAAGAATATGGTGGAACGGACAGAAGTTGGGGAGAATTATGAGTCTAGATGATCTTAAGGCTAAGTTCCGGTTACACTTTAGCCAGCATAAGAAGTACACCAAAACTCACCTAACCGTGCACACCATCAAACAAAGGGACAACGAAAGTACGAGGGCCTTCGTTACCAGGTACACTGATGAAACCTTGCAAATTCTAGGGTTACACTAAGATCAGAGGATCTCTGGCTTCGTACATGGCCTTCGGACTCGAATCTTGGTGGAATTCCAGTCCACCGACCTTCCCAACACCTACAAAGCCTTGCTTGAGAAGGCTTACACCTGGATTGAATCTAAGGAGGTAGCAGCAAACGGGGCTCCGATAGAGCAAAAGGAAGCGTCTGACAAATTCTCTAGAGGGTCCTTCTCTAAGGCGAGATCACGAGCAATCTACAAGTCATCCAAGCAAGGGGTCCTTGATTGATTTGTTCCTCCGCAAGATTTCTGTAGCGAAGATCTTGTATTTGATATTTCACATATTTGTTGTGTAATAGTCGTGTTGGTTTGGTCCACCGTGTTACAGACTCGGTATTTAGCTTTGTACCGGAAAAAGGTGTAAGCAACGTTGTGAAGGCTTCTCCGCCAAGTGAAGGAGTTTGTTGACATAGTGCTTGAACTCTCGAGTAGGTGACTTGGGGAGTGGAGTAGGGCAAGGAAGGTGTCCTTGTAGCCGAACCACTATAAATCAGTTGTGTCATTTCTATCCCTTTGCTTTACTTTATTTACTTGCTTTATCATTAGATCTATACTTTCTCTACATCCATAAGATCTCATATATTAACGAATCTAAAGTTTTTGAAACTAACTTAAAATCGGCAAAACTATTCAACCCCCCTTCTAGTTTTCCACACTTTCGATTGAATTTGAGGGTTTGTGTTTGTTATGTGCTTGATAGCTGATGAGGTACCCTCCGAGTAGCTTGGAGGACACTCCTCCGAGACGTGTCGAAGCCCTTCCGTACGAAGGCCCAGGTTAGGATTCCAAAATATCCACAGGCGTCAAACCATTCGTTGGCACGAAGGTTACCTTAGGGGAATTCGCCATTCGCAGTCCTAAGCCCTTCGGGGTATGGTGGACGAAGGAACAATGGATAAGGAACCTCCTGACTTAGTCAAACCCACGATCTCCCTCTCTCTCTTGGCTTCCCCGTCAAGTCTGAGAACGTGGGTCACTAACCCCTAACGGTTATCCACAATCATAGGACGCCCCCATGACCTCCGACATTCATGCAAGAGTGCCTCTAACCGTATTTCTTTCACTATAAATAGGTTAGACGGACAATGGTTTATGGTATGCTCATTGTTCACTCATCTTTTTACTCACACACACTTATATAACCATAACTCATACTTACTCTCACGCCGGAGGTGGTTCGCAGGGTCCTACCCCTGCGTAATCACTTAACGTAGTGTCGTAGTATTTCTTATTCTCAGGTTACAGGCGAGTCTTGGCTGGAACATATACCCCTCATTACTTTGATCCTCATCGAAGCCTGGTAGTGCAATCTTTTGTACAATCAGTGGCACCATCCGTGGGACCACAACTATTAGTCCCGTAATCACCCAGTCCTAATACCCTAACCAACTACACTACTTTTTCGGCATGGAACCAGGAAGAGAAGATTCACCTCCACCAGATTTCTCTACTCTGGTCCCACTAACCACAACTAACACCGACAATCTCGCCCCCATAACAGCCTCAACATTTACCACACGATCTCGTTTGGAAACTACTCCCGTGCATCACGCCTCAACATCCGCTAACCCTATTCCTAACATTAGCCCCGCCTTTGTTGAGGCAAACTTTGAGGCCTTAGATTCTTTGCTAAGGGCTCGCAAGAGACAAGTTCGCAATACTGAGATGCAGAGGGAGTTGGAATACTCCGGTGAGGAGTATGACGGGGACATCAAAGCAGAGGGCAGACCTCAATCTGTAGGCAGGGGACGCACGGCCCTGCGAAATGGTTCTCCTTCCATTAGAAGGTCAAATGGAAGAACGGTGGGTTTTGAAGAAGGACCCAAAGGAAATCCGAGAAGAAGGGAAAGAATGCATGGTAAAAGGAGGGGCGAGAACTCCAACGAAGGAAGCCACCCGGTAGGAAACGGAGGGGTAAACCTGCCCCCTCTTCTTGCTGCTCACTTGGGAAGAGAAGGGACAGGGGCTCCAGTACCCCCCTCTTATGTTTCGAGTGTCGGAGATCCACCTCCATACTCCAACATGAATCAGTTACCCCCTCCGGGAATGAATCCCTACCTACCTGCTCAAACCTACAACACTTACCCTCCAAATGGTTCACTCCCTAACCAGAATTACCAGCAAATGTCCTATGGACAGGTTCCTACGCAATCAATGGGGGTATACCCTTTGTATCAACCCTCTACTGTTTATCCTACCTACTCACAACCATTTCCTAACCCGTATAACCCCACACCTGTTTATCCGCCTCCATACAACCCTTACTGTACCAAAGCCTCTGGAGCTTGCACACCTTTCATAAAGTGGATCGAGGACTAACCCTTACCTGACGATGTGAAGATGCCTACCCACATAGGCACCTACGATGGGAAAGGCGATCTTGATAACTTTCTCCACTTATTCAAAGTCGCTATCAAAATGCAAAAGTGGGTCATGCCTGTAGCATGCCACATGTTCACTTACACGCTCAGAGACTCCGCACGAATATGGTGGAACGGACAGAAGTTGGGGAGCATTATGAGTCTAGATGATCTTAAGGCTAAGTTCCGGTTACACTTTAGCCAGCAGAAGAAGTACACCAAAACTCACCTAACCGTGCACACCATCAAACAAAGGGACAACGAAAGTACGAGGGCCTTCGTTACCAGGTATAATGATGAAACCTTGCAAATTCTAGGGTTACACTAAGATCAGAGGATCTCTGGCTTCGTACATGGCCTTCGGACTCGAAGCTTGGTGGAATTCCTGTCCACCGACCTTCCCAACACCTACAAAGCCTTGATTGAGAAGGCTTACACCTGGATTGAATCTAAGGAGGTAGCAGCAAACGGGGCTCCGATAGAGCAAAAGGAAGCGTCTGACAAATTCTCTAGAGGGTCCTCCTGGGAAGGATCCAAAAACAAGAAGAAGAACAAAGACCGCTTCACTCCTTACAACAAAGGTCTGACCATGGACTCTTGGCAAACTTGGTTAAATCTCCTCGAGAGATCCTAGCCACCGAGAAAGCCGAAAAGCCTTTCGATCCCCCGCCTCGGATGATAGCACGGAACAAGGCCAGAGACATGTCCAAGTATTGCCATTTCCATAAAGATCATGGACATGACACAAATAATTGCAGGGAACTAAAGAAGCAAATCGAAGAGGCGGTACGATCCGGGTGGTTAGCACATCTGGTCAAAGGCATCAAGAAGGGAAAGGACAAGTTCTCCGATACTCAACTAGGAGAATGGAAGGGGAACAAGAAGGATACTACACCAGCAGAAGCTCCAATACTAATGGTACGCAGACATGATACCACCTTGAAAAGGAAGGAAGCAGAGGGAGAGCTGGGAAGCGTAGGGGAAATAACCTTCCCTTACATATTGGAGAAGAAACCTTCGACTGACCCCGTTATCATCAAGGTACAAATCTCAAACAGGGAGGTAAACCGAGCATATATGGATTGTGGAAGCTCCTGCGAAATCATCTATGAGCATTGTTTCCTAAATCTCAAGGCATCCATACGCTCACGGAGGGTAGACTCAAAGGCACCACTAGTAGGGTTCTCCGGTGAACACTCATGGCCTCTGGGAGAAGTACCGTTGGAAATCACCATAGGCAAAGGCCCCTTATCCCGCACGGAAACACTCATGTTCGTCATCGAAAGGTCAGATTCTCCTTATAATTTGTTAATAGGGAGAACAGCTATGCAAATAATGGGAATTGTTGTTTCCACCATACATGCTGCTATTAAGTTCCAAACTCCCTTCAGAGTAGGAACTATTCATTCTAGTTATGGAGCGGATAAGGGTGTATACGGTGTCAAAAAGATCAGAGAGGAATCGGAGGAGTCTCTGATGGCAATTCTTAGCTGCACAGATGCAGAGGAACGAGTGGTAATAAAATCTAGCTACCCTGAACAAACGGTGGTAGTAGGAAAACAACTCCCGGAAAATTTCAAGGCGAAGCTCGTCGAACTGTTGCGGACTAACCTTGATGTTTTTGCTTGGAAATATTCTGACATGAAAGGGGTTCCGAGAACTTTGCTGATAGATGGACAGCCCTTCGGAACGGAGCATAAACTCAATGAGTACAAGCACATTGAGCCAACAAAGCAGAAAAAGAGAAGCCTTGCCCCCGAGAGAAATGCCGCAGCCTGCAAAGAAGTTGACGAACTCACACAAGCAGGCATCCTGAGGGAGGTCAAATACCAAACTTGGGTAGCCAACCCAGTGCTGGTGAAAAAGGGCGACGGAGGGTGGCGCATGTGCGTGTATTTCACTGACATCAACAAAGCATGCCCAAAGGATTGCTACCCCCTACCAGAAATTGACTGGAAGGTAGAATCCTTGGCAGGTTTCCGGTTAAAATGCTTCTTAGATGCCTATAAAGGGTATCATCAGATCCAGATGGCAAAGGAAGACGAGGAAAAGACAGCCTTATACACAAGCAAAGGTGTCTACTGTTACAGAAAAATGCCCTTCGGTTTGAAGAATGCAGGGGCGACTTATAAACGTCTCGTAGATAAAGCCTTCAACAAACAGATAGGCAGAAATCTCGAGGCCTACATTGATGACATGGTTATCAAGAGCAAGACGGAGGAGGACCTACTCCTCGATGTACAGGAAACGTTTTACCAGCTTCGGGCGATTAACATGAAGCTGAACCCTAAGAAATGCTCCTTCGGTGTCGAAGAGGGACAATTCCTAGGGCATTTAATCACCAAACAGGGAATAAAAGCTAATCCCTCTAAAGTCAAGGCAATTTCCGATCTCCATGCCCCTAAGTGTCTAAAGGATGTGCAGAGCCTAAATGGGAAGCTGGCAACCTTAAGCCGATTTTTATCGAAAGGAGCGGACATGTCCCTACCATTCTTCAAAACACTCAAAGGATGCGTGGACAAGAAAACTTTTCAATGGAGCCAGGATGCGGAGGCTGCTTTTCAGAAGATGAAGGAGTTTATCGAAATCCTTCCAACACTCACAGCCCCAATCAAAGGCGAAGTGTTGTTCATGTACTTAGCATCCTCAATGGAGAGTGTTAGCGCAGTTCTTATGGCGGAACGGGACAAGCGACAAATCCCCATTTACTTTGTTAGCAGGGTCCTACAAGGAGCAAAGATTAACTATCCAGCATTGGAGAAGTTAATACTCGCCTTACTCTACGCAGCAAGGAGGCTCCGACGCTATTTTCAGGCCCATCCAGTTAGAGTCTTAACCGACAAGCCACTAAAACAGATCTTGTCGAAACCGGAAAAGTCAGGGAGAATGGCTAAATGAGCTATTGAGCTTGGAGAACATGAAATCGAGTTCAAAGGACGAAACTCTATTAAAGGGCAGATTCTCGCAGACTTCTTAGTAGAAACACCTTCCGAACCTGACCCAGGAAAGGAAGAGCCCAAAACTAACCTCTCTCAAGTGCAGGTTGAATGGAAGCTTTACACAGACGGAGCATCCAGCTCCGATGGTTCTGGAGCAGGTCTAATGTTGGTTAGTCCTGAAGGGAAGGAGCATACACATGCTCTTCGGTTTGAGTTCGAAGCTACGAACAACGAAGCGGAATATGAAGCGCTGCTAGCAGGACTCCGATTAGCTAAAGATATGGAGGTCAAAGCTCTCGCTGTTTTCGTAGACTCCCAGTTGGTCGCAAACCAAGTAACAGGCTCCTATGAAGCAAGGCAACCTGTCATCAAACAGTACTTGGAGAAAACGAAAGAGATGCTGGAAAACTTCGATTCCTACACCATCCAGCATGTTCGGAGGAATCAGAATAAGAAAGCAGACGCACTAAGTAAGCTAGCTTCAATGGCCTTCGCTCATCTCACTAAAGAAGTGCTCGTGGAAGTCCTTCCTGAAAGATCCATTTATCTTAGCTATAAGAGAGAATGTGAGAGAGAATGAATTGTGTGTGAGACAAAAGTAAGTTTAGCCACTTCCATGATAGCGAGAAATTTTGAGAATGGGAGACCAAGGCACGTCGAAAATAGAGAAAAATACAATGGCAAGAACTTAGGAACTAACTTCATCGGGGAGAAACGTAACCCGACGATTTTATTTATGTTTTTCACGGGGGAGTGGGGGATGGGGAAGTTATGGATGATTTTCAAGAAATACGGCATTATTTTGACATGTTCATGGCACAAAGGAGACTACGTAATGGGTTCCGAAATGGTTTTATTAGTTACAAATTCATTGGTGATGGGGAGATTCTGTTGGGACAATTTCAAAACATAAAATTTGAAGATAAATTATTAAGAGTGTACGTGACATATGATAGAAGAGGAAGTGGAAATAGGGGATTAATGGATAAAGGCGTTGGATGTAGTAGTCGGTTTAACAACATGAACGTTAGGAGCTGGCAGAAGGTCAAAAAAAGGACATAAAACAATGACAAGCTTAGTTTTGAGAAAGTGGTCAATGGAGAAGACAAAAGATGTGACGAGGAAATAAAGATAAGGAATGAATATTGAGCAATAGGGCATACAGAGAATTATGAAAGGGATAACTTAAAAAAGGAATATCAGTACGAGGGAAGGACTATCATTGCCGAAAATAACAAGTACAATGGAGAGGTGTTGGGAAAAAGCGGTGTAGGGGAGGTTAAAGAAAGGTTTTTTTTTTCTTTTTTTTTGAAATTACCAATACTTTGTGAAAAGCAAGGTGATAAGGATTTAAAATAAACGTTTTTAGGGGGTCATTTAAGCCCTAAGTCGTTACATTTTATATCTGTTACTGCTTAACATCATTACTTTTCACATTTTAGGTCTTTTGAAAGCAAATGGCTGGATTAAAGCATATTTGGATGAAAAGGACCGAAAACATGAAGAAAACGACAAAGTCAAGAAAACAAGGCGATTTCTAAAGCCTGACAGTGTTCCAACTTCAAGGGCGACGCCGTTGCTCACATGGTATTCCAAAAACTCTCAAGCGATGACTCAGAACATATTTTGGTCTTAACAAGTGACGGCGTCACGCCATAATTTAGAAGGCCGTCACTCTCTTATTTCACACCAGAAGACCAAGATTATCCCCATATGACATCCATAAACAACCCAGACGGCATCACTAATTCCTACACGACGCTGTCCCAATGATGACTTGACCAAGACGAAACCCTAATGACGACTATCAGACGGCGTCACCTTCAAAAGGCGACGCCGTCGCGAGTGCAAAATCTATATATAGACTTCGAATTTTCTGTATTTGGTGCGCATTATTTTGGAGAGAAAAACCTAGTTCGTTTGAGGTCCGACTTGGACAATATTTTAGGATTCCAAACCCTATTTTACACATAAAGATTAATTTGTTTATCCAATCTATCACCATGTTTCATCTATGTTTGATTGTTTGTTTGTGTTCTTGCTTATCTCATGCGTAACGAAATTAATTAGTGTTTGCTTAGATCCAATGAAACCTAGTTATTGATTATTTTTAGGTTGTCTCTTGTTCTAATTGGTAGACACTAGAATAAGGAAAGTTCGCTTCTTCTTTAATTGTTGCGAGCTTGAACGTCCTAAATAGCGAAAAGCCTTAGAGTGCACTTTAGGCCATCGTTGTGTTTATTGCGTGAGTTGTAGCTTAAGTATAATAGGATATTCGGGGGAGATACTTCTGTGGAAAACGTAGATGGGGTGCATACGTTTCCGTTTCAAACTTAAAACTTTTGTATCAAATGTAGTATAAACCATTGCATTTGCTAATCTCGACGTGAGGATGCATTTAACGCATTACGGCATGTATGGCCAACCCCTTAATATCACAAAAGATTTCGCAAGATTAATGATTCATTATAAATCAAGTTTCACCATTATTAGTCCGGTTACTTTTTCTTGATCAAACGTGTCATAATATGTAAAGTGTTAAATATAGTTTATGACTATATGAAAGACCAAGTATGCATCACAAACATAAAAATCAACCACATACACAATCAACAATATAAAGCAAGAATAAAAGTAAAGCGATAAGTAAAAGGATACACAAACCAACACAAGGATTTATAGTGGTTCGGTCACGAAACTCCTCTTTGCCCTACTCCACTCCCCGAGTACCCGACTCGAGAGTTACTTCACTAGATCAACAAACTCCATTCTCGGCGGAGAAAACCTTACACAACGTCGCCTACACTTTATCCGGTACAAGGCTAGACACCGAGTTCTTTTACGAGGTAGAACCAAACCTATCACAACGTCGCCTACACTTTATCCGGTAAAAGGCTAGACACCGAGTTCTTCCACGAGGTAGAATCATACCTATTACAACGTCGCTTACACTTTATCCGGTACAAGGCTAGATACCAGGTTCCATTACAACGGAGTAACCATTACCTGACCAACACGACACATCTATGACACCCGTTATGTTTTGTGGCCCAACATAACAAACCTTTTATTTTATGGCACAAACACATAAACCATCTAATCTAGTTATAGATACAAGACAAGATCCAAGACAATGTGTCTAATGGATATGAAATCCTAAACCAAACATCAAGAACACAAAGCATGATGTAGTTAGTGTTCCATGAATGAAGATGACAAGTTTCCCAAGCTTGTTGTAGAAGATCTTCACGTGCTTGTATTCTTGTGATGGATGATCACTTCAGTAGGTAAGGATGCAAGATCTCTAGGCTTGGTTTGGAGGATCACTTCGGGAGTATGCTTACAACAAATGAAAGTTAGATGCATTATGATCATATGAGATGAGGGTGGTTTACATGTTTCCTACTAATCTAAATATGTTCGAAATGGTGGAGATAAAGTATGTGTTGAAGTGTGAAAACATGGTGAGAAGTGGTTTGCTATTTATAGGCAAAAAGACCAAAACATGTTTTTGCCCCAAGGATCCCTTCTGAGAGGGATCCGCCTGCCTAACCCAAAGGGATCCGGTGGAACTGCGGTACTGGACAACAAATCTGGTTTTTGGGTTACATACCGGGTTATAGGTTATGGGTAATGAACCATGGGTCAAGGAATTTGGGTCATGGGTACCCAACAAGGTACAAAGTATCTAGACAATGGGTTATGGACTTTGGGTCATGGGTAATGGACTTTGGGTCATGGGTCATGGGTTTTACCCAATATGATTTCATGCATGATGTCATGCAATGAGTCATGGGTTATGGATCATAGGTCATGGGCATGGGTTATGGGTCATGGTTTTTACCCAACACATTTACTTTTGTTTATGTATTTTATAAAATGTAAGTAACCAAGATTACGTAAGTGTTTTATAAAAATGGTTTTAGTTTTATATAAACTATTTACCTAAACATGTTTAATAATTTGTTAGGGGTTTGATCATAACACAACATAACAAACATGTACGAACCTGTGTTGTAGCATACAAGGACTTTAGTCGTCAAGAGGTGTTGAAAGTATGTTGAGACAAAATAATATTATGAGTAACTTATACATTTTACGTTATGTATTACAAGTAACATGTTTGTTATCAACAAAACAAACGAGACTGTATAGATTGAATGTCATAGTATTTGCACTAACAATCTCCCCCTTTTTGATGATGACAAAATATATGTAAACGTAATAGATAGGTAAAATGGAAAAGTTACTTGTGTTCGTACTTCCTTTACATTACCTTCTCCGTTTACACTCTTCTCCCCCTTTTTTCGAAACAAAAAGGGTGTGTCCTTGGAGTTTAAACTTCATTTCTCCTAAGAATGGCGAGCTTGTATCATCCCTAGTGAAGTGAAATTGAAAACATACCTTATTGCTCCCATTGTTGTACACAATTGGCACACCACGCTAATATCTTCAATATGCCACACTTGAGCTTGCATGTCTTCAAAAGGTTGTTATCTTACCTTTAAGAGGAACATAGAGAATCACACAAAAAGAAAAACTACATATAAAGATCCTTTGGATTATAACCATTGTTGCCAACAGATCAATGGATCAAATTTTGAGGCTTAACCTACATCAAGGTTAGTGTTGTGGAATATATATATATATATATATATATATATATATATATATATATATATATATATATATATATATATATATATATATACTACTTATAATAGATGAATGAATCTCTCTCCTCATGGTCTTAAAATTAAGACTTAAAAAATACAAAGCCTATTGTACAATACACAATGCACTATTAATGATCTTTCTCATCAATCTTAATTTTAAGACTTACAAGTCTTAAAGCTTAATGTACAAAATACAAAGCAATATTAATGTGGTCAAGATATTTAACATAGTCAATTAATTAACTGGTCAATAAATACAATTAATGCAGTTATTAAAACACCCCTTACACAATAAATACAAATTATCAAGCATATTGTACAACCAACTTAAACACAATTCATGCATTAAGTGTCACTAAAACAAATAATAAAGCACATTATACAAATATTCAAGCTCGAACAGGCAACGGCCAAATGAGCCCGAACGGGTACGGTCCAAACGGGGTCGAGCCCGAACGGGCACGGGCCAAACGGGGTCAAGCTCAAACGGGCACGGGCCAAACGGGGTCGAACCCAAACGGGCACATGCCAAATGGGCTCGAGCCCGAACGGGCACGGGGTTAAACAAAATTCTTGATATCCGTAAATTTATTGTCAAGAAAAACATAATAAACTAAAATACATGATTCACCGGAAACTTTTACTTCATGGCACCCGCCGCTGCAACCCGCGGGTACCCTGCTATACTTTATAAAGTGTTTAGGACTTTCTAAATAAAGAAGTCTTAAAATTTTTAAGACCAAAAACATTTCTTTAATAGGAAATTAATAAGCCATTAGTTAATGTTATTCACCATATAGCTTCCATGACAATTTTCATAAATAAAAAGTAACATCTCTTCATATACGTTGTAACAACCTTCAAATATTTATACAAATAATTAATACAGTCAAATATTTATACAGTCCATTAAGTGTCAACTTGTAACAGCCCAAACCTCAATGGTATATAAGCCAACCTAAAAAATCAAACACCAATACGAAACACACTCTCTCTTCTTTTTTCGAGTACCGATAAAATTATGCACCGGGTACCCGCCGCCGCATTGCGAGGGTACCCTTCTAGTATATATATGTATATATATATATATATATATATATATGATGAGAAAGAAATCTCCCTTTTGTCAAAACATAAAGGAATTTTGAAGAATGAATGTGTGCATGCTCCCCCTTGACGGTTGCTCCCCTTTGTTAAGGGCATCAAGTATTTTAGGAAAGCTAAGACGAAAGTATTGCAAAATTTGCAATGTTTTTGCTTTGAAGAAAGCTCCCATTTATTAAGGGCGTCAAGTGCTCCTAGTGTGTTTTGAAAATCTGCAAAACAAAAAATTAGTGCAAAAAATATTCGTCCTTGGACGAGTAAGTCATATGATGTACTTTATAGATGCTCGAAGGAAGCTCCACCTTGCTCGATGGCGTCAAGAAGAACCTACAAAAAAAATAAACCTTGTCCGGAGACAAGTGTGCCATATACAAAACCATGTATATGAGTGAACTTACAAAGAAAAATATTTGTGTAAAATTTCGACCATAGACGAAAATCTCAAACAAATCAAAGTGTATATACATGAACCTACAAAGAAAGAATTAGTGTCAAAAAGAGAATAATCCTACTACTTGCATCATCGTGGTTGGTTTAGAGGTTGTAAGGTTGTTCAAGGTAAGAAAAAAAATGTATTTGGGGATGAGACGCATTTCATTACGAAATTCACTTGGCTTTTGACAACATAGATGTTTATGGAGGATGGTTGAACGTACTTTATCACGTAGTTCATGAACTAGACCTTAGACATGGTGATAATGATAGAAATCATCATCATGACTTAGAGGTATGGAAGTTGTGGTAGAGGTGATGAGAGGTCAAGTTTTACTAGGTAAGAAAGTGACTCAAGAGTAGCAAGGGATGGTGATGAAGGGTATCAAGGTGACTCTTTTTGTTGACTCGATTGATGACTCAGTAAATGATTTTTCACAAAGATTGACCTTGTTGGTTAGTCACGTACTTGAGGTGGTAGACATAATGACTTTGTGAGTATTGACAGAAGTGGAGGAAGATGGTGATGATGATGCAAGATTAGGAATATGAAAAATGTGCAAATGAGCACAACTTGACTTGATGATGAAATCGAAGATTGTCAATCTACAAGAATCCAAATGAGTTAGTACAAAAGGAAAACAATTATACAAATGGAGAAATTGTTCACATAATATCATAAAAGAAAAAAAAAGAAAACACGTAAATAATCACGCAAATGCAAGTCATTTATAAACATATAAGAAGCTGATAATCCTATGCGTTGAGCAAGTGTTTGAGTGGAAAAATAAAATTTTAAATTATTATCTCAAGAGATAATACAACTAATGTTTCCCGGTTCCACGGTTCCCTCACTAAAGGGATCCGGCTAACATATGAGGTGAAAAGGAGATGATTGGGTTCTAGCAAGGTCTAGTACCTACATATCGTAAGTTAGTCAGTCTATTAAGATGTCTTACATGGCATGAGACCTAAGTGGTCAAGACTAATGAGTGAGGTTTTTCAATGATGACTTTTGTGGGGAAAGTAGAGTTTTAGAAACACTAATGAGTGATCATGGATGACACTAAGTGTTTTGAGGATGGCTAATTATCATAGAAACCAGATGGTGATCTAAGGAAAATTTATAAAATTCCTTAAAAATCATAAGAAATGAAAAACTAGTTTTTAGAGCATTTTAAAGTAGAGATGACTAAATTGAGAAAAATATCAAACTAGGTGTTTTGAGATGAGAGGGAAAATGTGTAAACATTGGAGCGAAAAGATGGTGAGTTTTGAAGTAATGATAAATCAAAAACACCTTGAATGTGATCCTAAGTAATCCATGAGTGAATGTGAGATCAATTGAGCCTAAGGAAAGTTTAAGTGATTCTAATGTAGCATGTTGAACTAGTCCAATAAGGTCTGGAAGGTTGGATTGATGCAAGGAGGCTAAAAAGGAACTTCTATCCACCCGGATCCCACGGATCCTTCACTTGAGGGATCCGTATAGTTATATCCAAGGGATCCGGCGTCTGGACAGATTTCCTCAACATAATGGTTGCAAATTTTTTCTCTATGTTTTGAATTTTGAAACTAATGATTTCTACAACAAGCATACATGTATACAAGTTAAGCATAGCAAGGAGAGCATGTAGAGATAACACATAGGCAATCGAATGAGATCGAAATCACAAATAACAAAGAGGTTTTGCAAACTTAACAAGCACTATTCAAGAAGCTCAAAACAGATTTACGATCTAGATTATTCATTCATTTACACTAACAATGGCGTGCAAGGTATGTGTCCAAAAATAAAAGAGCACATGATGGTGTTCAAGACAAAAGAGTTGTGAGATGCTAGTTTAGGACAACATAGAATATATTTAGATCCAGAAGGTGGAGTTGTTGTTTGTGGAGATGAAGGAATTGTGTTTAGAAAAGTAAGTGTTGGATTAAGAAAGGCTTGAAGCAAGTACCATTTTCTGAGTTGGTTTTAGCTAAAAGATGTTTACCTATGTGTTGGTATTGAAGAGTAAGAAACACATGTATATAAATTCTTAAGAAAATGAATTGTTTATAAGGTTGTTTTGGTTAACGAAAGCAATGAACTATGTATAGTCATACAGTGAACTTCATCCATGAAGTCATGTAGCTCTTCTTGATCAAAGCAAGATAATCGCTTGATGAGGCAAGTGGATGTGATTAACTAAAAGAAAAATCAATTTTACAACTTGTTTGATTAGTAATCCTAAGACAACGCAAAGTATTTCCATTGTAAACTTACTTTAGGAAAACATAGAAGTATAGATTTCTCAAGTGAGAGAATGGATATGAGACTATTACTAGCGGTGCTCAATTACGGCTAAACAAGACCATTTTTACGGGTAATTCCACATACCCAACTTCTATCGAGGAAGCAATTCAACCGTTAGGTACAATTAAGTTTCTAATGCAATAAGTTCTTCAGTATTCATTCAAAAGTTAGGAAAATTTATGTTTCTACAATGGCCTATCAAAGAGTAACAATGATGATACATTGCTTCATTTTATTAATATTATGCCTGAAACAATTAAGGTGACGATAGTTTCATGTTTAAATTTAAAAAATTAAAGTTGTCCATATGGTGAACAAAAATGGTTGGATGAGTGAGTTCAACATATGTTGTTGGAAAGCTCGAGTTTGGATTTTCAGATATGACCATTTATATTTGCATTGCAAAATAATTTACTTGAGTATATCGGATGAAATAATCAAGTTTTCAATCCTACTATGAAGCTTGGAAAGCGATCATGGAAAGGAAAACGAAAAGTACATCATCAACACAAGTGTAGGTTATGATCCGATGTACATTCTTGTTGTTCAGAAAACGAACAAAGAAAAGATGAGAAAGAAAGCACATAATACAATTATGTTGCACATATGACAAACTCAACAAGAAGTCATTTAGTATATTACATGTTTTAAACATTTTTCAACTTATATGATTTATCTAAGTATTTAAAATAACATTTTTGACACAACTAGATGTTATCCCAAACACTCCTTCAACTACCACATTGATTAGTAAAATATTACTAAATCGACAAACAATATAATGAATAGCAAGGTGAAGAATCCACATATGTTATTCAAACAAACAAGTACAACAACTATTTGAGATAAGCAAATAATCAAGTAATGCAAGGTAATACAATTAATCATTTAGCATAGCATACGAAAGTTCTTTTGATCGCTTTGTGTTAAATATAAATATGTATACCAAGCTTGATTAGTTTCTTTTATATTTATAAATATGATCAAAACCTTAGTTTCAAAAGAAGACACGCTGTTATTCAAAGACGAAAACAACCGTCTCCAATTAGACCAAAAGTTTGTGCAAAAGTTATGACCGAAAAATGACTTTCAATTATAAATCAATGATTCTATAAACTTTTGTTTTCAATCAGTTTATAAAAATATTGTTATATTAAAGTAGACTCAAATACCTTTCAAACGATAGGTGGCACGACTTCTACAGACTTACAGTTAATTAGTTATGAATTTTTGATATTTTTAACCAAAGCTGTCCTCTGCACAGACAGATCCGCTGGATCCCTTCCAAAAGGGATCCACCCTTTGATAACAAAGGGATCCGCGAATCTGACACAGATTCACAAAAATACAAATTTTGACCCGACGAAAAGGTTTAACCTTTGTAGACTCTTTAGTGAAGTTATATTACCCATTTTAATCATTGTTCAAACTTGAGTAACAAGATATCTAACAACAAAAATTCAAAGAAAAAGAATCAACAAAACACTTTTCATATTATGCTTGAATTCACCAAAAATTTGATACATGGACCTTACTCATTTTGAAAACCATTTGTTTTAAAAACTAGATCCAACCCGCTATGATACCAATTGTGGAAAATGTAGAAGGGGGGGGGGGTGAATACGTTTCTGTTTCAAGCTTAAAACTTTTGTATCAAGTATAGTATAAACCATTTCATTTTCTAATCTAGACGCGAGGATGCATTTAACGCATTACGGCATGTAAGGCCAACCCCTTAACATCAAATAAGATTTTGTTAGGAATTAGAAATTCCATAGTGAAGAGTCGGTCACCCCGAATATAATCTAGCATAAGTTAAGCTCCTAGATATATCGTTATTTACGTTACTTAGTAGTTTATTAGCTTAGTTATTAGCTTAGTTTAGTTTAGAGTAACACCGTGGAGGAAGGACGGGTCTTTACCCACTGTATGGCTGATCCACATCCCGACAGGAGGGCGTTTAGTCTGTAACTATAAATACCCCTTCCATCCTTGGAAGGGGTGGAGCTTCTTTTAATCTAACCTTTTCGTTTTTGTTTTATCTCTCTCTAGAACTCCCTCTCCTCTCTTCATCTCTCTAAACATGGCACTCTTGTTTAATCATTATCCTAGACCACCCGAATCATCAAACAACATAATATGTATGATCCTACAAATGGTACCAGAGCCTAGGTTTTGTTGTTTTGGTTGATTCGAATGGTTTTTAATGCGGTTTGTTTGGTTCTTGTATGCGGTTTGTGTATCTTTGATGCGGTTTGATAAGGTTTTGGTGATGTTTGAATGTGTTTGATTATGTTTTGTTGAAGGTTGCTGTTGAATGAATCCATTTTTAAAAAAGTGTCAATCCATTGTTATAGTTGTTATGAGTTTTGAAGTGCTTCGGTTTGTATGATGTTTTTGATATGTTGCTGCTGCTGTTTTTATGATGTTTGAATCCGTTACTACTGCTGGTTATATAATATCTGGTTTCAGTATACTGGTTGAATCTACTGATTCATATGTGCAGTTTGTGTCATGTTCTTCAATGCGTTTTGTCTTAAAATAGTCCAGATTCATTGATTATTATGCGGTTTGACGATCCATATACATGTGCGGTTTGATGCTTTTTCACATATGCGTTTTGTCAAATCTAATCTATGCGGTTTGATAGTTTATAAAGTGCGTTTTGACGCCTTTTCTAAGTGGTTTATCAGTTTTGAAAAGTGCGGTTTGTCAACTGAGTTTTGACTCAGCATGCGATTTGTTAATATTGGGTCTGCGGTTTGTTAAAAAGTCAAATGCGATTTTTCAAACTAAAAAAAGGCATGCGGTTTGTCATAAAAAAACTAGGTTTTGAATGGGGTGCGGTTTGTCATCAAGAATGCCTTGTGAAGTGTTAAAGATGCGTTTTGTTGACTCCCAAAGACCACAAGAATCAAGTATCAAGATCTCCAACCAAAAGTAACTAATATCAAGTCTCACGACCAGAACAAACAAACTCTGAACATACAAGATACAAGACTACATCAGTTACTAATCATGATTAGAACATGCCAAGACAATCACAACTTATTCAACCATCATCAACAAACATTCAACAAGAAGTTACAACCAACAACTACTGCTACCATCTATTAACCATCAAACTCATACACCCCTTATTACACTATCTTCGCTATACAACAACATCATCATACATCTAAGACTCAAACAAAACTTCCATCATCGAAAAGATTTATTTTGAACCCAAAACAAATGGACAATACAAGAGATCTCAGATTCGGTTCTATGTTTCTCTAATCTTTAAAAAGATTTATTTTGAACCATTAACATCATCGATCTATTCACTTGGATGGTCTAGTCCAACTATTATTCCAATAAATCAAGAACAAAAAGATAACATTGAGGTTAGTCTTGGTTCTTGTATTCGTTCAAGACTCTAATTCAAGAAGTAATTACTTTTGACCTCAGCCATTCTCTTTTATTTATTCGTGGCAAAAACAAAGATATCAAGACCGTTTAGGACAGATTCACGAATTTAAGAATGCATCATTTATCTATGATTCAAAGTATTTACTTCAAATTATATGTATGAACCATGAAATGAATTTAACTATTGAAGTTAATTCTTTTTTCATAGATTCGTGGTAACTAATCAAAACATTAAACAGTTTGAACTCTAAATAATCTTACCTACAACTTTGAGTTGATCACGAATCCGTCTCAAAAATAAAAAACCATCCTTGTGGCTACAAAGATGACCCTCAAGCCATCCCTGTGGCGAGGCCATATCATTGAACGAACACCCTTTTCCAGGTCTGTGTTGTGAGTAAATCGTTTGATGATGCTTGATTGGTGCAAAACCGTCAAGTTATCTCACACAAGCTAGCCACTTGTGAATGGCTAACCGTAAGAAACTTAAAACAGTTCAAACACTAATGCAATTAAGATCAGAGGAATATAGTGGATTCCTGGGTCGTTAAGTCCCACGGAGGATGAATTGGTGTTTAACACAGACAGATTTCGAATAATCACTAAGGATAGTGATCAGTAAGGTTTTTGATGAATAATTATACCTAAAGAAAAGATTATAAATTACAGCGACTTAAATGCAAATTAAAAAAAATTAAAAAGTTAAAATATATTAAATAAACGCTATCACTATTTTTACAATGATGTTTTTGTGATTTTATAAAACAAAATATCTTAAATAAACTATTTTAACTAAAACGTAAACTTAAATTATCTAAAAATGTGATTTAAAATAAAAACGTACGTAAAGTATCAAAATTACGCGAGTGCGCAAGCAAAAACGTAAAATTTATGAAATAAAAGACCTACAAGTGTAAAAACAATTTTATTACGTACTATATGATAAAAGAAAATTTTAGAAAAAAGATTTATATTTTTTAGACTTTTATATTTTTTATTATGAATTAAATAAGTTTTTACACTAATTAAATGATTAAAAATACTAAACGTTTTTAGAAAAATATGAAAAATTCACAGAAACTACTTTGAACAATGCTGAATCTAGGAAAATTAAAAAACTTGGTGGTTGTTTTGTGAAATAGAAGTGCTTAAAGCAAAAACTGCCAAACGTACTTAAATATTTGATTGTGTATGAAATGAACGAGACAAGTCCCAAGGGCAACTGGTATCCAGGTACTTTCCTATCACTCTCCTAAGGTGGAGGTCTCAGGTTCGAGCCTGCCTCCCACCTTTTTGCAAAACATTTTATTTTTTTGATTTTCTTGTTAAAACTTATTAAGCACTATAAGATAAGCATTTTCTATAACTACAACTTTTTCTAAAAATCACTAATAAGCTCAGTTATGAGCTTATGATTCCAACAGTTGGCTAAAATATGAAATAAGCACAAGTAGTAAGCTTAAAATGACTAATAATCTAACAAATAAATACAAGCTAACTGAAATAAGCTAAACACTGATTTAAAAGCTAAAATGGAAACTGAAAAAGCATAAATACTTGGAAATAAGCACTTATCAAAATCTAAATAAGCTTAACTGTTAAGCAGATACACAGGACACTTTCTAGTTTACTAGCAGTTTCTAGCTTAAATTTAAGCACTTATATGAGCTTGAAAATGAAAACAGACACTGGATTTGACAAGTTTACCAGTTAAGCCTTCCAAAAAGCTAGATTACAAAGTTTGGATTTCAATAATGAGCTTTTGAGAAGCTTTTGAAAAACTGGAAAACTCTAACTTGTTGATACACTTAAACAAAATGGACAGAACTAAAAGCTATAAGCAGACTAGCTAAATAAGCTAAAAATGGAAAATAAGCACTTGTAACCTTGAGACAGCTAGGTGAGCTTCTCAAAAAGCTAAATTACACAAGCTAGGGGTCACTAATAAGCTCTCTGAGAGCTTATGAACTGAACTATCAAATCTGTGCACAGGGCACTTTTCAAAGAAGGTGTCTAAAACAAGCTAAGTAAAAAGCACTAAATAAGCTGAGTAAGAGTGAACTAGTATTTTTCTAATTTAGTTTAGCAGCTATATTTTAATATCCTAGAAGCTTATGAACTAACTCTTATTATTAAGCACCCAATAAAATTCTAAGTTTTATTCAAAAACGGGTATTAAGAAATTTGACTTTTTTAATTACACTAGCACTTTGACTTTTATGAACTTGTAACTGATTCTATGGACTTAATATGTTATAATAAGCTATGATAGGATGAAATTAAGCTACTATATCAAGTTATAAGCTAATGTGATGAGATTTGCATTCCAAACTCTTAACAGTGAACTGACAAATTAGATTTAGAAGCTATTTTGACTTTACCACAAGTGACCACTGGTTTTTAATGCCGAACTGAGTTATTTAGTACTGATGTAACATGCAATAAACAAGAACACAGGTTTAAACAACCTCTAGTTCAGTAGAACAAACAAAACCAAACACCCCTTTAAGCAAACTGTTGTAAAGCTTATCAAGGCTTAACAATGATTTAAGCTGAAAAACTGATTCATACATACATTTATTGACATAAAAGGCTGATTTGAGCTCCTAAATACCAACAATAAACAAAAACTATAGATTGCTTACTATGCAAACTTGACAGTGGTAAAATAAAAACTAAGCAACTATGAAAATTAATGAACAAGCTAGCAAATAAAAGCAATAATGTTACTAAGATACACTAAATAAGCATATAAATCACAATGATAAGCAGTTATAAGCAGTGGAACAGTAGAATGACAAATTTAAGGATTAAGCTTACAAATTGCTTTAATGCTCAAAATTGAGAATTGAGAACTGATAATCACACCCTATTGCTTCCCAAGAAGCTCTAAACCAGAATCAATTCAAATTACACCTTGCTTCAGCTTTCTTCTTCATCTCCATGTGATTTTTTATTTTTATCTAGTTTATTTGGTATTTTTTTGTATTTTTGGGTTTTTTTTGCTTCTAACTGAATTTTATTGGTTTCTAATAGCTTGGATAAGCTATATAGGAGCTTATGTGGGCTTATCAGTCCAAGATAACAACTAGCAACAACATTTTAACATTCATGAGATTCTGAACATGGAAAATTTTGCATAAACTGAGAACTAGACTTAAAGCTAAAATTGAAGGTTACAAAAGTTTTATTGCACACTGAAAACGTGAAATACAAAGCTTGGAAATTAAATTATACACTGAAATTCAAATTTAAGCTAGAACGACATGAAAATTAAAGATTACACTAGATAGTTTGATACATTGCTTCCCACTTGTTATATAAAGATCTTTTTCATCTATGTCGACACCTCTGAGTATTTCCAACTTCAATCCAACCGTTGATTTAATCCAGATCATCAAAATTGCCAAATGGCAATTTTGGCGCCAAAAATTTCTTATGAGCAGGTTTTTCCAATTAATGGGACTTGGATGGATGTGGAGGTGTTAAGGGGTTGGTATACAGCTGGGAAGACAGGTGGTGTGTTGAAAAAGAGGAAAAACCATCACTGGTTTTGGGATTGCAGTGTTTGTGAGGGAGATGTACAGTAAACGCTGTTTGGGCGCGCGTTGACATTATTTGACCAAGTATTAATATAGGGGGGGGTCCAAATGGGGGGTCAAGGGCGTTGGTTGGGGGTTCTTTTGGGTTTTGGCAGGGTTCTAAATACAAAAGGGGGTCATTTGGTCTTAGTTAAGTACAAGGACTTGTTTTGTAATTCTGCCAATCTTGAGGGACTGATCTTGACAAGTTTCCAAAGCTCTCACAAGGACCATTCCTGCCATATGTGAATAGTACAAGGACCAATGATGATTATTTTCCATTTTTTTAATGTCCAAGGACCATTGTTGTCATTTTTAAAAGTTGAGGGACTAAAGTTGTAATTTTGCAATTTTTGAATTTCAAGGACTTGTTTTGACAACTTTATGAATTCCTAAGGACTTAAAATGATATTTTTCTTTATTTTGATACACCAGGGACTGTTTTTGACAACTTTTTAAACTTGGGGGACTAAAACTGCCAATTATGCAAACTTAATATGTTTTTCACCAGATTTTGATATTTTTGCATTTAAAACACATAAAACACTTGTTTGTGACATTTTCATCATTTTGATGCATTTCTGAGTGTTTTCAGATGTTTTTGCAGTCTAGACAGTATAAAAATGATGAGTATTTAGATACTCATCAATCCCCCACACTAAGATATTGCTAGTCCCTAGCAATGTTTTGAAATTTTAATGGATTTCATCTCTTTACCAAAAGCCATTACTTCTGGAGTAGCCAATTGTTTTAGTTCAAGTTAGAACTTTGGTACAATGATAACCAAATGATTTTGAGCAAATCACCAGCTGTAAACGGTTTTGATTTGTCTTTACCAGAAGCCGTTTGCTTCTGGACTAGCCAACTCTTAGATAAATTATCAATATTATCTTTGGTGAGCCGATTACCAATTATGGATTTTCAACTGCCTTTACCACAAGCCATAAACTTGCGGGCTAGCCAACTTTTCACTAGTTTAAAGATATGGTGAGTTGAACACCATACAATTTTGGGCAAATTGCAAGCCATAAACGGATTTGAGATATCTTTACCAAGAGCCGTTTGCTCCTGGATTAGCCAATCCTTATGTGGGTTAGACATGGCGGACTGATTACCATTTGCTGAGTAAGTGAAAAACACTTACTCCAAAAAAAAAATTTTGGCCAAAGACGGGGGAATTAGGTGGAATAATTACATGATAAAATTCGTGAGAATTCCCCCCCACACTTAGAAATGAATATTGCCCTCAATATTCAAAGTACCGGCGGTTATGCCGAAACATAGAACATAAAAGGGAAATACTACGGCCATTATTTTGCTTTTGATATATACACATTATTATTATTTTTTTTTTATTTTTTTTTTGAAAAGGATTGATATATACAACACCGTGGGAAAACTCCCCCACACTAGGGTGGTAGAAAAGAGGTAAGAAGACAGAAACATGGGTGAAAACCCATATGGTGTGTGCTACTGTTTTTGATTCCCGAGTCACTAGCTTGACTCGATCCCCGCATTCATTGGTTCATGGGGAATGTTTGTAGATCCGGGACAATCACGGGTGGAATGTCCTCTCCAAAGTAATGCTTTAATCGATGACCATTTACTTTAAAATTTGGTCCATCAGGCTGAGATAACTCAATGGTGCCATAAGGATAAACCTTAGTGATAGTAAATGGACCAGACCAACGGGACTTAAGCTTTCCCGAGAAAATCTTCAATCTTGAATTGAAAAGAAGGACTCGATCACCAACGTTAAAAACGCGTTTCTTGATTTTAGAGTCATGAATCTTCTTTGTCTTTTGTTTATAGATCAAAGAGTTCTCGTAAGCTTGATCACGAAGTTCATTTAATTCATTCATTTGAACTTTTCTATGATCACCAGCTGTCTGAATATCGAAGTTTGCATGTTTTAAGGCCCAGTATGCCTTGTGCTCTAGCTCAATCGGAAGATGACATGCCTTTCCGTACACTAGCTTGTATGGAGTACACCCAATTGGTGTTTTGTAAGCTGTACGAAAAGCCCAGAGTGAGTCATCAAGTTTATCCGACCAGGATGCACGATTTTCGCCTACTGTCCTTTCAAGGATTCTTTTAATACCACGGTTTGAAACTTCCACCTGCCCACTTGTTTGGGGGTGGTATGCAGTCGAGAGACGGTGGGTAACACCATACTTTTGCATGACTCTTTCAAATTGGTCATTGCAGAAATGTGTACCACGATCACTGATTATAGCTCTCGGAGTTCCAAACCTGGCAAAAAGAGATTTCAAAAATTTTACAACTACTCGGCCATCATTGGTAGGTAAAGCTTTCGCTTCAACCCATTTTGACAAATAGTCAACAGCCACGAGTATGTATTTGTTTCCTCGAGATGATGGAAATGGCCCCATAAAGTCAATACCCTAGATGTCGAATATCTCACAAACTTGAATGGCATTTTGTGGCATTTCATTTCTTTGAGAGATATTTCCATGACGTTGACAAGCGTCACAAGTTTTGACAAAATCGTGGGCATCCTTATAGATAGTGGGCCAATAAAACCCGGAATCAAACACCTTTTTGGCAGTGTAGTTTGGACTATGATGGCCCCCAGTGGGTCCAGCATGGCAAGCTTTGAGAATGTCAAGAGCTTCTTGTCTATAAACACACCGTCGGATGACTTGATCCGCACAGATTTTGAATAAGTAGGGGTCGTCCCAGAAGTAATGTTTAACATCTTTGAAGAATTTTTTCTTCTGTTGGGTCGACATCCCTTTCACAATGAAGTTACCCGCATGGTAATTTGCAAAGTCAGCAAACCATGGGGTGGAAGAGTTTCCACGAAAAGAAACCGCATTGAGTGTCTCGAGAGGAAATGTTTCATTTATTTCCTTTTTCTCGAAAACATCTTGGTGAGGGTTCTCTAATCGGGACAAATGATCAGCAGCTAGGTTCTCAGCTCCTTTTTTATCACGTATAATGATATCAAATTCCTGGAGAAGGAGAACCCAACGGAGCAATCTCGGCTTTGCATCTTGTTTTGCAAAGAGATATTTGAGAGCCGAGTGATCCGTATACACTACACATTTGGTCAAGATTAAGTACGGCCGAAAATTTTCAAATGCATACACCATGGCTAATAGCTCTTTTTCTGTGGTGGTGTAATGAGTTTGAGCTTCAGTCATAGTCTTACTTGCGTAGTGGATAGGCTGAAAATGCTTAGCTCTACGTTGCCCTAAGACTGCACCGATAGCAAAATCACTTGCATCGCACATGAGCTCAAAAGGCAAGTCCCAGTCGGGAGCAACGAGAATGGGTGCTTCAGTAAGCTTTTTCTTTAATGTTTCAAAAGCTTCGATGCACTCAGGTGAGAAGATAAAAGGAGCATCTTTTTCAAGAAGATGAGTCATAGGTCGGGCGATTTTAGAAAAATCTTGTATGAATCTACGATAGAAACCGGCATGACCTAAAAAACTCCTAATACCTTTGACGGTAGTAGGATGAGGCAGTTTAGCAATAACATCAACTTTTGCTCTATCTACCTCAATCCCGTTTTTTGAAATCTTATGGCCAAGGACTATGCCTTCTTTGACCATAAAGTGGCTTTTCTCCCAGTTTAGACAAAGATTGGTGTCTTCACACCGTTTGAGCATTTTATCTAAATGGGAGAGACATGTTTGAAACGAATCCCCAATGACCGAGAAGTCATCCATAAACACCTCCATTGTTTCCCCGATCATGTCGTGGAAAATGGCCATCATACATCGTTGGAACGTGCCAGGAGCATTACATAAGCCAAAAGGCATACGTCTGTAGGCAAAAGTTCCGTATGGGCAGGTGAATGTAGTCTTTTCTTGATCCTTTGGATCAATGGGGATCTGAAAGTAACCCGAGAAACCATCAAGGAAACAATAGTATTCATTCCCTGCTAGTCTCTCAAGCATTTGGTCCATAAAGGGTAGAGGAAAATGGTCTTTTCGGGTAGCGTCATTCAACTTACGATAGTCAATGCACACACGCCATCCCGTAACCAGACGAGTTGGAATTAACTCGTTATCTTCATTCGTGACAACAGTTATGCCACCCTTTTTAGGAACACAATGAATTGGGCTAACCCAAGGACTATCTGAGATCGGGTAAATCAATCCTGCATCAAGAAGTTTGATAACCTCCTGTTTGATAACATCATGGATTTTTGGATTTACTCTTCTCTGATGTTGAACTGCTGGTTTGAAGTCATCCTCCATCAAGATTTTGTGAGTACAAAATTCAGGGTTGATACCCTTAATGTCGAAGAGTTTCCAAGCAATTGCTTGCTTGTGTGACTTCAAGATCTTTATGAGAGCAGCTTTTTCATCTTTACTCAAATCTCGAGCAATAATGACTGGTAATTTATCATCACCTTCAAGAAATGCATACTCGAGATGAGGTGGTAAGTCCTTAAGTTCGACTTCAGGAAATTCTGCAGTTTTCTCAACTGACTTGACTTCCTTGTTATGAAGTTCGACGGGAGGGAGTGATGATGGATCATCATTAAGCAGATTCTCAATGAGAAGTATGTCCCCCTCGATGTCGATGGGAGCGTGATCAATTTCCCATGGAACAGAATCACTAGACAAGTAAGCTTCAATCTCTTCCAAGATGAAGTCACTTTCCTCAAATGGGGTGAGAGAAGGAGTAGAATTGGCAATGATAGGTTGAGATGAATGAGTGAGATTATCACTCGAAGAATTATGATCATAACCAAGAACTTCTTGAGAGTACTCTTCAGAAGCAACATCAATGATATCTATTCGGTTAACCGACTCAGAATCATAGTTTGCGGAGTACCTCGAAGTTTGATCAAGGTTAAAGGTAACAGCTTCATTACCAACACGTAATGTGATTTCTTGCTCAAATACATCAATGAGAGCACGGCCCGTTCTCAGGAATCCTCGACCAACAATGAGAGGAACCCGATGATCGGCATCAAAATCAACAACCACGAAGTCAGCTGGAAAATGGAACTTTCCTACTTTCACAAATACGTCCTCAACAATGCCAAGAGGACGGGATATTGTACGATCTGCAAGCTCGAGAGTCATGCATGTAGGAGTAAGTTCCGGAAGAGAAAGTTTCTTCCATACTGAATAAGGCATCAGGTTGATGCTTGCACCAAGATCTGCTAGGGCAAAGCATTCAACCATTCCTGGAAATACACAAGGTAAGAGAAATTTTCCAGGATCTCCAAGCTTTTCTGGAAGCTTCTTCAGGATAACTGTTGAGCAGTTCTCGTTAAGAGGAGTTTTAGCCATTTCAAACAGCTTTTCCTTATTGCTTAACATGTGTTTGAGAGTTGATGCAAACTTGGGCATCAGCATGATAGCATCCGCAAAGCTTATGTCAAAATGTAGTTCTTGGAAAATTTGAAAAAATTTGTCCATTTGATGACTGGCTTTTTCGCGGAGCTTTTGCTCATTCAAACGTGATGGGTAAGGAATAGAAGATTTGGATTTGGTATTTTCAACGGGAGCTACAGGTGGTTCAAAAACAACTCCTGGATTGGATTTGGGTTTCTGGACAACTTGAGGTTGGACTACCGAAGGTGGGACGTGTGCGGTACTTCGTGGGCTTGAAAAAATCACCTTGTCCGTTGTATCCTTGGTAACTTGACTCATTTCTCCTAGTGGAGGAGGCATTGGAGTCGTAGGTCCATTGTGTGTCTTAGGTTCACTTTCCACTACCTTCGGGAGAGAAGAAGAAGAGGTAGTAGGAATAGCTTGTCCATTGTATGAAACACCACTTCTGGTTGTGATCGCCTTTGCATCGCCCCTCGGGTTAGCGATCGTGTTGCTCGAAAGTTTTCCTGAGCCCGAGGGTTGATCATTTAAAGACTTCTTAAGATCAGCGATCTGACTGACCAACAACCTGTTCATCTCATCTTGGGATTTCATGAACTGCTTCAATAACTCATCAGATGATGGTACTGGAGGATGTGGAGGGAAATTCTGAGGTCGGATGTTTTGATTTAGACCTTGTTGTTGAAAATTCCCTTGATTAGGATTCACATTCCCCTGAAATTGATTCCCTCGATTGGAATTGTTTTGATTAAGGTTTCCTTGATGTTGGAAACCTTGATTGGGTCCAGGATAGAAATTACCTTGGTTTTGATAACCTTGGTTCATTCTAGGTTGATTCTGATTCCGGTTAGGATTCTGGTTAAAACCGGGTGGTGCCTGATAGGTGTTAGCACGGTAACTTGGTTCATTTTGAGGACGGTATTGAATACCTCCCTGATGTGAAGTACCGGCTATAGCATTGGCTTCAAACGGACTACCATCGGTGGCAGTACAGTTGTAGTATGCATGAGGACCACCACAAGTAACACAAACTTCAACTTTCTTCACTTCACCATGTGATGGTGTCTGAGTGAAAGTGACTTTCTTTTGGTTAGCAAGAACCAAAGCCTGAACAATATCCGTGAGTTTGTCAATCTTAGCATCGGTGCTAGATGTACTCACAGGTGATGAAGTAGAAGGTCCAGCATTAGACTGAGTCTGATAAGTCTTTGTGCGGAAAGGGCGGACCTGGGACTTGTTTTCAATGATTTGTAAGGCTTCTTTTGTGGTTTTGCTAAGGAAATTACCTCCCGCGGAGGCATTCAAAGAGTCTTGGTCAGCTTGTCTCAGACCATTGTAGAAAGTATCCATTTGCATTAACTCGGTAAAACCATGATGTGGACACTTGCGGAGCAATTCTTTGTAACGATCCCATGCCTCCCCGAATGATTCATCAAATCTCTGAGAAAATTTCATTATCTCATTCTTAAGACTTGTAGTTCGGGATGGAGGATAGAATTCGTTAACAAACTTGGTAACTAGATCCTCCCATGTCTCAATGGAACGAGGGGGTTGTTTCTCAAGCCAATTCCGGGCTTGTCCCTCTAGAGAAAATGGGAACAGAAGAAGCTTGATAGCTTCATGTGGGACATTCTTGTACCTGATGGTAGATGCAATCTTGTTAAACCATCGAATATGTGTGATCGGTGCAAAACCGTCAAGTTTTATCACTCAAGCCTGCCACTTGTGAATGGCCGACCGTAACAAACTTAAAACAGTTTAAGCACAAATGCAATGAATATCAGGAGAGTATAGTGTTTCCCCAGGTCGTTAAGTCCCAACGAGCTGTGCGAGAATAGCCAAACGTGTAGTGATCGAGAGATTTGAACGGGAAAAGAGTTTTGAATATGATTATAACTAAGGAAAAGCCCATAAACTACAGGGGCTTAAATGCAAATTAAAGAAAATTAAAAAGATAAAAAATATTAAATAAACGCTATCACTATTTTTACAATGATGTTTTTGTTTTTATGTTTTTATAGAACTGAATTTAAAACTACGTTACGTACAAAATAAAAAGTGAAACTTACACAATATTAATCCTAAAAATATGAAAATGATATTTTTACAAACCTAATGTTAAAAGAAAATTTATAGAAAAAGAAAATTATTTTTATAACTATTTAAATAATTATTATTAATTAAAAACTATTTATTACTATTTAATAATAGCCTAAAATACAAGAAATTAGGAAATAAAGCTAGAAAAATAAAATTTTGACTTATAAAAATCTAAAATATCAAAATAGAATTTTCAAAACTATTTTTGTATTTTTCTGATTATTTTTCTATTTTCTAGGAATTAAAAACTATTTAAAACTAATTAAATTACTTAAAAATACAAATTTAACTAAGAAAAATCTAGAAAAATATTTTTTTGACTTTTTATATTTATCTTAACTTAAGAAAAATGAAAAATTATTTTTTTGAACCTTTTCTTAATTATTTGTATTAAATGCTATTTAAAAAGGGCTAAAAATTGATTTAAATTCAGAAAAATAGCAAACAAGCTTGGAAAAATCTGAAAATTTCAGGAAAACTCTAAAATATTATTTAGAATCTAAGAAAAATGGAAAAACAGGTGCTTATGTGGAGGAATTTGAAACTGATGTACAAGTGCTTATTGAAATAAGCACTTGAATGAGCCAAGAAGCACCAAAGAACACCAAACTGATATGGAAGCTACAATAAGCTAAAATAACCAAAATGCAACAAAAAACAACAAGCTTAACACTCTGATTTGCAATCTACAAAGATTTGATGATTTTGAGATATAAGCTAAAACAGATTTTGGTGGTCTACTTTAAGCCCAAGAATAAGCAATCAAATAAGCTAGCAACTAAAAACCAAAACTTAGAACTTACACTAGACCTAGGTGAGACCTTATAAGCCAAATTACAGACCTAGATAAGCTCTGATGAGCTTAATACAAGCTCTGCAAAACCTGCAAAAGCCCTGTGCAGACTTAATGCCCTGCACAGGGCAGTTAGTCCCATTTTGACAAGCCAGTTAGAGCTTAAGAAAAAAATTACAAAATTTGACAAAAATGATGATGATAAAATAGACCAAGAGAGGTTTTAGAAGCCACAAGATTCACTTGATTTGACCCAGAAATGAGTCCCCTAAAAATCTTCCTAGTTTGGCCAAAACTGAGTTTTGGTGAGTTTTGACTTTTGAAGAAAAAGTGAAATGTTGATTTAAATGAGATTTGGATCAAATTTAAGGACTGCAATTGATGTTGTAGGATGAATAAAACCTAATGCAAGCTATATCTAAGATTTTTAAACACAAAATGAGTTTTTGATTTTGCAAAAATCCAACAGTAAACTGATTCAAGACAGAAGAGATGGATTTTGACTTTTGACAGTATGCAGGCACAAAATGAGACTGATATGAGTGAATATTAACTAAACAAACTTAACTCAACAGGTAATACCCACTGAACCAACCTCTAGTGCAGTTTAAGCCTTAAATCCAAACACCTCTTTAACTACTGATATGTAATAAAAACTGATCTAAACACTGATCCAACTAACATTAATGATCAAACTAAATCTAAATATCCTAAATACAGCTACTTAAACTGGTTTGATGCTTATTATAACTACAAAGACAGATTTAGCAAAACAACTTGAAAACAACTTACAAAGTATCCTTAGCCACTATGGCTTGAATCCTGTGAAACAAATGACCACTACCTATTCTAAACCATCCCACTGCTTCCAAATCAATCCCAAGAACATGTCTGCACCACCCATTACATTCCTGCATCAAATTTGCTCCATGTTGACTTTCATTGACCAGATTCTAAAGATGCTTGAAACTTGATTATAAGCTTACAAAAAGCTATTATAAGCTTATATAAGCTTATATGAGATTAAGATTGAGCTGCTAAAAGCTTTAACAAAGGGGTTTGAAAATAAAAATCTCAACAGTGAACATAAAGTATGGAAATTGAACATTAACTTGAATTATCACTTAAACAGAGTTGCAAAACACTTAAATACTTTTATTTGATACAAGTAAACTGGAAATTTCAATGGAGAACTAGTTAAGACAAGATAATCTAAAAAACGACATACATTGTTAAAAACTAAACTAACTACTGCCCTTCAGTTTCCTCTCTTCCTTCTCTTTTATACCCAAAAAGCTCCACGTGTCCTTCTGAGCACATCCCACCTTTCTTGTGAGCCAATGAATGAGTAGAGGTCATTTTGGCCATTTTATGCTTTTTGGCGGGAAAGGCAATTTTGAGTGTAGGGGTCTGAAACTGCAACTAGGGGGGGTGGAGTAGGTATGATGATGAGGGGGGTTGAGGTGATAAGGGTGCAGGGATAAGGGTGGTGGAAAAGGTGAGTGTTGCAGGGCTAGACAAGTGGGGAAGGAAGTGTACAGTGGTGAGATGGAAACTGTTGGGTTGACTGGATTTGACCAGGGGGTCAAAAACAGGGAAAAGGGTCACAAGGTCTAAATGGCAGGGGTCAAAAGGTTCAAAGGTCCAATGGTTAGTTTAATATCATAAGGACTAACTTTGCAATTTCTCCAATCATGAAGGACCAATCCTGTAATTTCTCTAAAGTTGTTACAAGGGACCAATATTGACAAGTTCCAATAGTACAAGGACTATTTTTGACATTTTCAAATTTTCAGGGACTAAACTTGACATTTTTTGAAAGTTGAGGGACCTTTTCTGCCATTTTACGAAAGATTTATTCAAGGACCATTTTTGACAAGTTAGAATAATTCAGGGACCTTGAATATCATTTTTCTTTATTTGGTTTTGCCAGGGACTGTTTTTGACAACTTTTGAAACTTGGGGGACTAAAACTGCCAATTATGCAAACTTGATACGTTTTTCACCAGATTTTGACATTTTTGCATTTAAAACACATAAAACACTTATTTGTGATATTTTTATCATTTTGATGCATTTCTGAGTGTTTTCAGATGTTTTTGCAGTTTAATTGGTACAAAAATGATGAGTATTTAGACACTCATCAATCCCCCACACTAAGATATTGCTAGTCCCTAGCAATGTTTTGAGAAAAATTAATGGATTTCATCTCTTTACCAAAAGCCATTACTTCTGGAGTAGCCAAATGTTTCAGTTCAAGTAAGAACCATGGTACACCGATAACCATGTGATTTTGAGCAAACCACCAGCTTCCAACGGATTTGATTTGTCTTTACCAGAAGCCGTTTGCTTCTGGACTAGCCAACTCTTAGATAAATTATCAATATTATCTTTGGTGAGCTGATTACCAATTATGGGTTTTCCACTGCCTTTACCACAAGCCATAAACTTGCGGGCTAGCCAACTCTTCACTAATTAAAGATATGGTGAGCTGAATACCATACAATTTTGGGCAAATTGTAAGCCGTCAACGGATTTGAGATATCTTTACCAAGAGCCGTTTGCTCCTGGATTAGCCAGTCCTTATGTGGGTTAGACATGGTGGACTGATTACCATTTGTTGTGTTTAGTACATAGTACTTCCACTAAAATTTTTTTTTTTTTTAAATTTGGCCATTTTAGGGGAAAAAGGGACTAAAAGGGTACATTTTACGATCAAAATTCGCCAGAATTTCCCCCCCCACACTTAGAAATGAATATTGTCCTCAATATTCAAAGTACTCTGTAATGCCGAAACTTAGAACGTAAAAAGATAACATTACTAGCTAAGTGTAGAAACACAACAATTATTTTCTTTTTTAATATATACAATTTTCATTCATTTTTTAGATCTATATACAACATGTGGGGCATCTCCCCCACACTAGGGTGGTACACACGGGTGAAAACCCATGTTTAACTACTGTTTTTGATTACCGAGTCGCTAGCTTGACTCGACCCCGAATTAATTTGTTCATGGGGAAGTAAGTGGAAGAGACAATCTCCATCAGACTTTCATTCAAGATGTTTGGACAAACATTTGAAGCACGTGAAAGTTCCACACCGACGAGATATACAGACAGACCCGGCTCACAAATGGTACATGGAAATGCCTGGGTCAAAGATAATGTCTTCATTCCCGAAGGAGTGAAGAACAGGAGAAGTGACAGAATATATTAAGAAAAGAAAGAAAATCATGATAGAAATCATGACTAACTCTTCATCCTCAATAGGAGAATTCATAGTTTCATGAATCTCATCAGTTAAGCTTGTTTGATCAAGACATATTATGGGAGTGTCTAGATCAAAGTAGAAATTATCATACTCCGGCGGAGATATGATATGAGTGAGTTCATCTGAAAACTCCATGAAGGTGAATGAATCATATTCAGAATTGATATGAGTGGGTTCACTAGTGAACTCCTCCAATGTAAATGATTCATAATCGGGGAGAGAATTATGAGAATGAAAAGTGGTACTGCCACTAATCTTCTCTCCCATATTATTAAAACAGAAGGCTTTCATTTCCGGAATAGAATCATCGGAAAGAATGTCACTATCCTTAATGGGGATAGGAGATGAAATAGGTTTTTCATTGAAAGCCTCGATTTTAGAAATGAGAAGACTGACATTCAGTAATGTTGCACGAAGTGCTTCATCTTTGATTTCAGTGTCAGTAACTTCATCATTCTCTTCTTCTAAGCTAACAAGCTCAGATGGTAAATCTTCCACATAAACGATGTCTCCACAAGACAATGAATCATTATCATTAGAATCGGAGAACATCTCAATATGATCATTTTGGAAGACAAGAGGAGGAGGGATATCACACACATGATTAAGAATTCCCTGTGACTCTCTTGGGATTGGGACAAGGTTCTCAACACTAGACTTTATGAATTCGTCCGATTCCTTTTCAGGAAAAGTGTCAAGATGCTCGTCCCCCATGTTCAGAGAGTGAGTGGGAGCTTTGGGTGTGATAGCAGTTGTCTGAGAATGAATCTCAACTGCTGGGATATCATCTGATGCACTTGATGAATCAAGTGTATCCTCATCATCACTGTCATCAGGAATAAAACGAAACTGAGAGCTAGATCTGGCTGCTTTTTCTTTTGCAATTGATTCCCTAATAGATTTTTCAAAGGCAATTTGGGAATTTATTTTAGCAGCCTGCTCTTCAGCTAGCAATTCTTCCATGGATTTCTCATGTGAATTTTGAATGACAGGACATTGTGGGAGTGGAGATTTGTCAAAACCGGAAGGTTGACATTGATAATCATCATGAGGACCCCCACAATATACACAAGGAAAACGGGGAGCATTTTGAAATGCTGTTTTACACAACTCCTCAGTTCTTTTCACTGATTCCAGAAGCTCTAGAAAAGTGTCTTGTTGGGCTTGCTGAGGAGTTTGATTCATTTGGCACTGTGGAGGTTGGTCGTGATATGGATAGTCGTAATTGTTACAAGGAAATGGATTCCCTGTTTGACAATCAGAGCTGAAATGGGGACCTCCACAGTACTCACAACAGTAGAACTGCTGAGTCTGGACTGGTGAATCATATGGATATTGGTCATAACCAAAGTTCTGAGCATCACCAGAAAACTGTTCATAGACAAACGTGTTTCCGGATTGACACTCAAATCCTTGGTGAGGACCTCCACAAAATTCACAGCAGTTATGTTGGTTATATGAAGATAGGTCGGGCTGTGGAGGGTAATTGGAAAAATTTGAGGGGTCGTTAAATGAGTTCTGATTAGGATCATAATCAAATGAATTCCTCGAACCACAAAACAAACAACTCCCGTTACGGATATCATTACCACACTGTACACACGTACACCAGCGACATGGTGAACCATAAAGAGGCTCACCACAACCGACACAAGGAATAAACGATTCTATTTGAGAGTTATGAGAAGGAATCGGTTTATTCAAAGAATCAACAAAACCAACATGGTGATCCGAATGACTATTAAGACTCGAAGAACATTTTGAAAAATCCGGAGGTGGGACAAGTGGTGTGCTCTGAGAGCTAGCAATTTCCACTACTTCCGTTATGGTCTCCGGTTCTGGTTCTTGAGAAACGTGAAGATTAGGCAAGTCATTCTTGCTAGTCACCGGTCTAAATTCTGCATGTTTGCTTTTAACCGTAAATCGTGAAAGTTTAGAATCAATTCTAGACGGCTTAGGAGCAATTGAGGGATTAGATCTTTGGATAACCGTGGGTTGGACGTTTTTAGCACTTCCATTATTAGAGGGAAGTACCTGGTCCTTTGTCACCCCGGTTTCTCGTTCCATTTCCCTACGCAGAATCAATGGATCATCACGAACAACACGAATTCTTGACATTTGTGATAAAGTCTGAAGCTTTTCAGCTTCGTCCCAGAATTCGTCGTAGTCGAGAGATTCCATGAGAATAGAAGTTTAGAATCAAATGGATAGAGGGTAAAGGGATAAAGAATCAAAAAGGGTAGGAGGGTAAAGAGGAATATTTTTGGTATTTTTGAAAAACATGTAAAAACAAAGAATGAAAATATTTTTGGGTTTTTGGATTATATAGATGGTATAAACAAGGAGTGGTGTCAAATCACTAATCTGCTAAACGTAAGACTATTAGCACTGCTCCCCGGCAGCGGCGCCAAAATTTGATCGGTGCAAAACCGTCAAGTTTTATCACTCAAGCCTGCCACTTGTGAATGGCCGACCGTAACAAACTTAAAACAGTTTAAGCACAAATGCAATGAAGATCAGGAGAGTATAGTGTTTCCCCAGGTCGTTAAGTCCCAACGAGCTGTGCGAGAATAGCCAAACGTGTAGTGATCGAGAGATTTGAACGGGAAAAGAGTTTTGAATATGATTATAACTAAGGAAAAGCCCATAAACTACAGGGGCTTAAATGCAAATTAAAGAAAATTAAAAAGATAAAAAATATTAAATAAACGCTATCACTATTTTTACAATGATGTTTTTGTTTTTATGTTTTTATAGAACTGAATTTAAAACTACGTTACGTACAAAATAAAAAGTGAAACTTACACAATATTAATCCTAAAAATATGAAAATGATATTTTTACAAACCTAATGTTAAAAGAAAATTTATAGAAAAAGAAAATTATTTTTATAACTATTTAAATAATTATTATTAATTAAAAACTATTTATTACTATTTAATAATAGCCTAAAATACAAGAAATTAGGAAATAAAGCTAGAAAAATAAAATTTTGACTTAGAAAAATCTAAAATATCAAAATAGAATTTTCAAAACTATTTTTGTATTTTTCTGATTATTTTTCTATTTTCTAGGAATTAAAAACTATTTAAAACTAATTAAATTACTTAAAAATACAAATTTAACTAAGAAAAATCTAGAAAAATATTTTTTTGACTTTTTATATTTATCTTAACTTAAGAAAAATGAAAAATTATTTTTTTGAACCTTTTCTTAATTATTTGTATTAAATGCTATTTAAAAAGGGCTAAAAATTGATTTAAATTCAGAAAAATAGCAAACAAGCTTGGAAAAATCTGAAAAATTCAGGAAAACTCTAAAATATTATTTAGAATCTAAGAAAAATGGAAAAACAGGTGCTTATGTGGAGGAATTTGAAACTGATGTACAAGTGCTTATTGAAATAAGCACTTGAATGAGCCAAGAAGCACCAAAGAACACCAAACTGATATGGAAGCTACAATAAGCTAAAATAACCAAAATGCAACAAAAAACAACAAGCTTAACACTCTGATTTGCAATCTACAAAGATTTGATGATTTTGAGATATAAGCTAAAACAGATTTTGGTGGTCTACTTTAAGCCCAAGAATAAGCAATCAAATAAGCTAGCAACTAAAAACCAAAACTTAGAACTTACACTAGACCTAGGTGAGACCTTATAAGCCAAATTACAGACCTAGATAAGCTCTGATGAGCTTAATACAAGCTCTGCAAAACCTGCAAAAGCCCTGTGCAGACTTAATGCCCTGCACAGGGCAGTTAGTCCCATTTTGACAAGCCAGTTAGAGCTTAAGAAAAAAATTACAAAATTTGACAAAAATGATGATGATAAAATAGACCAAGAGAGGTTTTAGAAGCCACAAGATTCACTTGATTTGACCCAGAAATGAGTCCCCTAAAAATCTTCCTAGTTTGGCCAAAACTGAGTTTTGGTGAGTTTTGACTTTTGAAGAAAAAGTGAAATGTTGATTTAAATGAGATTTGGATCAAATTTAAGGACTGCAATTGATGTTGTAGGATGAATAAAACCTAATGCAAGCTATATCTAAGATTTTTAAACACAAAATGAGTTTTTGATTTTGCAAAAATCCAACAGTAAACTGATTCAAGACAGAAGAGATGGATTTTGACTTTTGACAGTATGCAGGCACAAAATGAGACTGATATGAGTGAATATTAACTAAACAAACTTAACTCAACAGGTAATACCCACTGAACCAACCTCTAGTGCAGTTTAAGCCTTAAATCCAAACACCTCTTTAACTACTGATATGTAATAAAAACTGATCTAAACACTGATCCAACTAACATTAATGATCAAACTAAATCTAAATATCCTAAATACAGCTACTTAAACTGGTTTGATGCTTATTATAACTACAAAGACAGATTTAGCAAAACAACTTGAAAACAACTTACAAAGTATCCTTAGCCACTATGGCTTGAATCCTGTGAAACAAATGACCACTACCTATTCTAAACCATCCCACTGCTTCCAAATCAATCCCAAGAACATGTCTGCACCACCCATTACATTCCTGCATCAAATTTGCTCCATGTTGACTTTCATTGACCAGATTCTAAAGATGCTTGAAACTTGATTATAAGCTTACAAAAAGCTATTATAAGCTTATATAAGCTTATATGAGATTAAGATTGAGCTGCTAAAAGCTTTAACAAAGGGGTTTGAAAATAAAAATCTCAACAGTGAACATAAAGTATGGAAATTGAACATTAACTTGAATTATCACTTAAACAGAGTTGCAAAACACTTAAATACTTTTATTTGATACAAGTAAACTGGAAATTTCAATGGAGAACTAGTTAAGACAAGATAATCTAAAAAACGACATACATTGTTAAAAACTAAACTAACTACTGCCCTTCAGTTGCCTCTCTTCCTTCTCTTTTATACCCAAAAAGCTCCACGTGTCCTTCTGAGCACATCCCACCTTTCTTGTGAGCCAATGAATGATCAGTAGAGGTCATTTTGGCCATTTTATGCTTTTTGGCGGGAAAGGCAATTTTGAGTGTAGGGGTCTGAAACTGCAACTAGGGGGGGGGGGTGGAGTAGGTATGATGATGAGGGGGGTTGAGGTGATAAGGGTGCAGGGATAAGGGTGGTGGAAAAGGTGAGTGTTGCAGGGCTAGACAAGTGGGGAAGGAAGTGTACAGTGGTGAGAGGGAAACTGTTGGGTTGACTGGATTTGACCAGGGGGTCAAAAACAGGGAAAAGGGTCACAAGGTCTAAATGGCAGGGGTCAAAAGGTTCAAAGGTCCAATGGTTAGTTTAATATCATAAGGACTAACTTTGCAATTTCTCCAATCATGAAGGACCAATCCTGTAATTTCTCTAAAGTTGTTACAAGGGACCAATATTGACAAGTTCCAATAGTACAAGGACTATTTTTGACATTTTCCAATTTTCAGGGACTAAACTTGACATTTTTTGAAAGTTGAGGGACCTTTTCTGCCATTTTACAAAAGATTTATTCAAGGACCATTTTTGACAAGTTAGAATAATTCAGGGACCTTGAATATCATTTTTCTTTATTTGGGTTTACCAAGGACTATTTTTGACAACTTTTGAAACTTGGGGGACTAAAACTGCCAATTATGCAAACTTGATACGTTTTTCACCAGATTTTGACATTTTTGCATTTAAAACACATAAAACACTTATTTGTGATATTTTTATCATTTTGATGCATTTCTGAGTGTTTTCAGATGTTTTTGCAGTTTAATTGGTACAAAAATGATGAGTATTTAGACACTCATCAATGTGCATGAGGATCATCCCGCTCAAAACCATAGAATTGGCTTTGGGTTACCAGATTAAGCAACCCGGTTTTGAGCTCAAAGGTATCAGCCACAATGGCTGGGACAACAATGGCATCTCCGTAACCCTCGATGGGTGTTTGGAGAAGCTCATTCATCGGCTTGTCTTCTGCCATTTCGACAGGAGGTGGTGGTGGTAGACGTTCCTCAGTCACGGCTGAAGGAGCAGAACGTCCTCTATGTCTAGGAGGAATATTTTCAAGCTCAGAAAGTGGACTTGTAGAACTGGAAGAACGAGTGCGCATGCACTAAGTGTAAAAATCAATTTTTCAAAACAAATGCGAGGCAAAACGACAAGTGAACTTAACCAATAATCACAAATGAAATGGCTTCTTTGAAAAAGGTACACCAGATCACAAGGACACAAAGGCAAGTTTTAAATCTGTAGTTCGGGAACTTATTATGGTCACACCCCCAGTTAGTAGGTGTACTGCCTTGATTTGCGGTGGTTGATTTTTATGTATATATTAAGTACCACTGAAAAGACGTAGGTAATGATTTGTGCTGATGGTTAAAAAAAACTTTTGGACAATATTTTTGGAATCGTCTCGTTTAACCAAATCGTATTTCTTTAAGAATCACCTTAAAAGAAACACAAGCTAGAAAACGTTACGATTGTTTTTGTTGTTTTATATTGTTTTTGGTGTTGTTAACACTTTAGGAAAAGTGTTAATGAACTTTTTGATTTATATATAACTTTACAAAAAAACTGTTTACAAACGATGGTATATGTGCAAGTACGGGTCTGAAAACTGCTTAAAACACGCTTACAGCCTCCCCGGCAGCGGCGCCAAAATTTGATTGGTGCAAAACCGTCAAGTTATCTCACACAAGCTAGCCACTTGTGAATTGCTAACCGTAAGAAACTTAAAACAGTTCAAACACTAATGCAATTAAGATCAGAGGAATATAGTGGATTCCTGGGTCGTTAAGTCCCACGGAGGATGAATTGGTGTTTAACACAGACAGATTTCGAATAATCACTAAGGATAGTGATCAGTAAGGTTTTTGATGAATAATTATACCTAAAGAAAAGATTATAAATTACAGCGACTTAAATGCAAATTAAGAAAATTAAAAAGTTAAAATATATTAAATAAACGCTATCACTATTTTTACAATGATGTTTTTGTGATTTTATAAAACAAAATATCTTAAATAAACTATTTTAACTAAAACGTAAACTTAAATTATCTAAAAATGTGATTTAAAATAAAAACGTACGTAAAGTATCAAAATTACGCGAGTGCGCAAGCAAAAACGTAAAATTTATGAAATAAAAGACCTACAAGTGTAAAAACAATTTTATTACGTACTATATGATAAAAGAAAATTTTAGAAAAAAGATTTATATTTTTTAGACTTTTATATTTTTTATTATGAATTAAATAAGTTTTTACACTAATTAAATGATTAAAAATACTAAACGTTTTTAGAAAAATATGAAAAATTCACAGAAACTACTTTGAACAATTCTGAATCTAGGAAAATTAAAAAACTTGGTGGTTGTTTTGTGAAATAAGCTCAAAATAAGCTAAAGAAGTGCTTAAAGCAAAAACTGCCAAACGTACTTAAATATTTGATTGTGTATGAAATGAACGAGACAAGTCCCAAGGGCAACTGGTATCCAGGTACTTTCCTATCACTCTCCTAAGGTGGAGGTCTCAGGTTCGAGCCTGCCTCCCACCTTTTTGCAAAACATTTTATTTTTTTGATTTTCTTGTTAAAACTTATTAAGCACTATAAGATAAGCATTTTCTATAACTACAACTTTTTCTAAAAATCACTAATAAGCTCAGTTATGAGCTTATGATACCAACAGTTGGCTAAAATATGAAATAAGCACAAGTAGTAAGCTTAAAATGACTAATAAGCTAACAAATAAATACAAGCTAACTGAAATAAGCTAAACACTGATTTAAAAGCTAAAATGGAAACTGAAAAAGCATAAATACTTGGAAATAAGCACTTATCAAAATCTAAATAAGCTTAACTGTTAAGCAGATACACAGGACACTTTCTAGTTTACTAGCAGTTTCTAGCTTAAATTTAAGCACTTATATGAGCTTGAAAATGAAAACAGACACTGGATTTGACAAGTTTACCAGTTAAGCCTTCCAAAAAGCTAGATTACAAAGTTTGGATTTCAATAATGAGATTTTGAGAAGCTTTTGAAAAACTGGAAAACTCTGACTTGTTGATACACTTAAACAAAATGGACAGAACTAAAAGCTATAAGCAGACTAGCTAAATAAGCTAAAAATGGAAAATAAGCACTTGTAACCTTGAGACAGCTAGGTGAGCTTCTCAAAAAGCTAAATTACACAAGCTAGGGGTCACTAATAAGCTCTCTGAGAGCTTATGAACTGAACTATCAAATCTGTGCACAGGGCACTTTTCAAAGAAGGTGTCTAAAACAAGCTAAGTAAAAAGCACTAAATAAGCTGAGTAAGAGTGAACTAGTATTTTTCTAATTTAGTTTAGCAGCTATATTTTAATATCCTAGAAGCTTATGAACTAACTCTTATTATTAAGCACCCAATAAAATTCTAAGTTTTATTCAAAAACGGGTATTAAGAAATTTGACTTTTTTAATTACACTAGCACTTTGACTTTTATGAACTTGTAACTGATTCTATGGACTTAATATGTTATAATAAGCTATGATAGGATGAAATTAAGCTACTATATCAAGTTATAAGCTAATGTGATGAGATTTGCATTCCAAACTCTTAACAGTGAACTGACAAATTAGATTTAGAAGCTATTTTGACTTTACCACAAGTGACCACTGGTTTTTAATGCCAAACTGAGTTATTTAGTACTGATGTAACATGCAATAAACAAGAACACAGGTTTAAACAACCTCTAGTTCAGTAGAACAAACAAAACCAAACACCCCTTTAAGCAAACTGTTGTAAAGCTTATCAAGGCTTAACAATGATTTAAGCTGAAAAACTGATTCATACATACATTTATTGACATAAAAGGCTGATTTGAGCTCCTAAATACCAACAATAAACAAAAACTATAGATTGCTTACTATGCAAACTTGACAGTGGTAAAATAAAAACTAAGCAACTATGAAAATTAATGAACAAGCTAGCAAATAAAAGCAATAATGTTACTAAGATACACTAAATAAGCATATAAATCACAATGATAAGCAGTTATAAGCAGTGGAACAGTAGAATGACAAATTTAAGGATTAAGCTTACAAATTGCTTTAATGCTCAAAATTGAGAATTGAGAACTGATAATCACACCCTATTGCTTCCCAAGAAGCTCTAAACCAGAATCAATTCAAATTACACCTTGCTTCAGCTTTCTTCTTCATCTCCATGTGATTTTTTATTTTTATCTAGTTTATTTGGTATTTTTTTGTATTTTGGGTTTTTTTTTTGCTTCTAACTGAATTTTATTGGTTTCTAATAGCTTGGATAAGCTATATAGGAGCTTATGTGGGCTTATCAGTCCAAGATAACAACTAGCAACAACATTTTAACATTCATGAGATTTTGAACATGGAAAATTTTTCATAAACTGAGAACTAGACTTAAAGCTAAAATTGAAGGTTACAAAAGTTTTATTGCACACTGAAAACGTGAAATACAAAGCTTGGAAATTAAAATATACACTGAAATTCAAATTTAAGCTAGAACGACATGAAAATTAAAGATTACACTAGATAGTTTGATACATTGCTTCCCACTTGTTATATAAAGATCTTTTTCATCTATGTCGACACCTCTGAGTATTTCCCACTTCAATCCAACCGTTGATTTAATCCAGATCATCAAAATTGCCAAATGGCAATTTTGGCGCCAAAAATTTCTTATGAGCAGGTTTTTCCATTTAATGGGACTTGGATGGATGTGGAGGTGTTAAGGGGTTGGTATACAGCTGGGAAGACAGGTGGTGTGTTGAAAAAGAGGAAAAACCATCACTGGTTTTGGGATTGCAGTGTTTGTGAGGGAGATGTACAGTAAACGCTGTTTGGGCGCGCGTTGACATTATTTGACCAAGTATTAATATAGGGGGTTCCAATATGGGGGGTCAAGGGCGTTGGCTGGGGGTTCTTTTGGGTTTTGGCAGGGTTCTAAATACAAAAGGGGGTCATTTGGTCTTAGTTAAGTACAAGGACTTGTTTTGTAATTCTGCCAATCTTGAGGGAATGATCTTGAAAAGTTTCCAAAGCTCTCACAAGGACCATTCCTGCCATATGTGAATAGTACAAGGACCAATGATGATTATTTTCCATTTTTTTAATGTCCAAGGACCATTTTTGTCATTTTTAAAAGTTGAGGGACTAAAGTTGTAATTTTGAAATTTTTGAATTTCAAGGACTTGTTTTGACAACTTTATGAATTCCTAAGGACTTAAAATGATATTTTTCTTTATTTTGATATACCAGGGACTGTTTTTGACAACTTTTTAAACTTGGGGGACTAAAACTGCCAATTATGCAAACTTAATATGTTTTTCACCAGATTTTGATATTTTTGCATTTAAAACACATAAAACACTTGTTTGTGATATTTTCATCATTTTGATGCATTTCTGAGTGTTTTCAGATGTTTTTGCAGTCTAGACAGTATAAAAATGATGAGTATTTAGACACTCATCAATGCTGCGTTTTGATGTAAGTATAATGGAAAGGAGAAGCGATTTGTATGTGACTAGGGTTGATGGTTGAGAAGCAGAAATGTGATAAGGGAGGCGGATTTTGTGTTTAGGGTTTGATTAGATTATTACTAGGTTAAATGGGATTGAGGTGTATCTTATACCATGAATATTAGGGTTGAGAATGAATTGGATCAGTTATGTAAGATATATGGGCTTTGGTTGAATGCATTATTATGGGGTGTTTCGTTTCATTAATCTCAACTGGACCGTTTCTCGTGGTATTGGGCTGAAAAGTTTTATTTAGAACGGTGTTTTTTGGTTGGATGAATCGGGTACGTTTAAATGGGCAGAAACGTTATTTTGTGACTGAATTGTTCTGGTGATAAAACTTAGCCAGATTTTTGGTATATGAGTGGTATTTGACGTTCTCGAGGATATTTGTTCACAGTTTGAGTTATTGAATTAGTTTGAGGTTCTTGAACGGTATTATTGATTTGGTATTGATGTGACGGTCCAAACGGTTTTATTTGGACATTGGACTTGGATGATTGGATTGATTTTCATAGACCAGGCCTTGATTTTTTTACAAATAACCATGTTTGGGCCATTCACATGATTGGGTCAGATGAGCTTCTCAAAGATTTGGATTTTATGATGATGAGAGTTGTTATGTTATGAGTATTGGTACTTTGGTGTATACATTTTCATGGATAATATCATGTCACGACTTGAATTGTTATTTAAACAAGGTTGACTACGGGGTTTTTTGTTCGGTATTTCTTATTTGGAATTGAAATGAGGTTTTCCGAGCGCGTTTAATTTTTCGTCTTCTTTCTTTTTACCCTTCCGCGAAGATGACTTGTTTGGGCGTTTATTGAGTGTGATAAAGACTTGGCTATCTAGTTACTTCTGTGATTCTTTCTCACTTAACCCACAAAGTAGCTATCACTTTCGGTGTCTTATGCTGTTGAGGATTCGTCAAGAGGTTTTCTACATTGGGTACATCGTTTCTTTTTCACGAGGATTAGTACAAGCTTAAGTAGCAAATCTGGGAAATTCTACTTCATGTTAAAATCTCGTATATCGGGTTTACTTCACCAAGTGGTCACAACAATTGCCGACAGAGTTCGTGAATGATGTGTTTATCAAAGGGTTTGTTGGATGAGATGTGATCGGCAATTCCCATGTGATATTCGACGCCACAGAATGTCAATGATACTTCACAGTCTAAGCAAAATCTTTCAAGAATCTTCAATGTCTTTCATGATTTTTCAAGATGTTTGCTCATGACAAGAACTTCTCATGCAAACGGTCGTACACGTTATGATGCTTCGGAAAGTTCGAAACCATCATGGGGGAGAAACGTGTACTTTGATGTTACGGTCAACCTTCAGGGGGAATTAGTGTATACTATTTGACTTACTATGGTTTGTGAAGTTGTCTACAAATGGGTAAAGAATTGTTAATGATGGAGAAGAATCGTTGATGAACCGCTGCATGTTCCCCTAAAACAGATATTCACCTAAACCAAATTTGTCATTACTCATCCAAGCTGACATTGTTTATGGTTTAGTCTTGTTTTTGTAAAATCCCGCGAAAGAAACTATTTATTGGTTTAAATCATAGACTTGTAAAATCCCGTGACAATGAAAACACCCTGGTAAAAGTAAAGTGCATTTCCGGATCTATCTCTCGGTTTATTCTTGGTTTTGTAAAATCCCGCGAATGAAACTATTTCTCGCTTTAAACCATAAAATTGTAAAATCCCATGATCATAGATTCATCCTGGAGAAAGGAAAAGTGTATTTCTGGATCTTATCTGATGCTGGTGCTACAATTTCTACTTCGAAGAAAGGATAAAGGGTGTACTTCATGAAATGGGTGATTGTCTGGATATTCTTCATGGCGGTTTGGTTATTACAAGGTTTTAAGGGGTTATGTGCTTTTAACCATGGTCGGGATGAAACCATTATCATAGTTCACTTAAAACGTCAATGGAGGCTACATTTGAACTTTTAACCATAAGATGTGACAACAGAGTTAATTAAGTATTATCTATTTAAGGTTGAAGTGAAATGTCACGGGCAAGTGTACTTAGTATCTGAAGGTATCAGGGATGGTTGGAAGAAGATTCTTCGAGATCCTTGTTCGAGCTTTTAATATTTTCAAAAGACAAAGACTTGGAAATCTAGTTATTTTTGGGTGATTTTTCTTTTTCTTTTACCACTTGGGGGAATTGGGCTCTTACCACTACAAAATAACTATCACTTTAAGGAGTTACATTGTAGTGCTCAGTGTCACATTTAATTGTGGATTTTCAAGAGGTGATGTACGTCTTATACTTGATGGTTGCTTGGATGAAGAGTATAGAGTACTTAGAGATTCAATGAAGGATGAACTCTCGGCACCGCTCTTTGTTACATGTGTGCAAGTTTAAGTCACGAGTTCGGGTAAATTCACTTCAGGGTCAAATTCATCATATTGGGTTTTCTCCATCAAGTGTCACGAAAAAGAGCCTACTGAATGATAATGGGGTTAATTACAAGTTTTGCCAAAAGATGCTTAAAAGAGAGAGATTATGACGTTTGAACACAATAGTTCAAGCCTCGTACTCTAAAGAAAAGAAAAGTGTATGCTTCAGTGCGCTTTATCTTCCGAAGAAGAGAAATCTTCTCATTTATGACCATTTTCGTCAACATGCTTCATGCTTTTTCCATGCGTGTTCAAACATCAAGTAGATCTGCTTATCGGGAATTGTGTCTTATTCCACTTGCTCAATTAAAATGTCGATGGTGACATCATATGCAACCTTTGAGGGGGAGAAGTGTGAATAGACTACATTTGGATGATAATCACTTGTTTAATCAAGAATGGCATCTCCGTATGCGATTCTTGAGGGGGAGAAGAAGTGAGATAATTCTGCATGTTGATTAATATTTGAGAATAAATGGTCAAACGGCTCCAAACTCATGTAAGAACCGAGCTTCTTCTTATCGAGTCATCTTTACATGGAGTTTCTTCTAAGAGCCGTTGGTTGACATCTTCTCACGGACTGATGAGCTTAATGACAAAGTGCTTCCAGTTGCGGGGCTGATTTCCTTGATGAACATCTTTACATGGAGTTTCTTCTAATTGGGGGAGAGTGAATTTTTGAATTCAATCCCCAATTGGATTTGCTCACATTGTCCTTCAGCAACTTGATTCTCACAAGACTTCAAATGTTCTTCTTAATAGATTTCGAGTATATGGGCTTATAATGTGTTGCTGATTCTGAAGTATCAAAACCAGCTAGGGGGAAGGAGACACACATCTAAACGCGAGTAAACTTGATGAACTTAATACTTCAAAGAGATTGAAGATATCCCGAGAATACAAATGTCATTACCGCAGAGAAACTCAAGGTTTGACTCATGGCGTTTAGTGTTTATTCCAACTATGTGGGGGAAGAGATGGGAGAGTTAGTTTCTGGTGATAAAAGAGGTACACAAGTGTGTGATGATTTCGATGCTATCGAAATCATCAGGGGAGAGAGCTTGTGTACATTGGGGACGCTCAGCTGTTTCACTTGAGAGCTTAATCAGTGATTCAGAGATACAATCACTTATTCCGGAGTGGACATCCGCAGAGATAATCAGTGATTCGGCATGCTTCTTCAATGTTATCGGTTATTCTCTCTTTGGGCATTCGGGTTCTTGAGCTTCATACACTTTCTTTAGGGGAGAGAAAAGTATACATCGGGGTTATTCTTTGGCTATCGGACTTAATCTGCTACTTCGATGGTATAAGTTTCTCTGTCTTCGGGTATATGTGTATTCAGGTTCGTGACCTCTAATTTAAGAGAGTGACTGCATCAATTCATCTACTTGGGGGAAGTGGTCTCTTGACAACTTTTTGGTATGAATCGCTTCAGACTTCAGTGGAAAAGGAATTTGAGAAGATTATTCAAGTGTGGGATGATTCTTTGTTGTTCTTCTTGATGATATAACCCCAAACGAAGAATCACAAAGATCAGTCTTAAAAGGAGCAGCAACATCGATGATAATGGTGTGCTTCTTTGTGCACCTGGCTAAGACAAGCTTGAAATAGAGCTTCGAATCTGCTCAACAAAAGGATTTTTGGTTTGGGGGGGAAGCTACCAAAGTCTCGGAAGCTTTGGTGGTGAAAGTTTAAGAGATGATGACTTCTTTCTTCTGCAACGGGGCTGTTTGATATCCTTATCTCGGTACTCGTATCATCATCTTTCTTAAACCATATCATCTAATCTATCTCTGTAAATATTTATCATAAAGAAAATATAAAAATATAAAACCAGCAAAACAAAATAGAAAAATATAAAACCAACAAAAATCCATAAAAATTAGAAAATTTAAAAAATACCAAAAATATGTTTTAGACATGTCTTCTGGTATCGATAACATCTACGGTCTTAGAAATGTCACTCAATAATGGCACGGGACCATAGATGAAGTTCGAGCAGGAGGTGTAAATATTCTTTTTCCAAAACATGTCTAAAAATATGGCTTGCAGTTACTTCAGACTGTAACCCGTGCTTAAACTATGATTTGATATTATTTCAGATAGCAACCCGGTCTTCAAAGAAGGAAAGTGCTGCGCTAAACCAATTTTCAAAATTATCGAGCACTTATCCTAAAACAAAATGAGGAAAGTATGTCGAAGGACTGCTGTTGATACTCAAATATTTTTCCTTCTAAAATTCTTCAGAAAAATATTTGTTTTAACAAAATTGTGGTAAATGAGTTGCTTGAAAATCGATCAGAATTAAGTTTTCATAAATTTTCAAAACCCAATCAATGACTTCTGCTTATTTAGAATTTATATCATCTAACGGGGAGAATACTTTGGTGTATACATTTTCATAAATTTGCAAAACCCAAATCAATCAGATTGAGGGGGAGAATGTTTTCAAATTTATATCATCTAACGGGCTTATCTAATTATCCTATACACTTAAATGTAAAACATGTTTGCCTACGTCGAAGCACTAGGAGCCTAGGATATGATTGTTAGGATTAGATGATTATAGTTTGATAAACATATAATTCCCATGCCTTTGTATGATCTAATTGATATGTTGGATTGACTTTTATTAGTCGATTGCTGTTTGGGTGTTATCGACCACCATATATCTGTTTGTGTTGACTAACGTATGCTGATAAGATGGTTTATAAGAATGTTCCCGATCTGGATCCCACAAATGAAGATAAAAGGATGCCAAAAGGAAAGGGTAACTATTTCTTGGGTCGACAAATGAAGAAACGGAGCTTAATTGGATCTCTATAAAGTGTTGGCGTGATAGATGCAACGTTAAGTATCTCACTGCTTCAGCATATAGTTTTCTTCCAGCCCTACAACAACAACAGAAGCTTCTTAACCACCTAACGTATCTTTGTGTAGGACAAGTAGTGGATGATACCATTTTTTGTTAAAACAATTTTAAAATATTGTTTTGAAAATGGGAAAAATATTGTTTTGAAAATAAATTTGACTTAATTTTTGAAAATCAACCGGACTTCATTTTGTTAAAATATAAGTCACTCAATCAACGACTACGATCATCGATTGAGGGGAAGAGTGATTTCAATCTTAAATATTTTCAAACGATATTTCATCAAAAAGTCCGCTTGTGCGTTATAAAGTGGTGATCTAAAGATTTAATGTTATGTCATGGTATGATTTTTCTTTTGAATCAAGATCTTTCAAAATGAAATTTTTTCTGTTCTTGTTTGATTGTGAAATTGTTTTATTTTACTTAAAGATCTCTTAAAACTATCATACATGACACTAACAATCTTTATTGTCTAAAATTGGTCCTTATCAATCAATTTTCAAAATTAAATCAGGTCACGTCTTTCTCCAAAATTTTCTAAATGATTTAAATCAATTGGGATCACAAATCTCAAATGGTTTGATATTTTTGATCGGGGTAGAGATCGTGATTTAAATCTCAAATCTGTTTTAGTCCTTTAAAGGCATTCCTACCTCCACGTGGCAAACGATTTCAATATATGATACACATGATTGAGGAGGAGCATTTATCCAAAAACAAGATGAGTATTTAAACCAGGCCACATATTCTCCTATGTTTTCTAAACCTAATTAAATCACTTGGGATCCAAAATCTCAAAGGGTTTGATATTTTTGATCGGGGGAGAATTTGTGATTTAATTATGAAATCTGATAAATGATGATCGATTTGATTCAAAAGTGCAGGCTGCTCTCCCATATGTGCTAAACGCTTTCGAATCTCGAAGCACATATTGAGGGGGAGCATTTCAAAAGAAAATAAACTATCAAGGTACAAAGATTTCTATGTTTCAACATAATGTACCTTGATTGATTTTCTAATGGTTTTCTGTATGGCAATATGATCGTGAAAGTACTTCTAAGAACTCTTTCCTCTATGTGCTAAATGATTTCAAATAACCAACGCACATTTTGAGGGGGAGAATTTACCAAGAAAATCAAAAGGCTTTTTCTAAGGAAATTGTGATCAAAGAAATTATTTCAAAAGAACTCTTGCCTCCATGTGCTAAACAATTTCATAATAATAATATGCTTATGTTGAGGGGGAGCATTTCTAAATGATCAAAACAATTAAGGTACAAAATGTTTTGATATTATATCACAAGTACCTTGATTGATTTCCCAAATGATTTTTCAATTGGTTTCAAGAAGGAAAGAACAATACAAAAAGACCGACCAATTTATTTTATGCATGGTGATATAAGGATGGTTAGGTTAGGTATTCGTTCCCACGATCCTGCAAGAGCCGGAGGGATCTACCCAGGGACAATCCACTAGATAGTGTAGAAGTCCTTAGGTATGATGAAAAAAGGAGAAAAATGAGAATACGGGAAGAGTGCGGACTGAGACAGAGCTAGAACTGGAATAAACCCAACAAGGTTCTAGTTATGAAGTCTCGGTAAGCACTAAAGGGGTTGAAGAATGAAAAAGAATTGAATGTGATAAGGGTGAAATGAAATATCCCTCCATTAATTCAACCTTAGGGCAGAAACCGGGTTCAATACATATGCTACTGGTGTCTACTAAGGTAACATTGGTATTGAAGACAAGACGTCATGGACCCAGTGACGCACTGCACCTAACTTCCCATGCTACTCAAGTTCCTCTTAAAAGGACTTGTTTCATTCTCACAGGGAACCTACATAATCTATCGACTTTCTCTTAGAGATTGTTGATATTGAATAAGGAGACCCTCTCCCTGGCATAGGAAACCAAATATGCACAATTGAGTCTAGAGCCAAGAGATCATCCACAATATCTCACTAGGACACACAATTAATGAAGACTTGCTATTTCACACAATGTGGAAAGTAAGTATATATTAAGAGTCCTACGCATTATCCTTGTGATATTTTCTAGAACATCCGAGTGATATGAAAAATATTCACGATGAAGATGGAAATCATTCTAGAGCCAACATCAAACAAGCTCTTGGTGGGTGACATGTGAGATCTTCCCAAAAGATCAAGCTTGTGACAACTGGATTGAAACGATGGGGCGATTCATTCTTGAATCAACCTTGGTCCAGGAAATGAATTGACGAATACTTTTGGAAAAACAGTTCGATGTGCAAATCTTCTTTTCTCTAGCACATCGAATGTGTATTCATGTTTTCAAACACAAAAAGTATCTCTGATTGAAAAAATACTTTTGGAAAAACCGTTCGATGTGCAAAACTCTTATTTTATCTAGCACATCGAATGTGTACTCTTTTTCAAATACAAAAAGTATTTATGATTGAAAATTGATTTCTTCTTCTAAACCTTTGTCGTATTGCAAAATTCTTTCTCTTAAGAAATACGCGATTGGTTTTCAAATCATTTTCATCAATCAGTAAATCTCAATTTGCTGGTTCACTCACTCCGTGTTGTCTACTTTGGGACGCTCCGGTTTAAGAACGGCTAGAACAACAGTGAAACCCTGTCAAGGAGATTCTTAGAAATTCTACCTGATCACAGGCAATATTTATACTGATCAACGGGGAGCCGTGGTTCTTGCAATTATATTCATCGAAAGTGAACAAAGACACTTTCGTATGTTTTATTGCTAACTGTTGTTTGTAGGAACTGTTGACGGTTGAAGCTGATTAGAGTTGAGAAGTCAATTCACAACCGCATGCTCACAGCATTCACACTTAATTGAAGAAAATCATGATCATCAAAGACATACAAAGATGCTTCCGCTACTCTGATGAAAAGATGTCATGATCCATAAAGTGTGAGCATGTCGGTCCAAAAGTCACAACATCACATGAAGGCAACACAATAAAGGGTGATCTAGAGATTTACTGTGGCTGATGATCTCAAATTAAGCTCGAAGATCATCAAGATGTGGATCAGTTAAAAGACCTCCACTTAAAGTACAAAGTAATCGGACTTTGAAGAATCACTGCTAAAGCACAAAGAATGCAGGAATTGAAGAATTGAAGTCTACGAGCTCAGGACTGAAGATAAAACAGAATGCTAGGATTCGAAATGTAAAATATGGGGTGACCTCCCTTAGGGGGAGATTGTTAGGAATTAGAAATTCCATAGTGAAGAGTCGGTCACCCCAAATATAATCTAGCATAAGTTAAGCTCGTAGACATATCGTTATTTACGTTACTTAGTAGTTTATTAGCTTAGTTTAGTTTAGAGTAACACCGTGGAGGAAGGATGGGTCTTTACGTACTGTATGCCTGATCCACAGCCCGACAGGAGGGCGTTTAGTATGTAACTATAAATACCCCTTCCATCCTTGGAAGGGGTGGAGCTTCTTTCAATCTAACCTTTTCTTTTTTGTTTTATCTCTCTCTAGAACTCCCTCTCCTCTCTTCATCTCTCTAAACATGGCACTCTTGTTTAATCATAATCCTAGACCACCCGAATCATGAAACAACATAGTATGTATGATCCTACAGATTTCGCAAGATTAATAGTTCATTATAAATCAAGTTTCACCATTATTAGTCCGGTTTATTTTTCTTGATCAAGCGTGTCATAATATGTAAAGTGTTAAATATAGTTTATGACTATATGAAAGACCAAGTATGCATCACAAACATAAAAATCAACTACATACACAATTAACAATATAAAGCAAGAATAAAACTAAAGCGATAAGTAAAAGGATACACAAACCAAAAAGGGGATTTATAGTGGTTTGGTCATGAAGCTCCTCCTCGCCCTACTCCACTCCCCAAGTACCCGACTCGAGAGTTACTTCACTAGATCAACAAACTCCATTCTCGGCGAAGAAAACCTTACACAAAGTCGCTTACACTTTATCCAGTACAAGGCTAGACACCGAGTTCTTACACGAGATAGAACCAAACCTATCACAACGTCGCCTACACTTTATCCGGTACAAGGCTAGACACCGAGTTCTTTCACGAGGTAGAACTAAAACTATCACAACGGCGCCTACACTTTATCCGGTACAAGGCTAGATACCGGGTTCCATTACAACAGAGTAACCATTACCTGACCAACACGACACATCTATGACACCCATTATGTTTTGTGGGCCAACATAACAAACCTTGTGTTTTATGGCACAAACACATAAACCATCTAATCTAGTTATAGATACAAGAAGATGATACAAGACAAGATCCAAGACAATGTGTCTAATGGATATGAAATCCTAAACCAGACATCAAGAACACAAAGAATGATGTAGTTAGTCTTCCATGAATGAAGATGACAAGTTTCCCAAGCTTGTTGTAGAAGATCTTCATGTGCTTGTATGCTTGTGATGGATGATCACTTCAGTAGGTAAGGATGCAAGATCTCTAGGCTTGCTTTGGAGGATCACTTCGGGAGTATGTTTACAACAAATGAAAGTTAATAGCATTATGATCATATGAGATGAGGGTGGTTTACATGTTTCCTACTAATCTAAATATGTTCGAAATGGTGGAGAGAAAGTATGTGTTGAAGTGTGAAAACATTGTGAGAAGTGGTTTGCTATTTATAGGCAAAAAGACCAAAACATGTTCCTGCCCCAAGGATCCCTTCAGAGAGGGATCCGCCTGCCTAACCCAAAGGGATCCAGCGAAACCGTGGTAGTCGGCAACAAATCCGGGTTTTGGGTTACATACCGAGTTATGGGTTATGGGTAATGAACCATGGGTCATGGACTTTAGGTCATGGGTTATGGGTTTTACCCTAATATGATTTCATGCAATGGGTCATGGGTTATGGATCATGGGTCATGGGCATGGGTTATGGATCATGGTTTTTACCCAACTCATTTACTTTTGTTTATGTATTTTATAAAATGTAAGTAACCAAGATTAATTAAGTGTTTTATAAAAATGGTTTTAGTTTTATATAAACTATTTAACTAAACATGTTTAATGGTTTGTTAGGGGTTTGATCATAACGCAACACAACAAACATGTACGAACCTGTGTTGTGACAACCCGTACTTTCAGGTCATTTCTCGAAACAATTTATGCCTCACTATTTCAACATTTATCGTAAACTTTGTTTACGTGTTCCAAATTCGCGTAACCTTTATGGTTTAGCGGCGAATTCATGATCATAACATCACGTACATTTCATATGGACTAAGTTTAGTCTACATTTCATTAGCATCATTTGCATCACATTAGTTCATTCATGACATTTCATTTCACATTTAACGCGTAATTTTTATATTAAATAAACGTTATCGCGTGAGTTATTATTTTAAATATTTAATCCGTTACTTTCAAAAATGATCCCGATGTATTTTTTATACTTACATTTAGTTATAAAAACTATATTTTGAGTTTAACAAGTGTTTTGAATTTATTTCGTATATAAATCGTTGAATTTATATTATTATGACGTTTTCTTAAAAATTACTCGATAATTTTTATATCACTCAAATTTCACAAGGAATGTATTTTTACAATTTTTATAATATCATTATACTCTATTTTGATCTATTAAAAATCTCTTTTACCTAAAATCTACCATTTACCTTTACTTGCACATTTAACTACACATTACTTACACTTTTCTTAAAAATTGTTACAAGTATATATTTTATACAAGTGTAAAAAGAAAAAAAAATTATCTAGACACATTCCTCCCCCCTTGGCCGACCAAGGGGGAGGGTTGTCATTAATTGAGCATGGTTTCTTTGATTGTTTAAAAGTTTACACAACATAAAAGTCTTACTCTTTCCTTTATCTCATTTCATTCTCACATATTCAAGTGTTAGTAAAAAAGTTTTCTCTCTTCTTTTGGTTCTCCATAAAACCGGCCACACATAGGGTTTCAAAGGGATCAAAAATTTTTCTCAAGATTCAAGTATTAACAATCTAGATAATACTCTTTATAAGGTTTTGAAATAAAAACCAAGAGTGTTTAGGTTTAACCTTGTTCCTTGCACCTCATCATAATACTTGTAAGCATATCATTTATATTTTTCATGTCTCCTTTTCATTTCATAAGTATCTCTTCATTTTTGGAGCAAGCATGCATGATTTGTGTTGTTTATACCATTTTTACATGATTTTTAAGCAATATATATATATATATGGTCATCCTATAATTATCCCCTTGGTATACTTTGGTTTTGATGATGTTTAGGAACCCATGACACCCTAAGAAGGTGTATGGTAGGATTAGATTAGTTTTGGAGTTGATTTGAAGGGATTGGAATAAGTTTAGTACGAGAAAAACTATTTTCGATAAATATATAAAGTGGTCTGTCCTTATTTTGATTTTCTGGAAAATCCGACAGTAGGCACAAATTTTTGGCCTTGATATTTAGAAAATATACTTTAAAACGAATCCGTGGCCGCTTGAACGGATAAAAACGGAGTTATAACGAAGAAGTTATGAATTTTTAAAGTTTGACGACGAAATATATAATTTTCAGAAATTTCAGCAACATGTTTTTACTTTGTTCGAGTCAAAAACGAGCCTTAAGCTTTGCAAATTATTTCGACTTATCAAAAATCTATGTATACTTCGATACGAAGCTAAGGACGTATTATACGTAGAAAACGGATTTGAAACGACAAAGATATGCACGTTTTCATAAAATTGCCGTAACTATTATTTTCTGAAAAACTATATTATTTTTACGATACAAATGTTACGGTAGCTGAATCGACTATGTTTGAGGCTGTTTTTAACAATGATGTGGAACTTTTTGGAACGAAATGTCTACTAATAAAATCAAGATCACCGAGCATATTTTTCAAAACGACAAACCGTTTGTATAGCGGAGTTTTAATAAATTATTTATGGATGTCTAAACTTGGCCGAAACTCACTTTTCACACAACAATTAGACAAAACCACCATCTTTAACCCTTATTATCTTTATGTTCGAGACCTTTATGACG